>JACGWL010000008.1:14905086-15110724 GCA_034509725.1 Sesamum angolense | reverse complement strand
CTTTTCGTTCACAAATAATAGTGCAGCTTTATTTCAGTCAAACGTTGCCACGACTCGTGAGACCATGTATGAGTGAAATCAGCTTCCTCACTACATTATTGTGGATGGAAGGCATGGAAATTACATCACTTGGCATTAGTCCTAATCCATCAACCGAATCATAGCACACACTATCACCCCCCACGACTCGTGAGACAGGGAAACAGGTGTGTATTCACGTCGTTCACAATAACAGTGCAGCTTCATTTCAGTCCAAACGTGCCACGACTCGTGAGACCACGTATGGGTGAAATTGGCTTCCTCACTAGATTATTGTGGATTGGATATATGGAATAACGACCATTGTGTTATTTAATTAGGGTCTAATATTATTAACTTGGTCCAACCAAGTGAGAGTTCATTTAGTAGTTGACCGAGGCCTCATCACAATTAATATCTTGCATGACAACATATCCAATATATAATGCATTTAAATAAAACGCATCGCATGCAAAATAAAAGCCTAGCATGCCCCTGTTGGATGATCACAAGCCCAAAACCTATGCGACCCACTGAGCCCGCAGTAGATATATGGTCAGTCTAAGGGTAGGCCTACGCTATTACAAGATGTTAACCCATTAACATATTATGGGCCTTGTAATCTCTCTTTATTTCTTCATTTCCTTCGTGGGCTCCATCCTTCGGGCCTCTTATCCATGGATCTCTGTGGGCCAACCCATGGCCTCCTCATGGGCCAACCCATGGCCTCCATGGGCCTCCATCGTCTCTGCTTGCTCTTTACAATTATATAAAATAAAGTAAAATCCTCTCCACCTATTCTACTCTCATTACAACTTAAAAAAGAAACCCCAATCAACAGTTGGGGGAGTACATTAATAGGGAGAAAAACAGCTTAAACATATTAGGCTAATACGAAGAGAAAAAGAAATAAGAGGCACGCAGCCCCACCCAACAGAAAATAAACCATACACAGGGTCCAACGGGCTTCGTGATCATCCATGTTAATCCAATTAACAAAATAATACATTTATTTCCAAAATAAACATTCACACAAAATATAATGCAAATCATGCATTATAATTAATGACATCCAATATCATAATTTAATTACATATCAAATCTCAGAAATTTATATGTAATATAATGCAACTTAATAATGGACATAAGTGCAACCCATGCAAAAATTAATTCTTGTTAGAAAATCCATCCAAATTAATTTTAGTAATTTAATCTTGGGAAATACCAAATCTCAACCAAAATTTAAATTCACCAAAATTAACTGTTTCAGAAAAAATATGCAGAAAAATCAGAAAAAATCAAAAATGAAAAATTCTGAAAAATCAGAAAAAATTAGGTCAGATGGCCGGCCAGCCGCAGGCGCCTGCCTGCCGCGCGCGCGAGCCCAGCGTGCAGCCGCGCGCACGCCTAGCGCGCGCGCAGGCCGGCCGCGCGGCAAGGCTCGCCCGCGCGCGCCGCCTGCCAGACTGCCGCAGCGTCGGCCGCTGCTGTTTTTTTTTTTTTTTGATTTTCTGAAATCTCTTTTTTTTGCAATTCTGAAACAACAAGAAAATTATCAATTTTCAGAAATTCCAAATTTCAATAAAAAATCTCATGTCCAAAATTAAATGCAAAATAAAACACAAACCCTAGATCTAGATATGTAATTAAAATTAAAAAATCATGCTTCCAAAATCGATTAAAAACATGTAAACATGCTGAAACACGTAATACAAGTTAGATTCTAGGCCTATACACCGAACCGGGCTCTGATACCACTTGAAGGAACCGGATCGGCCCGGGAAGCGCGGCGGAAGCGCGAATAATCGAAAAAAAGATAAAACAAGCGATAATTAATGAAATTAATACCCTATCAAGAGGTGCACCCTTGATCTTTCCCGGGCGTTCGGTGTATTAAATATAACAAAGGCCAAGAACTACAAGAAAAAACACAAGGAGCAAAAACCGTTTTACCTTTGTCATTTTTCTCGTACGGCTACAAGCGTTGTCTCCTCTCCGTTTTCGTTTTTGGATCCGTCCACGACGAGACCTCGATCTTGAGATCCTCCCAAGAATGACACACCACCACTAAAGATGTGGAGATTTCGTGCTAGCAAAATCTCCACAAAAGAGATGGAGATCAAAACAATCGCTATGAATTAACGTGTTTTGATCTCTCTTTCGTTTTTCCTTTTGATCTCTAAGACCAAATGAAAAACTGATATGGAGAACATGGGAGAGAGAGAGGCACGAAATTTTGTGAGGTTTTAGAGGCTACTATGTGTTGTGTGTGTAGCTAGGGTTTTAATGAAGGTATATATATGACCTAGTCATACACATACTAGGAGTCCTAACCTAGTTAGGCTCCAAAACAACCATCCTAACCCTAACCCCCTTTATGCGCGAAATTTTGCATATTTAATCAGCCAAAAACCTTCCAAAATTGTCCTCATTGACTTAGCCAAGGTCTAACCAAGGCCTTGGGCTTGTATTTAATGAACCGGGCTCGATAGGATCAAGCCAACGTCTTATGGACTTATATTAAATCTAATTTAATCATAAGCCCAACATTAAAATCCTTATATTTTAATCTAATTAAAAGATCTAAGCCCATGCTCTCTCTTTCAATTTATAAATCCAATTTATAAATTGGACCAAGCCCAATAAAATTAATCCAATTAATTTTACTAGCTGACTTGAAATTCTAATTAATCCAATTAATTTAATTTCAAGTCATCCATCCAATTGATTGGTATAAATAAATGATCCAATCATTTATTCTCTCCAAAGATTAATTTAATACAATTAAATTAATCTAACTGTTCTAGAATTCATTCCAAATTAATTCTATCCCACTATAGTGGTAGGTGTGACTCTTTAGGTTCAACTAGATTTGGCTGTGTGACCAACACAATTAAAATCTAATTAATCAATTATTTTCGATTATCCCATAATCGAAAATGGCCCGTTACCATGGGTGGTTGTCTAGCAACAATCCATGGCACTAGAGACTAAGTAAATGTTGGCGTCAACATTTAGGCTCCGAATCCATACGAGTACGATCCTACTGTCAACCGTCTCCTGGCCTTAGTCTAGGGCATGGAATTGGGTGTCGGTTCCCATCCTTGACTAGGCAGCTATGCTTAACACTCGAGATGCGTTTACTCTACTAATCCGATCTAGGAAACCTATCCCTGATTGATCAATCGCTTTGGCCGAAGACTTTTAGAGTCTAAACCATCTCAAGGTGCATAGGAGAAGTCTCTATCATATAATGACAGGGGACAGATCCTCTCTTGGAATCCACCGTCCTCCACATACTCCGAGTGCACTGGATAAGGCTTATGATGACCATGCCTCATGACACAGCCACCGCTCGCCATATCCAAGATACAGTCTTCGTATGCACGTGACTGACATGATTCCTCAAGTTAGGGACTAATTCTCGTACTATCGGAACTGGGAATCCCAGTCATACCGACCAAGCCTTAAGAGGCTTCCATATGACGATTCCCGCGAGTCACTTCAGTCAGTTGACTACCTTGCCAACTAACCCACTAAAACTGCACAGACGACCTATGTCTCCTGCCTACGAAACACAGCTGCAGTACTTAGTGCAAGTCTCCATAGGACCCTCGATGCCCAAATCTCGAGGTCCTCGACTTGGAACGTTCCAGACCGACCCTTAGGAGTTGGTTTTATAGCTGCCAAACTTATGCGCAGCCCAACTCCACGGGTTAACCTTTCGATCTGTGGGCATTTCGTTGTGATATTGAAACCCCGTTCAATATCAGTGGTAAGCACAACGAAACATATTGCCATCTTGATGAATTCTTACCATATTCATCAATCTAATATTATTGGATAAAGATTGTCGAATGAAAAACAACCAATCCAATTGGCTTTTGGTCACCCATTCCAACATTGCCAACTTTGCCTTCTCGTATTCTTGTTTTTTTCTAACAAATAACATCACAATTACAAAAAATGGACGAGCATTTGAAAAATTGTAAAAAATAAAAATAAAATAAGATTATCCACTTAAGTGCCAAAAAAAATTAGTAAAGTAAAATTATAATTCATAGCCAACAATGACATTTTGGTCAATCCATCACAAAAAAATAGATAGAAATCGAATAGAGACTAACATATTAGGCTACTTCTTAGACAACCGTTAAAATGAAGAGGACATTGGTAATTTCTTATAATAAAGAATATTTATAATTATCGTTAACCTCCATTTACCTTATGCAAAATACAATTTTGTATATGAACAAATGTAATATTTTATAATGTAATTAGACGTATCTATATATGTAATGTAAAAGAAAATCAAAACTAAACTAGTTAATCAGGCGATAAAAGTGAAATTTTTTATTAGGTGAAATATGGTAAAATTATACTTTTGGTAATTAAACTAGTTAATTAAGCAATTGTACCTATTACGATTGTTGGAAAATAACAATCAATAATTCATATAATTATCTAAAAAATAAATATCGCATATAATCAAATGATTATGTGCACATAGATTTTAATCATATAGGCACATAATTGTGGAAGGAATTAACTTTAAGTGTGAAAGCATTTCAATCGACGCATATGAATCAACCTCGTCTACAAGCCCATGCCTTGACTAGATCACGTACACACCATCCTCCACGATCTCCCCACGTTGGATCTCTTGCTCCAAGACTAGTGCAAACCACGGTCATACCTTACTCGCCTTGGTGGACTACTACTTGAGTAACCCACTCATTTGCACACCTTAAATCCAATGAGCCTATAATGATTCGCTAAGGAAGAACGTAGAGAGAAAAAGAGAGAGAGAATTGAAAAGAGTATTGTGATCAACTCATTTTGTAACTGTGTTTCTGAGTTGTAATTTGAGTACAACCATGTACCCTATTTATAGGTACATAACCCTATCTCTAAGAGGAGTCCATATCCCAATACATAATCGAAAGACTACAAACTCTATCCTATATAGGGTTTATCCCAGAGAAGTCTTTATCCCATCATGTATTTAGGAGACTTAAACTCTATCTCAAATATGGATGTATATTGGGTCATGGGTCCACAAACCAGACCTAATTTTCAACATCTCCCACTCATACATATTTAACTCAATCTCCATTATGCTCATCATTTAACTTCTCAATCTCACGTTCATCCCTTCATCTCTGGATCCCTCCATAAATTGAGCATGCTTAACTCACTCAAATATGTATATATGTTCATGACTAATTGGACATATTCCAACACAGTCGCTTGGGCTATGAATAATAGAACACAAGTGCGTTACCAACTTAGTTTTTCCTCGGATATCATGCTAAAGTAGCATCATCAAACTTACACCTCATGACATGGTTCAGAGTCCTAAAGGGTACAAGAAACAGTATAGGCTCACATAGTGACGAAGCAGGGACCATTCAGTCACTTCCCACAAGAGTCAGCTCAAAGCACATGTAATATGAACTCATGCCATGATGGAGCTCCCACTCAATTTGGGCATGTCATTGCTCTTAACATCATATGAATCTAAATCCAGTCACTATTCAAGCACCTAACTTGCGCACTACCAAATAGTAACTCTCTTAGTGCCTTCTAGTAGTTCGCACGTTCAACTCAATATTAGGCCTTTGATGAAGTGTGGACATGCTTCATAATCGATCAAGTGTATTATCTCATCTTAGCTCCTCTAAGGAGACTATTCATTATCCATTATTCTTCCCCACTTCCCAAGTGCGGAGGTGATCAATCACATGACTCATTTATGAGAAATGATCTTTTAAGTCTCATCCCGTTCACTATCGCAGCACCAGGGTGATTGCCCGCATAAGAGGGCCGATCAAGGGCGTACTGACATTTCACGATTCAGTACCAATCACATATTCTCACAAGCCATAAGAATCAAGCTCTACATGATCCTTACCAGTAACATGTCTTTGCATATACCAAGGCTAAGTGTAAGGAATAAGCAATCATACCGCTCACATAACATATTGTAGAACAACGCACATCTCATCAATAATATCTGGTGCTTGTATACAAGGTCCTCTAACAATACTTAGCGCCTAAAGCATAAACACCTCACATATGTGCATCACAACATGCATCATAACCAAATAATCTTCACTATATCCTAGATCACATCCATATGTCTTAATGATCACTTAGGTGCATCACACAACGTGTAGTAAGGATCATATTGCTATCTACTCACCATTCTAATTGTTGAGCACTGTACTAGTTGAGCACACATTATGCATCAAAATATTCTACCGTGCTTAATCAATTAGTACTCGTTAGCATTTCTTTTCCTCTTGCAATTTCAAGGCATCTCATTAAGCTAAGAACGATGTCATTATTGGAGTATCAATAAGGATAGTATGACACGTATACAACCTTAGTATCTAAACACTAAGCAAGTATCATCCTTTCTCCTTAAGTCCATGTGAAAGACAATCACTCTATTTGGCTATATCTCCATATCACTTCTAGCCATCAAACTCTTTCGCCCACATAGCATTAAGAGCTACATTCTTTCATTATCTTGACATATTCGGTGATCATCTCGATCATCATTTAAGCCTATCAAATGATAGCTCGATGAAACCGATGTTATCACTGCTTGGACAATAATTCAAGTTATGAGTGGAGCTTCCAAGCATCAAAATTGCGCTTGCCCCACTTAAATTAAATAGAAGATCCACATTAATCCTCACGTCCACTTCTCTTTAGGATATGTCAACGATCATCATCTTGGCACACCTAGATGAAAGTGGCGATAGTGGCTATGATGAATTCAAATAATTTCTCGCCATCATAAAAAATGTCTCAAAACTACACCCCTCAAGTGGGTCTAAATAGTTCGCCCTCAACTGACCTTCATAAACTATCCACCTTGCATTTAACCTTTAGAAACCACATATTTCCAATGATCTTGAACATAGATAGAAGATCAACCTATTGTCTTAGCTTCATTCTTAGTCATTAGGTTATCAGTTCCCCTTTAAGTAAATTTCCACTTGAAGTGTGAAGTCAATTCTTCAAACTTGACTCGTCAACATCCACATGATAATTATAGAGGATACCCATTTAGTCTTACATAGACGATGGGGAACATTTTTAATGTTCTCTCCTTTATTTGTGGAACTTTGAGAATCATTATTCTAGTGAGATACTCCACTGACTTTTTAGTCGATTCGATTATCTCTTGCAATTGAAAATGAATAAAATATCATCATTGAAAAGAAATGAGCGCTTCCTTTATGAATCTTCACTCTTTATAGTTAAAATTCCCATTGACCTCACATATAAAAAAAGTTCCTCTTAAGGAATCCATATTACGCTACTAATAAGTTGTCAAATAGGTAATGCCATATGCTTGCTGTCATATTAACAAGAGTTGGAGAACTACGTAGAGGCACTTTCTCATATTAGGCTGCACTCAAAAGTTGCATCTACCCAAGTGAAATGCAAAGTAGTCTTGCGCCAAATAATTTCTAGACATTTATAGAAATGTTAGATTCCTCTCATTTTTTTGCAAGCTCATATAGCTGCGAAAAGTTTAGAATCATGATTAATATGCAATTCTATGTCCCTCCGTATTTTCTGATATAATTAGATATGATATTCTTTTCTTTTTGTCAGTACATAGAACCATAATGTTCACATCCTATAATCTCTACCCTTATAAAAAAAATCGCTAACGTTAGCGCTTTTTAACTAGTGAGATGGGATTGCATTGACCAACAACTTGAGAAATATGAATCCATCATCCAATGCCTCATACTCATTAGTCCGCATGCATTTAGTGGACAAGCTTACAGGTTTCGTATAATCTTTCTATATTTTGCAGTGAACTCTTTTCACTAGAAAAGTTCTATAGTAACTTTAGTGAGTAAACCAAGTGGCCTGCTCTAGCTAACATGGTCAATCTTAAGGAGAATAACTTTTTTAGCAAGTGAACAAGTGGCATCATCTAGCTAACATGGTCATTCTCAAAGGAGAATAACATTTTAGTAAGTATACAAGTGGTCTCCTCTAGCTATCATAATACTCTTCAATGAGGTTGACTTAGCAAGTAAACCAGTTGGCCTCCTCTAGCTAACATATTCTTCCTCATGGATATTGATTTTAGCAAGTTAATCAAGTGGTTAGTTCTAGCTAATATGGTCATTCTCAAAACCTCATATGCCATCATATACAAAAATGTAAGAAGAAATATGAATGCATGTTAGTTAAAAAATGCATTTAGAATGGATATGCTAAAATACACAACAATTGTCTTAAAAGTGCTTTCAACTTCAATTAGACTATATCAGGTTACTAGTGCCTTTTGCACAACTCTTTAGAGAAGCTCCATTGATTTTTACAAACTCTTAAAGAGTAGAGCTCATATCGATTAATAAGCGTGGGTTGGCACTCAAAGCCTTCTCTTGTGCGCTATGCAATAATTTTCTTTTTATTAGCGCACAACACTGATAATAGTCATTGCTCAATCTTCAATTATGTGTTCGATCTTACCATATCTACCATCCATCTAAGGAGATATTTGAAGTCTCTAACAGAACCAAATAAGAGAGCTTTTAACTTAGTCAAACTTCCTCTCAGTTCAATTACGAGCGAACTGACCAATTTTTCTTACAGCACTATTACATTTATTATTGTCAGTTACCTATACAAAAGTGAAACAATTATTATTTCATGGATCAAGTTTTCACTTCTCATATTATTCTTCGTTTGATTCAACAACAATTTAGTTGGTTCAACATAAGCAACAAGTGCATCAATTTTATTGCTATTCTAAAAAATCAACCCCAAGTTTGGGATTTCTTTAGTTGAACATAAAAATAAACGTCCATACTCAGCTCAATTAGTGACTTAAGGATGACTGCCAATCACATTTTTGAGTTTGCAGCTTAATAAAAAGCACAAATTTTACTTGATTCATCATTAATGTCAGTGTCCAAGTTGCGTCAATGTTAAGCAATTATCCATCTTCACCATTAATTGATATAAATAAAAATGGTGAATAAATCTAAGGTCTCTAGATTTTGCGCAAAAACCAATAGTACTGATCTTTATATTTTATTCTACATTAAAGTAAATAATTTATTACTTCTTTATACCCAGCAAAATCGAAATTTCGCGCTCGGCTAGTAATTATCTTCCACAGGGCAAAAGTCATAATAAACTATTTACTGATCATGACAAAATAACTCTATGCCCATAAAAAGTTTCACATGCATTCAATTTGCAATATGAATAAAACAAAGTAAAATTAGCCCCTCATGGGCTACACTAATATTTGGTGCATCATGTTGAGACAATTTGACCCCTATGGTGGTAAATAGTTAAACATATCCCCAATGAAAAAAAATAATACATGGCCTCCCCAAAAATCGGAATACATTCTCTCAAAAAAGGTAAACTACATTGATATAAAGCCTGAACTGACTCGCGAGAATCGTCATATGGAAACCTCCTAAGGCTTGGTCGGTATGACTGAAATTCCCGGCTCTGATAATACGACATTAGTCCTCGGACTTGAGGAACTATGGCAGTCACATGCACATTATGGCTATAGCTTAGATCTGGCGAACAATGTCCATATTGAAAGATACGGATGTTATAAGCCTTATTTAGTGCAGTCAGAATGTATAGTGAGGACTACGTGTTCTAAGAAAGAATTTGTCCCCTGTCAACATCGTGACAGTAGGATCTCCCATACGCTCTTAGACACGTTTCCCTAAAAAATCTGTGGCCGCAGTGACTGAATAAGTGGCATAGGTTTCTGTGTGATAATTTAGTAGGGCAAAATGGTAGCATTGAGTTATTCAGTATAGATGCCTAGTTCAGGATGGAAACCGATGCCCAATTCCATACCCTAGACTAAGATCGGGAGACGGTTGAGGGAAGGACCTTATCCGTATGAATTCGGTTGCCTAAACTTTCATCTATATTCAATTAGTCTCTAGTGCCATGGACTGTTGCTAAACGGCCACCCATGGTAACTGGCTATTTCTACTTATGGGATAATCATAAATAATTAATTAAATTAGATTTAATTAATTATGTTGGGAACACGCACAAGTCTAGCTGAATGTGAACCTAAAGGGTCACATCCTACCACTATATTGGATGGAATTAATTTGGAATTAACTCCAAAAGAGTCGGATTAATTTAATTGGATTAAATTAATTTTGGAGAGGATAAATGATTGTATCATTTATTTAAACCAATCCAATGGATGAATAACTTGAAATTCAATTAATTGGATTAATTGAAATTCTTAGTTGGCTATTGAAATTAATTGAATTAATTTTATTGGGCTTGATCCAATTTATGAATAGGATTCATAAATTAATGGAGAGTTAAAAGGAGCTTGGATCTTTTAATTGGATTAAGGCATTTTAATATTGGACTTATAAATTAAACTAGGTTTAATAAAAGTCCATTTGACATGGATTTGGTTTAAATTTATTTAGTAAAATCCGGTTCATTAAAATAAAAGTCCAAGGCCTTGGTTGGACCAAGGCTAGCTTTAGGTGGAGCTTAACCGCTCTTTGGAGTGTGTGTGGTCGAGTTTGGTGCCTAAGGTGCACTAGACTTGGTGTTTAGATGTAGGAGTTTTGATAGGTCATGACTCCTTGCTATACTATGACTATGTCAAATATATAGCTTTATAAACACTCTAACCCTAACCCTAACAGCTGCTGCACTTCCACCCACGAACATTCACTCTCTCCATCTCCAAAAACTCTCTCAAGATTTTAGAGATCGAAAGAGAATTCAAGAACCAAACATTAATCAATAGTGTTTTTGTTCTTGCGCTTTTGTGGTGTTTTTGCTAGCACGACATCACCACATCCTCTTAGTGGTGGTGTGTTAGTCTTTAGAGGATCTCCAAATCGAGATCTTGGATCAAAGAAATCGACGGAATCAACGCTTGAAGCCGAACTAGAAAACAATAATGATAATATTCTGATTTTGAATTTTTGTTGTTCTCTTCTTGTTTTCTTGTGATTCATGGCCTACGTATTTATAATATTACACCGAACGACCGGGAAAAAATCAAGGGTACACCCCTTGATCGGATATTAATTTAATTTAATTGTTGAATTTTTTTATTTTTGCACTTCTGCCGCGCTTCCCAGACCGATCCATTGCCTTCAAGTGGTATCAGAACCCAGTTCGCTGCATAGGCCTAAAATCTAATATGTTTTTTGTGTATTTGCATGATAACATGCTTTTTTAATTCGCTTTGAAAGAAAGTTTTTTTCATCATTTAATTGCATATCTAGATCTAGGGTTTTGTATGCTTTAATTTTGCATTTAATTGGACATGAGGATTCTTGAAATTTGGAATTTCTGAATCTGATTATTTTTCTTCTTGTTTCAGAAATTGCAGGAAAAGAAAAGGAAAAATAATCAAAAAATGGCACAGACGTGTAGCAGCCCTGCCGTCCGGTCACTAGCTGGTAGGCTGCGCACACGACTGCGCGCAAGCGCAAATCTTATTTTTTTCCTCTAATTTTTCTGTATAGTTTTTGAAACAGTTGATTCTAGTGAATTTAGTTTTTGGTTGAAATTTGGTTAGGGCGTGCGTGCCTTTTATTTTTTTCTTATCTCATCGTTTTTAGCCTAAATTGTAAAGGTTTGCTTTTTCTCTATTAATGTACTCCCCCCAACTTTTGATTGGGGTTTCTTTTAAGTTGTAATGAGAGTAGAATAGGTAGAGAGGATTTATTTTTTGAAATGTAAAGAGCAAGCCCATGATGGAGGCCCATGGAGGAGGTCATGGGGTTGACCACGGAGATCCATGGAGAAGAGGCCCGAAGGACGAAGCCCACAATGGAGCTTGTAATAGTGTAGGCTAACTCTTAGACTGACTATTGATCCACTGCGGGCTCAGTGGGTCGCATAGATTTTTGGACTTGTGATCATCCAACAGGGGTGTGCTAGGTTTTTTTATTTTGCATGCGATGCATTTTTTTTAAAATAGTTTAATATTTGGAATATTGAGCATGCATAATATTAATGTGTGAAGAGGTCTTGGTCATTATCAAATGAACTCTCACTTAGTTGGACCAAGTTAAAATATTAGACCCTAATAAATGAAAATTAACAAAGGCTTGTTTTTCCATGCCTTGCATCCACAATAATATAGTGAGGAAGCTCATTTCACCCATGCATGATTTCATGAGTCGTGGCACGCATGGACTGAAATAAAGTTGTACTATTATTGTGAATGAAGTGAATACGCTTCTGTTTCGTTGTCTCACGAGTCGTGGGGGGCGATAAGTTGTGTTATGATTCGGTTGATGGGTTGGGTCTAACGTTAAGTAACGTGATTCACTTGGAGTCCTCGGAATCACGCGAAAACAGCGACGCAAAATATCTTGGGGATCTCGTTGGACGAGAATGGTATTCGATACCTCCCACAAGGTTATTTCCATGTGAATCGTAAAAATGGGACATGGAGAATTTCGCTTGTGGACTCCAAGCCCACTAAGAAGGTTTCCCGAAAATCCATTTTTGAAAGTAATGGGCTTTCGTAAGAAGTCCAAGTCATTAACTTTTGCTAAATATTTTAATCGTTTGTTAATTTTCTACTTTTACATTTTATGTAGATAATGTCTAAGAATCCATTGACTATGATACTGGATAACAATAAGTTTAGTAGAACAAAATTATACCAATTGGCTGCGTAATTTGAGGATAGTCCTCGATTATGAGAACCAAGGGTACATCATAGATAAGCCGCTTCCTCAGACATTGCCGGATGGGTCCTCATCTGAAGAGCGTGAGACGTTCGAAAGATGGCATGCTGACCACTGCAAAGTCCGAAGCATCATACTGGTCTCCATGTCTGATGATGTGCAGAAGTAGTATGATAGGCTGGACAATGTCGCCTTAATTCGGCAACGCATGAAAGAGGTTTATGCGATTCCAGATAGGCATACTAGGTATGTCGTCCCTAAAGAGTTCTTTAGAGCCAAGATGGCTGAAGGTTCCTCTGTGCAAGAGCATGGGGTCAAGATGCTATCCCCATTCAAAAAGCTCGAGGACCTAAAAGCTGGGCTTAACAATGACACGTACATTGACGTGATCCTTCAGTCACTTCCTCTATTCTACGATCAATTCATTGTCAACTTCAATATAAACGGGCTTGAG
Organism: Sesamum angolense; assembly: GCA_034509725.1. Lineage (NCBI taxonomy): Eukaryota > Viridiplantae > Streptophyta > Magnoliopsida > Lamiales > Pedaliaceae > Sesamum > Sesamum angolense. The sequence goes on along the minus strand of JACGWL010000008.1, from coordinate 15,097,542 downwards.
AAGTCTATCAATGAGTTGATCAAAATATTGGTAACTAGAGGCAACGATTAAGAAATTTGCGCCGTCGGTATTGATAGGGGAGGCTTCAACCTCTAAAGCGAAAGGCAAGAGGTCGGATGCTGGAAAAGGAAGAAGGGTAAGGGAAAGGCGAAAATTGTCGTCGTAGCAAAAGACGCTAAGAGCGCTCCCGTTGCTCCAGTGGGAATAGGCAAGGGAAAGAGGAAGATGGGTACTCAGTAGCAGTCGAGGGCGAATGATATCTGCGAACATTACCGTGGGAAAGGGCATTGAAAGAGGGATTATCCCAATCTATCTTCCAATCAAGGTATGTTTGTTGTTAGGGTTAACATGGTTACTAATTCTGCTTCATGGGTATTGGATACTGGTTGTGGTGCTCACATATGTAATGGTTTGCAGGTGCTACAAAGAAGCAGAAAGTTAAGTAAAGATGATGTGGTTTCTTAGGCTTGGCAATGGTAAGGTTGTCGCAGCTGAAGCTGTAGGAATCTTCAACTTAGGTTTAGTAATCATATTAGGCTAGAATGAAAGGATTGTTATTTTGTACCTAGCATGATCAAAAACATCATTTCCAGTCCGTTGTTAGACAATGCTAATTTTGAGTTTTTTATTAAAAAATTGCTTTTATTTGATGAAAGATGGTTCTTCTCATCTGCTAGGTAAGTTAAATAATGGTCTTTACATTCTGCAAAGGTCTGATTAGATCATGACTGCTCAAAACAAATGTAAATTTGACAATCTTGAAAATACACAGACTTGGCATGTAAGGCTAGGACACATGTCTCAATAAAGGATGAACAGGTTAGTGGACTCAGAGAGTCTAGAAATAGACAATTTGGACAACCTACCAGCCGGTGAGTCCTGTCTGAAAGGGAATATGAGTAGGAAGCCCTTTGTTGGACAAAGTACACTTTGCCAATGGTCTATTGGATTTGATCTATACAGATGTCTGTACCACTGAATACTCAGGCCAGAGGGGGTTCTCCTACTTCATAACATTTACAGATGATCATTCATGGTACGGTTATGTTTACCTGATGAGGTACAAGTCTGAGGCCTTTGTGAGGTTCAAAGAATTCAGGCTTAAAGTTGAGAACCAAATTGGTCGCAAAATTAAAACCTTTTAGCTAGACCAAGTGGACAGTATCAAAGTGGTGAATTCATAGATTATCTAAAGGAATACGGTATAGTCTCTCAGTTGACACCTCCCGGGACGCCTCAGCTGAATGGCGTGGCTGAAAGGAGGAATCGGACTCTATTTGACATGATCCGATCCACGATGAGTTTTATCGAACTGTCCTTGTCTTTCTGGGTTTATGCGCTTGAGACGGCGGCTAGGTAATTAAACATAGCGGCATCCAAGACAGTGTCCCAGACGCCATATCAGATATGGCATAGCAAGCTTGCTTCCTACAAGTACTTGACAGTGTGGGGTAGCCCTACATACGTCAAGAGGCTAGTCGGAGACAAGCTGGATTCGAGGTCTAGTTTGTGCAGGTTCATTGGTTATCCAAAAGAAACTGCAGGGTATTATTTTTATGACCCCTTTGAGCAAAAGGTATTTGTCTTAAGGAATGCAGTGTTCTTGGAAAGAGGTTTTCCAACGGATACCCGACGCGATGAATTGCTCTTTGAGGAATCAAGTAAGGCACCTCAGTCGAATGTAGGGACATCGTCTGCGCCTACTGTTTCCACTGATAATGTTCCAATTCTCCGTAGTTCAGCTAGAGTACCACAACCTCCTGAGAGGTATGGGTTTTTAGGCGTGACCGATCAGTTGGACAATGATCCTAAGACTTACGGAGAAGCGATATCAGATTCGATTCGGGAAAGTGGCTTGAAGCCATGAATTCCGAAATGGACTCCATGAGCTCAAACCAAGTCTGGATATTAGTGGATCGACCTAAGGGTGTTAAACTCGTTGGATGTAAGTTGGTCTATAAATGTAAGATTGGAGCTGATGGGGAGGTAACAACCTTCAAGCCCGGGCTTGTGGCAAAAGGATATACTCAACGACCTGGGGTTGATTTTGAGGAAACTTTTTCGCCTGTAGCCATGGCCAAGTCCATACGGATTATGCTTGCCACAGCAGCATGGTATGACTATGAAATATGGCAGATGGATGTGAAAACGGCTTCCCTTAATGATTTTGTTGAGGAAGAGATTTATATGGATCAGCTGGAGGGATTCAGGTTAGTAGGTGAAGAGCAGAAGGTCTACCATCTCCAAAGATCCATCTATAGCTTAATGTAAGCTTCCCGAAGCTAGAACATACATTTTGATGAAATCATACAGGGCTATGATTTCGTTAAGAACGACTTTGACCCTTGTGTATACAAGAAGGTTAGTGGAGCTCTGCTGTGTTCTTAGTGCTTTATGTAGATGGTATTTTGCTCATTGGAAATGTTATCAAAATATGGGGGACACTAAAGCATGGTTATCCACTCAATTCTCCATAAAGGATTTCGGTGAGGCTTCCTACATCCTTGGGATCAAAGTCTTTAGGGATAGATCTAAAAGGATATTAAGAATGACCCAAAACAAGGATTCCTTTCGATGAGATATGGGGTTAAGTTGTTCAAGAAACAGTCTCGTAAAATTGATGAGGAACTTAAAAGGATGTTGGACATCCCTATGCATCAGCCTTAGGCAGCATTCAGTATATTGTGCAGTGCACTAGACCTGACATTGCTTACGCTTTGAGTGTAACGAGCAGATATCAGGCGTGTGTTGGGGAGGCGCATTGGACTGCAGTCAAGACCATACTTATGTACCTGAAAATGACTAAAGATGTGTTCTTGGTTTACGGCGCTGGAGAGTTAATATTGGAAGGCTTTAGCGATGCTAGCTTCCAGTCGGACGATGATGATGCAAAATCACAGTCGGGATTCATATTCAAGCTTTACGGTGGTGTGGTAGCTTGGAAGAGTTCCAAGCAGGATACCACAACTAATTCCACCAAGGAAGCTGAGTACATAGTGGTTTTAGAAGCGGCTAAGGAGGCGGTTTGGATGAAAAATTACATCGAAGAGTTGGGTTTGGTACCTAGTATTGCCAAGCCAGTAGTTATCGTCTGTGATAACAATGGGGCTAAAGGAAGCGAGATCTAATCATCGATCCAAATATATTCTTAGACGATACCATCTGCTCAGAGAGATGGTGGGAAGAGGTGACGTTCGGATGGACCGAGTCAGCTCAGCAGAAAATATAGCAGATTCGCTAACAAAGCCTGTGTCACAAATGCTCATGCACAACATCTTGGGTAGATGGGCTTGAGGTAAATAAGCGATTGGCTTTAAGTCAAGTGGGAGATTGTTAGAATAGGTGACCAAAGAGCCAATCGGATTGGGCTTTTGTAAACTATATCTGACAATTTTGATATAATATAATATTTATGTCTTAGAATAAAGGTAATATTCATACTATGGCTTGATTCGCTGTTGTGTTTACTTATTGTGTTAATACTTAACTGCACGACAAAGCCCACAGATCAAACGAGCAAGTCCAAGGGGTTGGGTTGCGCATTGGATGGCGGCCATGAAACCAACCTTTGTGGACCGCTCTGGAACGTTTTAATTCCAGGACCTCTAGATAGGACATCGAGTGTCCTATAGAGACTTGCACTAAGTATTGTAGCCATGTTTCGTCCGCAGGAGACGTTGGTCGTCCATGCAGTTGTAGTGGGTTAGTTGGTAAGGTAGTCGACTGACTGAACTGACTCGCGGGAATCATCATATGGAAGCCTCCTAAAGCTTGGTAGGTATGACTAAAATTCCCGGCTCTGATAGTACAAGATTAGTCCTCGGACTTGAGGAACCATGGCAGTCACATGCACATAATAGTTGCAACTTAGATCTGGCAAACAATGTCTCTGTCGAAAGATACGGATGTTATAAGTCTTATCTAGTGCAGTCAGAAAGTGTAGTGAGAACGATGTGTTCTAAGAAAGAATCTGTCCCCTGTCAACATCGTGACAGTAGGATCTCCCATACGCTTTGAGACATGTTTCCTCAAAAAAATCTGTGGCCATAGTGTCTGAATAAGTGGGATAAGTTTTTACGTGATATTCAGTAGAGCAAACGGGTTGTCTCGAGTTATTAAGTATAGATGCCTAGTCTAGGATGGGAACCAACGCCCAATTTCATGCCCTAGTCTAAGGTCAGGAGACGGTTGATGGAAGGACTTTATCCGTATGAATTCGGTTGCCTAAATGTTCATCTATATTCACTTAGTCTCTAGTGCCATGGATTGTTGCTAGACGGCCACCTATGGTAATGAGCTATTTCTGCTTATGGGATAACAAAAAATAATTAATTAAATTAGATTTAATTAATTGTGTTGGGAAAAGCCCCAAATCTAGCTGAAAGTGAACCTAAAGAGTTACACCCTACCACTATATTGGGATGGAGTTAATTTGAAATTAACTCCAGAAGAGCCGTATTAATTTAATTGTATTAAATTAATTCTTGGAGAGGGTAAATGATTGGATCATTTATTTCGACCAATCCATTGGATGGATAACTTGAAATTCAATTAATTGGATTAATTGAAATTCTTAGTTAGCCATTAAAATTAATTAGATTAATTTTATTGGGCTTGGTCCAATTTATGAATTGGATTCATAAATTAATGGAGAGTTAAAAGGTGCTTGAATCTCTTAATTGGATTAAGGGATTTTAATCTTGGGCTTATAAATTAAATTGGGTTTAATAAAAGTCCATTTGACATGGGCTTGGTTTAAATTTATTTAATCAAACCCGGTTCATCAAAATACAAGTCCAAGGCCTTGGTTGGACCATGGCTAGCTTTAGGAGGAGCCAAACCCCTTCTTCGAGTGTGTGTGGTCGAGTTCGGTGCAGAGGGTGCACCAAACTTGGTCATAAGGTGGCTTAGAGGTGGTGTTTAGGTGTAGGAGTCTTGGTAGGTCGTGACTCCTTGCTATACTGTGACTAGGTCATATATATAGCTCTATAAACACTCTAACCCTAACCCTAACAGCAGCTGCACTTCCACTCAAGAAAATTCACTCTCTCCCTCTCCAAAAACTCTCTCAAGATCTTAGAGATCGAAACAGAATTCAAGAACCAAACGTTAATTAATAGCGTTTTTGTTTCTTGCGCTTTTTGTGGTGTTTTTGCTAGCATGAAATCACCACATCCTGTTAGTGGTGGTGTGTTAGTCTTTATAGGATCTCCAGATCGAGATCTTGGATCAAGGAGACCAGCGGATTCAACGCTTGAAGCCGAACTAGAAAACGACAACGGTAATATTCTGATTTAGAATTTTTGTTGTTCTTTTCTTGTTTTCTTTGTGATTCATGGCTTATGTATTTATAATATTACACCGAACGCCCGAAAAAAGATCAAGGGTACACCCCTTAATCGGATAGTTGTTTAATTTAATTGTCAAAATTTTTATTTTTTCACTTCTGCCGCGCTTCCCAGGCCGATCCATTTCCTTCACATACATACAATGGTTGTATATTAGGTCTGGCGAAAGATCACCATATCTTGGATGTGATTATTGTAAGTCTTCTCCAGTGCAGTCAGAAGATGTAGTGAGGACTGTCGGTTCCAAGATAGAATCCGTCACCTATTAGTATATGACAGTCGAGTCTCCTATGCGTTCTGAGATGGTTCTAGCTCTTTGAGTCTGTGACCACACCGATTGGTCAAGTAGGGAATGGTTCCTACGTCAAACAATAGAGCAAAGGCATCTCAAGTTATGAAGCATAGTATCTAGTCAAGGATGGGAACCAATGCTAAATTCCATACCCTAGACTTAGACCGGGAGACGGATGATGGAATGTCCGTACTTATATGGTACTCGGGTTCCTAAATGTTAACACCAACATTCACCAAGTATCTAGTGCCATGGACCGTTGCTATACGACCACCCATGGTGATGGAAATTTTTTATTAATGGTTAATTGAAAATAATTGATTAAATTAAATTTAATTAATTATTATGTTGAACACAAGTCCAAGTCTAGCTCAGGGTGAACCTAAGTGTCACACACAAATCATTATAAAATTGTTGGAATTAATTTGGAATTAATTCTAGAGGAAAAAAAATTAATTTAATTTGATTAAATTAATTCAAGGAGAATATATAAGTGATTGGATCATTTATTAAAATCCATTTGATGGATGGCTCAAGAATTAATTAATTGGATTAATTAATTTTTGGGCTTAACGCATTTGAATTAATTGGATTACTTTATTAGGTTTGGCTTAATTAATTGATTGGATCAATTAATTAGTGTTGGGCTTGGATTTATTTCATTGGGTTAAATGAATCTATGGACTTAGTTGAGTTAAAATTAATTAGATTAATTATTATCCAATGGATTTTTGGTTGGGTTTGATTTAATTTGATTAAATCAAGCCGGTGCATTGTTGAACTCCAAGCCCATTTGAGGGAGGTTGGAGCAAGTTAAGGAGTTGAAACTCCTCACCATGATGAACATTATGGAGTGGTTAATTCATCATGGTTGGAGGTTATATGTATGTGTGTGTAAAGGTGGTCTTGGAGGCAAACTTGGTGGTTGGAATTTTGAATTTATTTTTTATGTAATATACAAAACCACAGACACATTCTATAACCAACACACAAAGGCACGAATTTTGCTCTGATTTTCCTCTAAAGGATATTCTCCTTTTATTCTATATTGAATTTGGTTCAAGTTAGAACATAAAACAGTCCAAAAGTACTAAACAATAGTATTTGTTTTGGAGTTGTTTTTCCTTCTTGTTCGTTGTTCTATCTAGCAGTAGAAAAGAACTATATCTATTCCATTTTGTGGTGTGAACAACATAAGGAATTCTAGTTTGAATTCACAAGTGAACGTACGAGAGAATGTAAAGGGAATAACGCATGTTGTTGCTTTTCTAAAGGAACAAAAAGGTAATATTTCTTGTTAAATTTATGTCCCTTTTTTTTTATCCTCTAGCCACTTGTCTAGCATGTTTATTTATTTATTATTATGCTTTAGACAAACATCGAACGCCTGAGAACTTTAAGGGAACACCCCTTCGAAACTATTCTTTAGAATTTTTTAATTTCACGCTTCCGCCGCGTTCTCGGGCCGTACCGATTCTTTCATTATGAATTCTATTGCTTCACTTAGTCAATCTGCTTTCATTCCTAGTCGATTAATCACTGACAATGTGCTTCTCTCCTTTGAGCTTAATCACTATCTAAAAGTTTGTTCTCGTTCTAAAGGTGGGTTCGCCGCATTAAAGCTACACATGAGCAAAGCTTATGATAGGGTCGAATGGTCTTTCCTTATACACATTCTTCTTAGAGTAGGCTTCAAAAGTAGATTTGTTCGTTTGATAATGTTGTTGGTCACCACTGTATCTTATTCGTTAACAATGAATTGTGCTCACTTTGGTTTATATAGACCGAAACGTGACATTTGATTGCAAAAACATGTATGGATTTACTAACAAGTGCACTAGCGATCAAGTAGTATAATAAATATCGATTCCACGAGTATTTAAGTGAAATAATTATCAAAATTATGACTAATCAGTGATTATTTAGATGATCGAGAATTATATGGTGGATTATAACTATTGAAATTAACTACTAACTAGAATAGATCAAACAAAAGTGTTGCAGAAGATTTGATAATGAGAAAGATGTCAAGGCAATTGATCCACCTAATTGATACAATGAACGTAAAATTTAGCAGATTAATCCAACAAGCAAGTATTTTCATACACTAAGGTTCTCCCTAATTTAACTCAATACACTCTCTCGAGCTAGACCAAACCTACTATTATCAAGAAAATAGTGGATCTCTCCAATCTAAAACTCGTGACAATAATGCATTAAGATTTGTGAACAACCTATGCAACCAGATGAATTATGTCTATGTGTGTCAACATATCATTCAATTCACACCACAAATTACCGTATCCACTACGTGGAATCCCCTTCCAATTCATCAACATAATTAAGTAAATCTAAGAAATGGCCAGACTCTCAAATCATAAGAATAAGCACGATAATTTGCAGATATATGAAAACAAATCAGGTAAAAACACTAAGAACATTGTCTCAATTAAGCTTCACAAAAGCCTTGGCAAAATTTAATTTCGTTCATCCTATCTAAATTAAACACAAAAGAGAACAACAAAGAAATACTCATGGAGTTGAAAGTTAGACGTGATCAGTCTGTCACTCCTGCTCCAGATCTTGCTCCTCCACTTGTCTTCTCATCTCCTCCTCCGCATTTTGCCGAAATTCCCAGCCAAAATATTCTTTTTCTCTTGCCCGTTCTCCTCTTTTTATAATAGTCTTTCAATTATGGTAAGAGGGGCAAAGAATATGCCTTCTATTTAACCTTTTCTTCCTTCCTTTTTGGCTCTCTTAAAATATTTCATAAGGAAAGAAAATAGCTCTATAACAAGTTTTCTATCAGCACTCAACTTTAGAATCTTTAATTTTCGCCTATTGCACGTTTGATAACCCCTCGGGACGGGTAAAAATGGAGTCAGTCTCTGTCTTGCAGATTTTTGTGGGTCACGGGTTATTTTTGTAGTGCTGCTATTCAAAACTATCCTTTTTCCATATTTTAGCTCTATTTCTTGCCACTCTCGTTCCTTCCATAAAAGCTCCTAAAATGTCACAAATACATCCAAGAAAAAGCATCATTCACAAGAATATAGAGGGTATCAATAGCAAAATATATCATATAATTAGCCTAATCAAATTCCCGACACTTAAGTCTTGCTTGCCCTCAAGCATATAACAATTTAGTTCAATCACTCTCCTTCAAAAGAAAATCCCCTTCATTTCTTCTCATCCCAATTCGACTTATGTCAATACATCAAAATGAACTTACTGTTAAAGTGCAAGTAACGACAGACCTAAAAGTATAAATTCTCACAAACCACACAATGAATCAATTGTATCAACAATCATTTCGGAATCAAAATACGCAGTAAGTTAACACCTCTCTTAGGATCCACTCAATGTGTTCAAAGTGTTAAATGGTGATAAAAAATTCTCAAGTCATGTCGTGGCAAGATTTTACCATATCCTTGCTCTTATATCACATCTCCACTAGTTAATAGTGAGTTAGGTGCATGAATCAAAGGGTCTTTCCAGGGTTGTAATGGGGCTTTAGGTATGGATTGGAAGAAAGAAAATATAAAGAATATCAAAATGGTTCTTTTGGGTTAAATGAATTAGGTGACTTTGCTTGTATAATCTGCCACTCTATGGATTATCTGGGTTCAAGTGTATACTTTGTTGACTGCACATCCCTTCTTTTTCTTCTTTTCTCTACCTTCTTCTTCCTTTTTCTTCTCTTTTTTTTCACATATTTTTTCTCCAACTTTTTATCTTTATGGAGTTTTCTTAATTTTCCATTTTCCTTTTCTCTTCCTTTCTCTTTTTTTTCATCAACCTCCACAAGTCATTTTTTTTTTTTTCAGATGGAGTAGAGATTATGCAATTTAACCATATATTGATGGAGAAAGCAATCCACAAGCTATCATTCTAATCCTTTAAAAGTGGGGTTCAAATGTCTAGTGAAAAAAAATGGTCATCAAGGTTTGTATTATGGTCATAATGACAATGAAATTAGGCTCAGGCGCAATTGGGCTATTATGGGTGGAATATTTGTGCAGGCTTAACAACAATAATTGGGTTAATCCTAATGCCCTTATTATTAGAATTAGGTTATCGTCAAGCCAATTATTGGCTCATTGTCATTAATTCTAAATGATCTTTTTCAATAAAATATTAATATTTAGAATTGCTCTTTCACCAATTTATGCTTTATATAATACTTGTAAGCATTTGGTTGAAGCCCTTAGATCATGATTCTACGGGAATGGGTTGCGCATAGGATGGTGACCATGAAATCAACCTCTATGATTTGATCTAAAATATTCCAAGTCGATGAATCGGTCTAGAAAGGGCATTGACCACGATTCCTTAGAGACTTGCATTAAGTGATGCATTCATATAATGATAGTCGCATTTCATAGATAATAACGTATGATGTTTGTGCACTTTAGTGGGTGCTTCATATAGAGTTATCAAGTTTACTGAACTGACTCGCAGGAGCTGTCGTATGGAAGCCAATGAGGCATGATCGATTTGACTAGAACTCCTTTGCTGTGACAGTACAAGAATTAGTCCTTTGACTTAAGGAGCCACAGTAGCTTTGTGTACGTGGCTGCATCTTGGTCATGGCTGACGTGGCCAAGTAAATACGTGGTACCAAAAAACACTATACCAGTGCAGTCAGAACGTGCATGGAGGTTGATGTGTTCCAAGAAATGATCCATCGCCCATCACAAAATGATGGTGATCTCCTATGTCTTCTATGTTATGTACTCTCTAGAAGTCCGTGGGCATGGTTGTTGATCAAATAGGAAAAAGGGGTTTCCTATGTTAATTGAGGAGACACACAAATAGAATAGATACATAGATATTGAAGTCCAGAATGGAAACCGATTACGAATTCTATGCCCTAGACTTTGATCGGGAGATAGCTTGATGGAGGGATTGTATCTGTATAGCATGTGCAGCTTACAGGTTCACGAAAATTCACCTATTCTCTAGTGCCATGGACCATTGCTAGGTGGTCACCCATGGTAACGGGTATCCTTTAATTAAGGAGTTAATTAAAGTTAGTTTCCGATTAAATTGTATTTAATACAAGCCCAAGTATAGTTGAGTAATGAACCTAAAGGGTCACACACAAATCCATGATGGAATTCTTGGAAATAATTAATTCGATTAATTATGAAGAAGAAGAGGCAAACTCAAACTTGTCTTCTTGAGAAGAAGCAAAGTTGAATTTGTCTTCTTGAGAAGAAGCAAAGTTGGACTTGTCGTCTTAAGAAGAAGTAAAGGTGAACTTGTCCTCTTGAGAAGTGGAAGCAAAATTGAACTTGTTTTCTTACGAAAAGCAAAGTCAAACTTGTCCTCTTTAGAAGAGGGAGCAAAGTTGGACTTGTCTTTTTAAAAAGAAGAAGCAAAGTTGAATTTGTCTTCATAGTAAGACAAAAGTAATAAGACAAAATAGTTTTGTCCCTTCTTGAGTTTGGCCTTTTCTAGAGAAGAAGAAGTAACATTGAACTTCTATTCATAATAAGATAAAATAGTAATAAGACAAAATAGTTTTGTCCTTTCTTGAGTTTTGTCTTTTCTTGAGAAGAAGTAAAATTGATTTTCTTTTCATAATAAGACAAAATAGTAATAAGATAAAATAGTTTTGTCTCATTTCAAAATGAAGAAACAAAATCGGATTTGTCTTCTTGAGAAGAAGAAGTAAAATTGAACTTCTTTTCATAATATGACGAAATAGCTTTGTCCTTTTTAAAGAAGGAGAATCCAACTTGTCTTCCTGTTTCAAAGAAGGGGAAGACAATTTGAATTTTGCCTCTCATTTTGAGTTCTATATATAGGGGAGGGTTCATTGCTAAATAAGGTGTGTAGAGACAACTTCATGGTCTCTTGATCTCTTTCACTCTTTTCTTCCCTTTTCTCTCGTTCAACTCTCGAAAGAGAAACGAGTTCTCTTTTCTTCTCCATCGATAAATTGTTGATCTACCATAATCCTCTAACGCCTACTAGCATAAGGTTAAAGGAGATTCCGTCATAGGTGGTGTGGAGTATCTTTAGAGGGAAGGCACTTTTGTTCCTACCGTGAACGATAACCGAACACCGTCCACCTTGCCAAGCAACTAGTAGCCGTTTCCACCATTCATTTGGAACGAGGTTCGTTCTTGATAGCATTCAATCACCTACATCAAACGGAATGCACCAAAGGTTGGTATCCTAAAAAATTCAATTGGCTTCTTTTTGCATGAGATCCGCGTCGTAGTAGCAACGAGAAGAGCGATTTGATCGCTAATTACAAGATTATATTGTAATTTAAACTCTAACTCCATTGTGTTTAACGTCTCGAGGGTTGTACGAAACTAACACTTATCACATTCACCACACCAAATTCAACAATGCAGTCTCAACATGTATAACTGAGCAAGTTCTAGGAAATCAAACCAGAGATGACATCACACAACCAAATAAAATATGAGAGCAATAATATATGTGCTCATAAGCTCAAAAGCTCACAAAAATTGGCTTATGTGTGTTATTTACAAGCATTCATCATCCAAAACAATTATAAAGACAATCAAGACAAATGTGATATGCTTGAATTCTTTCCTATTTATGTCAATTGTCTCTTGCAATCCTAACAATGCATTCATTAATCATGTCAACAAGAGTTAAATTGGGATTTATCAGAATAGGCTTCATCGTGCACTCAGCAATTATTCAAGCAAAATATATCAAGTGGACAAAAATATTTCATGAAGGCGTAAATCCCCCCCACACTTAAGAATGACATTGCCCTCAATGTCATAGAACCTAGGGACAGGAATGAGAGAATGAAAGGGTAAAGTATTGACGTGATGACGATGAGAGCGAAAGCGGAGGTTCTGACCGAGGTAGGTGCTCCGCTCTGTGAGTCATGCTAAGAGGTAGCGTGGAGTGTGATGGTCCAAGTGTGTCCATGAGCAACCTGTAAAGAGTTGAAACAACGTTAGAAGTAAGGTAATCAGAAAGAAGAGATACGAGAGAGAAAAGAGAAGAAGAAATGAAGGAAAAAGAAGTGAAAAAAGTCGTGTTTTTAGGAGAAGGTGAGTGGCGACGACTCTGGTGGTGCTTCACATCGGTGTGCTGTGAGGTGACGGTGGGTGTGCTTGGCAATGGTGGGCTGCACAATTGAAGACAAAGGAGAGACGAGAACCCTAATTCAATTTATGCCCCAATTTGGTTTCTTAAAATTTTTTGTTCTTTTTTTTTTTTTTCAATAAAAAGAAAATAAGGAGAAAGAAATAAAGAAATAAGAAAACTAACGAAAGATGGAAAAAAAATGAAAAGAAAGAAAAATAAAAATAAGAATAAAGCATCAAGTCGAGCGTGCTGCTGGTAAGCCGTGGGCAGGGGCTATCAGAGATTCACGAGGCTGCAAGTGTCTTCTATATATGCCGTGGCTCACGGGTTATCAAAAGTTCGCTTGACTGAAAAGTTACCCCTTTAACCAAAATATTCATAGGTTGCCTCCCACGTAGAGCTTGTTTAACTTCATTAGCTCAACGTTCAAACACTCAATTAGTGGAAAGTTGAGGCAAGGGCTCAACGGGCGGTGGTGCCCCCTCGATGTAGTGTTTTAGCCTGTGCCAGTCCACTTTAATGGGACCTTTGTTTTTATGATGTCGCTTGTCACCATCATTGAATTTTTTTCTTTCTCATGTGAGAGTCATTCCATGCCTTGGTGTGGTCCTTGTAAAATCCAACATTCTCGTCCATTTAGTTCCTCTATAGACCCCATTTGTCCTTACTTTTCTTTTGCAGTTTTGACTTCACTTCTTGTTTGGTGTCTACAAAACATGAAACCTCCTCATGTTTTTCTTTTATATCCTGCAAATTATCCCCATTAGAATTTCCAATGCAATTTTCTTTGGGATCATTACATTTGACTAAATGTGTATTATCAGTTCTAGTGGCATTAATGCTATCAATTGCAAATATGTCATGCTCATTCTTGAGCAGATATTTCATTTAAACACATTAAAAACTACATGTTCATCATTAACTCTAAGAGTGTTGACATTTTTGCACATCAATCAATGCTCTACTCAAAGCAAGGAAAGGTCTTCCTAGGATTAATGGCATGTTCTTATCTTCCCCATATCTAGCACAATGAAATCAACAGGAATGATAAATTTGCCCACTTTAACCAACACATCCTCCACTATTCCCCTAGGATTCTTAATGCTTCTATCCGCTGGTTGCAAAGTGATTATAGGGAGTAAGCTTATGCACTCCAAGTTTTTCAAAAAATAGAATATGGCATCAAATTCACACTAGCACCTAGGTCGCATAAAGCTTTATCAAAATCATTATATCCTATAGTGCAAGGGATAGAAAAAGTCCCTGGATTCTTGAGTTTGGTGGTAGCTTGTTTTGGATAATTGCGAGCATTTCTCATTAAGCTTCACCGTCTCGCCACCTTCCTACTTTCTTTTGTTTGAAAGGACCTCATTTAAGAACTTAGCAGAGCTCAGCATCTGCGAAATAGCATCAATTAGAGGATGCTAATGTGCATCTATATTAATATTTCAAAAAAAATTCCAAATTGTTTATCCAAGTTAGCTTCCAAAATTCTTTTGGGATATGGGATACATGGAGGAACAGCATCTAAATTGAGTTTAAGCGGACTTCCTTCCGTTTCCTCTTGAGGATCCTCTTCTTTTTGAACTTGTGCTTCTCTATTTGCTCTTTCGGTGGCCCATCTCCAACAGTGTTTCCACTTTTGACGATGATTACATTCACTTGCTCCCTTGGGTTCTTCTTGGTGTCACTTGGGAGTTGACCCTCTTTTCTTCCAGAGACTATGGTTACTAATTGTTCCACTTGCTTTCCAAATATTGGAATCGAGTGTCTGCTGCAGTGATGAATTTGGAAAGCATATCGTCAAAATTATTTTTCTTCTCTTGCGGAGGTTGTCGTCACGGTTGATTATATTCAAAGGGTTCCTACTACTAATTATTACACCATGAAAAAATTTTGATGACTACGATATCCCGGATTGTAAGTGTTGGAGTATGAGTTGAAATTAGTCCTGCCATCATGAGAGACAAAGTTAGCATCTTCATGAATAGAAAATTGACTTCTTACCTTGCACTTTTGACTTAAGTGCCCCATTTGACAGCATCCACCACAAGGTCCTATTGGTGCACCATTCCATATTCCAACCCCCATTTGTAGACTATTGTTCACTGTATGCGTGAGAGCAGCCATTTGAGTGGACAATGACAAAATTACATCAATGCTGTCAACATCGGTCGTTGTCTTGTTAGTTCTCTCTAGCCTGTATGAGTACAGATTGGTGGCTATCTCGTCAACGATGTTGAATGCTTCTTACGGCAATTTCTTCATAATATTGCCACCTGCAGCTGCATCAATGATAGCTCGATTAGCTAAAGTGACACCATTGTAAAAAGTTTAGTACCTGTCGCCAAACGGGTAGCTCATGATGAAGATAATTTTTAAGCATATCTTGAAGCGTTCCCATGTATCATACAATGACTCAATATCTAACTGCATAAAGGAGGTAATATCATTTAACATCTTAGCAGTTTTAGCAGGAAAAAAGTATTTAGCAAGGAATTTTTTAGTTAAAGCAGCCCAAGTAGTAATGCTACCAGCAGGTAAAGACTGAAGACAATCTTTAGCAATATCACATAATGAGAATGGAAAAATCTAAAGTCTAACAGCATCATTGCTAACACCATTACACTTAAAAGTATCGCATATTTCAAAAAACTAATGAGATGTTTGTTAGGGTCCTAATAAGGCAAACCAGAAAAAATGCACACTTGACCGGATGATTTGAAGGATGGACGGTTTGATTTTAGAACAGTTTGCTTCAACGTTGGCTTGACAATGCTGGAAATTATCCCATGAACTGTTGGGAACGAATATTCCATCATTGGGCTTTCTACTGCTCCCATGATTTCCATAGTGGTGTCAAAAACTGCAAATTGCTCTTTTGTATCGGTGTCTCCACTATTTTCGCCTTTTTCAATGGTATTTTTCGTTGGTGGAATGACCTTTCAATTTTCGGATCGAATTGCGTCAACTCTCCACTGTAGCTTCTTGTCATAAAGCTGTCAACCAAAGAAAGAGACTAGGTGAGAAAAAAAAATATTCCAAATTAACCAAGATTAGCAAATTTTGATATTATTTCAAATTAAATCCCCGACAACGGCGCCAAAAACTTGATTGCCAAAATATGTATGGAATTACTAGCAAGTGCACTAGCTATCAAGTAGTATAATAAATATCGATCCCACGAGAATTTAAGTTAAATAAATACCAAAACTATGACTATTCAGCGATTATTTGGATGATCAAGAATTAGATGGCGGATTATAACTATTGAAAATTAACTACTATCTAGAATAGATCAAACAAAAGTGTTGGAGAAGATTTGATAATGAGAATGATGCCAAGGCAATTGATCCACCTAATTGATCCAATGAATGTGAAACTTAACAAATTAATCCAACAAGCAAGTATTTTCATACACTGAGATTTTTCCCAATTTAATTCTATACACTCTCTCGAGCTAAACCGAACCTATTATTATCAAGAAAATAATGGAGCTCTCCAATCTAAAACTCGTGACAATAATGCATTAAGATTTGTGAACAACCTGTGCAACTATATGAATCATGTCTATGTGTGTCAACATATATTCAATTCACACCACAAATTACCCTATCCACTATGTGGAATCCCCTTCCAATTCATCAACATAATTAATTAAATCTAAGAGATGGCCAAACTCTCAAATCATAAGAATAAGCACGATAATTTGCAGATATATGAAAATAAAGTTGTAGATTAATTCGGTAAAAACACTTAGAACATAGTCTCAATTAGGCTTCAAAAAAGCCTTACAAAAACTAATTTAGTTCATCCTATCCAAATTGAATACAAAAGGGAAAAACAAAGAAAAACTCGTGGAGTTGAAATTTAGGTGTGATCGGTCTGTCACTCCGATGCCGGATCTTGCTCCTCCACTTGTTTCTCGTCTCCTCCTCCGCGTTTTGCATAAATTCCCAGCCAAAAATATTTTTTTCTCTTGCACCTTCTCCTCTTTTTATTATAGTCTTTCAATTATGGTAGAGAGGCAAGGAATATGCCTTCTATTTAACCTTTCTCTTTCTTCCTTTTTGGCTCGCTTCGTAAAATATTTTATAAGGAAAGAAAATAGCTTCATAACAAGTTTCCTATCAGCACTCAACTTTAAAATCTTCAATTTTTGCCTATTGCACGTCTGATAACCCATGGGACGGGTAAAAGTGGAGTCAGTCTTTGTCTTGTAGATTTCTGATAACCCATAGGTCACGGGTTATTTCGGCAGTGCTGCTACTGAAAACTTTTCTTTTTCCACATTTTAGTTCTATTTCTTGCCACTCTCATTCCTTCCATAAAAAGCTCCTAAAATATCACAAATACATCTAATAACAAGCATCATATCACAAGAATATAGAGGGTATCAATAGCAAAATACATCATATAATTAGCCCTAATCAAATTCCCCGACACTTAAGTCATGCTTGTCCTCGTATATAATAATCCAGTTCAATCACTCTCTTTTAAAGAAAATTCCCTTCATTTCATTTCATCCCAATTCAACTTATGTCAATATTTCAAAATGAACTTACTGTTAAAGTGCAAGCAACAACAAACCTCATAGTATAAATTCGCACAAACCACACAATGAATCAATTTTCTCAACAATCGTTTCGGAATCAAAATAAGAATTAAGTTAACAACTCGCTCAGGATTCACTCAATGCGCTCAAAGTGTTTAATGGTGATCAACAACTCTTAAGTGATGTTGTGGCAAGATTTTACCATATCCTTGCTCTTATATTACATCTCCACTGCTTAATAGTGAATTAGGTGCATGAATCAAAGGGTCTTTCCCGGGTTGTAATGGGGCTTTAGGTACGGGTTGGGAGAAAGAAAAAATATTGAACATCAAAATGGTTCTTTTAGGTAAAAGGAATTAGGTAACCTTGCTTGTATAATATGCGACTCTATGGATTCTCTTGGTTCAAATGTATACTTTTGACTGCACATCCCTTCTTTTTCTTCTTTTCTCCAATTTTTTCTTGATTGGCAAAATATCAAAAACTTGATTTCTAGAATATGTATGGATTTACTGATAAGTGCACTAGCTATCAAGTAGTATAATAAATATCGATCCCACGAGGATTTATATGAAATAATTACCAATACTATGACTAATCAATGATTATTTGGATGATCGAGAATTAGATGGTGGGTTATAACTATTGAAATTAACTACTAACTAGAATAGATCAAACAAAAGTATTGGAGAAGATTTGATAATGAGAAAAATGCCAAGGCAATTGATCCACCTAATTGATCCAATAAACATGAAATGTACCAGATTAATCCAACAAGCAAGTATTTTCATACACATAGGTTCTTCTCAATTTAATTCGATACACTCTCTCGAGCTATACCGAACCTATTATTATCAAGGAAATAGTGGATCTCTCCAATCTAAAACCCATGACAATAATACATTAAGATTTGTGAGCAACCTATGCAACCAAATGAATCATGTCTATATGTGTCAACATATCATTCAATTACACCACAAATTACCCTATCCACTATGTGGAATCTCCTTCCAGTTCATCAACATAATTAAGAAATTCAAGAGATGGCCAAACTCTCAAATCATAAGAATAAGCACGATAATTTGCAGATATATGAAAACAAAGTTGTAGATTAATCTGGTAAAAACACTTAGAACATTGTCTCAATTAGGCTTCACAAAAGCCTTAGCAAAAAGTAATTTAGTTCATCCTATCTAACTTAAACACAAAAGAGAAAAACAAAGAAAAACTCATTAAGTTGAAAGTTAGGCGTGATAGGTCTATCACTCCGACGTCGGATTTTGCTCCTCAACTTGTCTTCTCATCTCCTCATCCGCGTTTTGCAAAAATCCCCAGCCAAATGATTCTTTTTCTCTTTCCCCTTCTCCTCATTTTGTAATAGTCTTTCAATTATGGTAAGAGGGCAAGGAATATGCTTTCTATTTAACCTTTCTCTTCCTTCCTTTTCAGCTCTCTTCTTAAAATATTTTATAAGGAAAGAAAATAGCTCCATAACAAGTTTCCTATCAACACTCAACTTTAGAATCTTCAATTTTCACCTATTGCACGTCTAATAACACATGGGCGGGGTAAAAATGGAGTCAGTCTGTGTCTTCAAATTTCTGATATCCCGTGGGTCGTGGGTTATTTTGGCAGTGTTGCTACTGAAAATTTTCCTTTTTCCACATTGTAGTTCTATTTCTTGCCACTCTCGTTCCTTCCATAAAAGCTCCTAAAATATCACAAATACATTCAAGAATAAGCATCAATATGGTATCAATAGAAAAATACATCATATAATTAGCCCTAATCAGTATCCATCAAAAACATTTGTTGTCTTCGTAAATATTCATCTTCATTGCAAAAGCTTATTTGGTTTGTTACAGCAAGCTAAAAGGAGAGGTGTGTTCAAGGGTTGTCTGTTAGTCCAGTCGCACCACGTATTTCACATCTATTGTATGTTGTCAACACTCTACTATTTTGTAAGGCGAATGTTGAACAGCTTTGGGAGATTCAACGGGTTCTAACAACGTATGAGGGGCATCTGGACAAGAAGTCAATTTTTCAAAATCTAGCATGGTGATCAGTGGGAGGATAGGTGAGCAATTGAAGAGACAACTTGTAAGTATGTTGAGGGTCTGGTTAGTGAATGCTCAAGATCGCTACCTAAACCTTCCAACTGTGGCTGGGAAAGCAAGAATGCTCTCTTCCACAAGATTGAGTGTGGGCGCATATTTTTTGTTGGAATAGTAAGCTCCTATCACAAGTTGAAAAAAGAGTGTTGATCACGACTATCCTACAATCCTTACCGACGTATGCCATGTCATGTTTTAAGTTGACAAATCAATTATTGAGAGAGTTGAAATTAGCCATGGGTGATTTCTGGTAGCACTCTCGGGGCAAAAAACATTCATTGGGTAGCTTGGCGTAAATTATGCAAACGAACAGCTGTGGGGGATTGGGCTTCTAACAGTTAAAAATACAGTTAATTAAGATTTATTCACATTTATCAATATTATTTATCTTAAGTTTATATAATTTAGCGTTAATATTGGTAACTTTTAAGTATTTTTTGATGTATCTCATAACTTTCTTTACTTCTGTGTGAAGTTAAATTAATTATGTAAGTTTTATCGCATACTCACAATTTGAAAGTTAAACGTCAAGTCATTATATTATTAATTGTTATAAATATTTTTATTTTGGCAGTGGCATGCATGAAAATAGGCTTAATTGCATTTACTGTCCCGTATACTAGGGGGGTGGCAAAACAAAGACCCTAAATATAGGGGTGGCAAAAGATACCCCACAATTAAATTTTTTGTTTTTTATAATTATAGGACTCCGGCCACTAAATTTTTAAAAGTGGCCAGAATTTGCTTATGTGGCAAAAATTAGGGCTTTTTTTGGGGTGTTTTGCTGACTGGATCTTTTTAAAAAAATCAACTGCCATCTAAGCGTTTAAGTGGGAAAAAAAATATTGCCATATAAGCGATGATATGGAAGTTTTTCTTTTTTTTTTTATTAATTGAACAATTTTTTTATTTCTCCTCTGCCATGTTACTGATTAGATGGAAAAAAAATATGCCAAATTGCATAAAAATAAATTTTGAATTTATATTATATATTAGTTATAGTGGTCCCGGGCCTCTGCGTGTGTATAAATAATTTACACATTTTAAAATACATCATAAATTTAAAATTTATATACATAAAATAAGAATACTTCAAATTATTAAAAATTAGATTATAATATTAAAGATAATTTTAAATCAAAAAAATTAAATTTTTATTTTCTATAATACAAGTTTAATTAAAAACTAACCACCCCACCACCACCACCACCCCCTACCCCCTTACCCCACCACCACGCCCTGCCTGCACACCGCCGCCCAGGAGGGGAGCGAGGCGCCCCTAGCCTAGGCAACACGACGTCGCCCAAAATTGCAAATCTGGGTGATGCCGCGTCGCCCAATCTCTCCTAAGGTCGGCGGCGCCACGTCGCCTCCCCTCTATTGGGCACGGCGGCTGCGTCGTCAAGGCAGAACGGCGGAGGAATGGGTGGGTGGCCCGGGGGGGAGGGGGACGAGTGTTTAATTTTTTTAATTTATTATATAAAATAATAATTTTATTTTTATAATTATATACATAATAGAAAATTTAAATTAATTTTATATAATTTTGCTTTTTTTCCATGTAAGTGCTTAAGTATCACATAAAAAATAAAAATAATGTCCAGCCAGCAAAAAACTCCAAAAAAAACCCTAATTTCTGCCACTTAAGCAAATTTCGGCCACTTTTAAAAATTTGATAGCCGGAGTCCTACAATAGCCAAAAAAATTAATTGTGGGGTATCTTTTGCCATCCATATATTTATGGTCCTTATTTTGCCACCCCCTAATATACGGGCAGTAAATTCAATTAAGCCCATAAAAATATATAGATATACTTCTTAAAATTATCTTCATGTATAACACGGGTCATGTTATATTATACTTTGTTATATTTGTATTCCTTTGGTAATACATTATTTGTTAAATTTTGTAAGCTTTGACTTTTCTTTTCTTTAGGAACAATTCCTTAAAAGTAATGATAACATATTGGGGTAAATTACATCAACACCTTCTGAAGTTTGACGTAATTACAAATACATCTCTGTTAGATCAAAAATTATATTTACCCTCCTTGTGGTTTGTTCCATCTTACATTTAACTCCACCAGTGCATGTTATTCCAAAAATGCCCCTGATAAAAAATTTGACTATGATTTGACCAATTTTTCAAACTAAAATGCCCTTTAGACCAATGTGTAATGTTTTAAAATATTGAGGGTTTAATGTTATGATCTCACATACTTTGTACTTAAATGTAATATTTTCTTTTGGGTAAAGTAGTCATTTTCTTCATTATATGTTGCGGGGTTATCTTATATATTAGGATGAATTATATCCACACTCCTTGAGGTTTTAGTATAACTACAAATACATCCTTATTAGATAGAAAATTGCATTTATTCTCCTATTGAACTTTTTGTTTAAGGATGTTTTAGTCATTTTAAAAATTTAATTTTTTTTCTAGATAAATGAAGGATGTCTTAGTATTTGGACACTTTTTTTTTGCAAGCATTGTAATATTTTACAAACCTTGAGAAGGGAAAATGTAATTTTGTATCTCACAAAAATATATTTGTAATTATACTAAAACCTCAGGGGGTGTGGATGTAATTCACTCTAATATATAAGATATTCTCCACAATATTAAATGAACAACAATAGCTAGTTTAGCAAAAAGAAATAATATATTGCATTTAAGTACAAATTGTGAAAGACCATAGTATTTAACCCCCTCAATATTTTAAAACATTACAATTTGATCCAAAGGCTATTTTCGTCTAAAAAGATGATCAAATTATAGTCAATTTTTTATTAGGGGTATTTTGAGAATAACGTGTACCGGTGGAGTTAAATGTAAGATGGAACAAACCTTAAGGAGGGTAAATACAATTTTTAATCTAACAGGGATGTATTTGTAATTATGTTAAATCTCAGGTGTGTTGATGTAATTTACCCTAACATATTGTTACTTTAAGATTAAAAATTGTGTTGTGAAGTAACTAAAGGAAGTGGATCGGTCCGGGAAGCGCGGCGAAAGTGCGGAAAATCGAATAATACGATAAATAAAAGAATTAAATCCAGATCAAGGGGTGTACCCTTGATCTTTTTTCGGGCGTTTGGTATAATAATCACATATCTAATCATGCAATTAGGCCAATGAATAAAAAAAACGAAAACATGAGTAAATCTATAGTTACCTTTCGTTTTTCTCCTCCGATCGGCAATTCGGTAGACCTCCTCTCCGGCGTTCGTCCACGAAATACTCCAACGTAGGAGACCTCTAATATCTTCCACACCATACTAAAAGGTTATATTTATCCTTGTGCTAGTAAGGATTAAATCCGTGGGAAAGGAATCGAAATTACGCTATGAATTAGTGTATTTCGATCTGCTTTGCTCTTCACTTGGTTCTAAATCAAGAAGAACCTCAAGAGAGAGAGGAGAATATTTGCTGATTCTTGGGGGAGAGAGCACAAAATTTTTTGTGTGAAAAAATCAAAAATCGGCTAGGGTTTGTGTGTTAGAGAGTTCGAATGAATAGGTTGAGATATGGAAGGAGACCTAGTCTTCCAACTTCCACATCTTGCTCAACCACCTCCTAAAACTTCTCTCCCACTTTCCACACACCTTTTGCACGAATTTTGTTGATATTTTTCACCAAAATTTCGACTATTTTTTACCTACCAAAAGTCAACATGAGCTAGAGCTTGATGCATTTTGGACCGGATTCAATTTGCTTGTCCAATAAGTCAAATTGAGCCCATGCACCATTCCTGTTGGACTTAATATTTAATCCAATTAAATAAAATGCCCAACAAAGAAAATCCAAGTAAAAATTTAATCCAATCAAATATTTACAAGTCCAAAAGACAATTATTTAAATGAATCCAATCCACTTAATTAATTAAACCCAACCAAGTATAAACTAGTCCAACTAATTATTTCTAGTCAATTTCTAATTAATGAATCCAATTCACTAATTAGATAGGTCCATCTACTAATTAATTAATGGTCCAATCCACTAATTAATTACCCCAAGTCTCTTTAAATTAATCCAATCAATTTAAAAGGACTAAGTCCAAAATTCAATTAATCTAATTAGTTAAATTCTGAACAATCCATCTAATGGATTATTACTCATAAAAGATCCAATCATTTATACTCTCCAAGAATTAACTTAATCTAATTAAATTAATTCACCTCTTTCGAAATTAATTCCCTCACCTTTTGTGATTTGTGTGTGACTCTTTAGATTCATCCTCAGCTAGACTTGGGCGTGCTACGAACATAATTAATTAAATCTAATTTAATTAATTCTTTCCGATTATCCCATAACCAGAAATAGCCCATTACCATAGGTGGTCGTCTAGCAACAGTCCATGGCACTAGAGACTAGGCAAATAGTGGCATGAACATTCAGGATCCGATTTCATACGGATACTGTCCTACGGTCAACCGTCTCCCGACCTTAGTCTAGGGCATAAAATTAGACATCGATTCACGTCCTTAACTAGGCATCTATATTGCATACTCGGGATGCTTTTACTCTATAATCATCGTAGGAAATCCCCTTCTACACTCGATCAATCGCTATAAATGGCCATAGACTTTGAGTCTAAACCGTCTAAATTGCATAAGGATGATAGGATCACTTTGTCACAAATATACTGACAGGGGACATAGATATCTTTTACTTTGGAATCCACTGTCTCACTTACTGCAGAAATTAACTTCCTAGAATGCTACTATAGGTAAGGTTTTCGATATATAGATGATAAGATATTACATATAGATACTATCACGCACACACCACTACTTCCTCAACGCCATTAATACGATATAAATTGATATATTTACTGCATATAGATATTTATTGAATAAACTAATTATATAATATAGCATATTTCGATAGCTAATATATGATTTTCCTCAATGTTGATTAGAACTGAATATTAAACAATTTTGTAACTAAACTCCATCTCGATTTGATTGAATAATTAAATTTGGCGCAAGCTCATACCGACTAATGATTGGATTTAAGAGCAGACTCTCTATTACTGACATTCTCTCCAAGGTTAGTTAGGACAAGTGAAGTCTAAGATTAACCCAGTACAGATACTGACTATTTAATTTTTGGGCCAACTATATAGGAATTTACAAAAATTTGCATAAAAAGAAAACGAGGGTGCGTGTGTTCAATGAAATGCGGTCACGAGCAGGTCTTAAATGTTCGATGTAAGGGCTCACTACGGCTTTGCAGTATCCTTTAGGTAGCATAGAATCATTCATATAGAGGGCTAAACTGATGCTACTTTTATTTTATATTTTTACAGGTAATTGGCTAACATATATTCTCGAATGGTTAACCCACAAAGGTGGTTAAGACTTTGGAAACATTATGAGATTCATTTAAACCCTATTAATATCACTCTTATATTCAAGAGTTGGTTTCATAACCGTAAGACCCTATTGTCGATACAGTACTGCTACTCCATACGGTTTCTCACAGATACATACTTTTCTGGATACTATAGGGCGATTATATCAGACTTGTAAATCATTGACAGGGAATCAAACATCTATCACATGTCAATGGTAGGAGAAAATTAAACAAAAAGAATCCTTTTCGGGAAGTATTCAACATCACAAGCGACGAAACAATAAAGGGTAAACTTAACTGATTTAAGGCTTTTTAGGTATTTTTATTGAATATTTTAATGAATTCTCCTCATATAACCAATTCAATGTTATTTCATATAGTCTAAATATTATTTTAATAAGACTTGGAGAAATTGCAAACAAATTATAACCATATTGCTTCTGATTACTATTCTTAAATTAAATATAATTATAATCCTCTATGCCAAACAGCAATTCATTAAGTTTATTATCAAGTAATTATATATTGAATTTCTTTGAAACAGTATTTCTTTATAAAAAAGAGAAAAATATCAAAGATGAATATATTCAGATATATTGCAAATCATATTGTTATCATCAGGTATATTGTTTAAAGATATTAATTGTATAGTTCAATTTATTTTACAAAGAAAAATTTGGATATTAATAACTGTATTTAATGACAACACCTGTGTTAATAAAATGATAAACTTATATAACTGTATATTACTATGTTTAAATAATAAGTTGATAATAAAAATACGCGTGTAATTGTAAAATCACTTCTCATAATTAAAAAATATAAAGAATATGTCGTAAGTTTAAATAACAGTGCTAGACATGAAGATCGCATAAATAATAGAATTATATGGACTTTTACTTGGAATAACTTTTTATTTTTAATGCATTTTCACACATTTATCCACTCTTTGAATAGAACAAATTGCCATCGACCTATTTAATAAGTATTATTAATATAGTTTGGTATATATTTCTTATGTTGATAATACGACTAATTATTTTTTCTTTTTAGAAAACAATTATTTTTATAGATATATAAATATCAAAAAGGAGAATTAAAGTATTTATCTATTTCATTTATTGTTTCAAAATAGAGTATTAATTTTATTATATAATACATGACAACAATTAAATTATAACATATCTAATACATAATTGGAAATAAATATTAAACACTTTCAAAGATCATTTAATATTATTTATAACAAGCTTTTTAATATTTAGAGAGACAAGAGATTATTGATCCATATGATATTTTACACCGGTTGTTTAATTCGCAAATATTATTAGTTAATTTAATTTTTGTGTTGGAATTATTTTAAAATTATATTAAATATATAAAATTATAGTAAATAATTTATTCTACTTTAAATTATTATAATGTTATAAAAATATAAATTTAAATATAATTTTCTCTTCCTTATAATTATATTATCTATTTTATAGCATTTTAAAAAATTTAATTATATTATAATTAAACATATTGATGCATAATGGCCATAACTTGAATTGAGATTATGTGTCCTCTAATTTAGATAAACTCAAGAAGAGGAGACAAAAGGAGAAAATAAAATCCAAGAGAGAAGATGGCTTCATAGCACTCAAAAGGAAGTGTCGCTATGCACACAACATTGCATAGAAGAAGCCCAAGATATGGCCCAACAAAGAAGGATGGCACTGAGTATTCAGAGACTCCGTGAAGTTTAAAATAACTTACACATCTTATATTCGTTGATGGTGTAAGTTAAGCTGATATATGACGAGAAAGGCTTTTTGGCTCTTCCCTCTACTTCGTGGCCGTTACCTTGTATTAGGTTGTTGTCTGTCGAGTAAAGTTAATTGTTACGTTAAAAGAAGAAAGAACTTTAATTATCTAGGGAGGTGTTTATTTTATCGACAACAGAGAGCAACTGCAGACACTAACCTATATTAAGAGGAAAGAGACTTCCCATACCATGGTTAAGACGTCGACATTACGCACCAACGACTCCTCCTCCACTCTCGCAAATAACTGACTCATATCCCAGCAACCAACCCCTTCAAACATCTCACAACGTCGGAAGTGAATTACGCTCTTATGTATATTATCTGACCGATATATACTCATGTACAAAGCCACGAAAACGAAGGCATTTGAATGCAGTTATACACTATACTTCGCAGAAGCATACCAAAAACACCCCACTATAAATACTACAAAACCGTTAAGTGTCCAAGTAGCTGGGGACGGGCTCTTTCTACTACTCCCACCGGAATTTCACCCTTTTTCCACACCATCAAATTCTTGCTTGTCATAATTGCTATTTCCTCTTTAACTTGCATTCTAACCACAGATTTTCAACTCATTTTGAATTCATTCATCATACTTCGTTTTAACTATTTCCTTATCAATTATTCTATCTAAGAACCAATAATAATCGGGCTTCGGAGTGCAACAATTTGTTTTGGCGAGGCTTCTGTGGTTCTTAATGTATTCTCTGTGTGGTTAGCCCAGATCGCAGCATCCTAAGTCATAAGTTCCGTTTGGAATCCTGTCGTTGCTTTAAACCCCTAATTTCCGCTTCATTGTTCAGCATCAAAACTTATATCTCACTCATATCATTAAAAATTTATAAATGGGAAAAATAAAAATAAAGAAATAAAATAAATAAAAACTGAAAAATTTAGAAAAGAAATATTGAATAGTCAATCCTCGAACAAACATCCCGGTTTATGTGGTTTGCACCCAATCTCCAGCCACCAACCACCGTCCCCAGTACTTGCGCCTCCCGCACTGCCCAGCCCCAGACATCGGCCCGCCTCCTAGCCTCCAGTCCGCGCCCTCTTCGCGACATATAGGTGGATGGGACGTCGGATCGTGGCATGCAATCCAGCATTCCGGGAGGACAATCTTCAGAATTTATGGGCGATGATACCAAATTTGAGTTCAATTCTGTAATTTAGCCAGGTTAACACATGGGGCCTTTTAAAATTTGATACAGATAATTACTCATTCCACTTTTTAAATTTTCCACGAATGCTAACTAATAAATGGCGTTATGGCTATTTCTTTCGCTTCGTTTCCTCCTAAATATAAGTCTAATTAATCATGCACATGTAATATTATTATTTTAGTATAATTTATATTCAGTTTCATATTTTATTTATAAATATATTTTTGTATTAAATTATATTTAAAATAAATAATTAATAAAATTATTATTTTAATTTTGATTAGTACTATTTTATTTATAATTGGAATATATATATAATCAGTCAGGAAGGAGATTTACAAAATGCAAATATACATTTTAAAAATGCTTAAGATTTTATTTTTAACTAGAAAAGATTAATGACTACTAAAACAAGGGCATAATGGACAATCACCAAAAAAATTTGATGTTGTTAAGTACAATTAACGGAAAAGATCATGTGCAATATTTTCAAAAACACAGGGATTTTTTTTGTATATATTTTTAATACATGGGATTTTTAGCTAAATTTGTAAAATACATGGGATTTTAATGCAATTATCCTTTTATTAAAGTAACTTATGTTCCATCTAACAATTAGAAAATTCAATCAGACTTAGAAATTAGTCAAAATTTAATTTTATTGGATGTTTTAATATCTCTAATAATCTCTTTATTTGGAAATTGGTAAATCTTATCGATCTTTACTATTAAAAATTAATCTCATTTTTTTATCTCATTTAATAAAATCTTAACTAACTTCCACATAATTTATAATTTTGTAAGATATAATTTCAGTTATAATTAAATTAGCCCTGAGTTAAGTGTGCATCAATATAACTAAGAACAATGCAATAAATTATAATAAATCACAAACTCAACAACTATACATCAGTATAACAAAAAATAATGATATAAAGTCACAATAAACTCAGTTAAAATAAAGTGAATCAAATACCATTACTACAAAAAAATATAATGTTTAACCATGGCTAATCATCAGGGTTAAAAATAAATAATCGTAGTAAATAATCATTTGTCACGGTCACACAACGATCATTGGTCGTGGTCTTGTGAGTATGGCTAAAATGTTTTTGCCATGGCTCTTGACCGTAGCAAAAGTATTTTTCATGGTGGATAAACCAAGTTATACATTAATTTTATTTAACCATAATTAAAAATAGTTATTTACTATGAT
Organism: Sesamum angolense; assembly: GCA_034509725.1. Taxonomy (NCBI): domain Eukaryota; kingdom Viridiplantae; phylum Streptophyta; class Magnoliopsida; order Lamiales; family Pedaliaceae; genus Sesamum; species Sesamum angolense. The sequence continues at coordinate 15,068,596 of JACGWL010000008.1, read as the reverse complement.
TTCTAATTCATAGCCATTTAAAAGTATAAGCAATAGTATTTTTTTTTTCGGGTGCATGCATCTGGTGGGACTCGAAATCCTGATTTCGAATTTATTTATAAGACATCTATCTTAATCATTAGACTAAAATATCATTAGTTGATATATAATATTTTGAATAATGTAATAATGTATTCTTATTTTAATTTAAATAAATGTTTGCCAATCAAAAGAAATAAATTTTGAAGAAATGAATAGACCTTTTTCTTTGTGTATAATCTAAGTATGAATAAGTGTGCTGAGAAGAATTGAACCGAAGTGGCGTGTTGTTGTGTTGTATTTATATTAGCTGTCGAAATGTTGCACCAAACGCGGAGAACGGCGGCGTGGCGCAAACGCAAAAAGAATTCGAAAGTACTAGAAAACGATGCTTTGATAGATGGCTGATGGCTTCTTTCTACTAAAGTCTAAATAATTAACACCTTAGTACACGGAGTAAAATAAGAGATGCTAAGAAGGTTACAATGGTCACGTTGCAATACTTAAAAAAAAAAAAAAAAAAAATAATTGAATTAAATTGTAATTTAAAAGTATAACGTATATCAATTATGTGTTGGAATGCCACCAAAGTGTAATAGAAAATCTTATATTAGAAAAATGAAATCATAATTGATGGTTTCATGTGCATCAAATTGATTGCAACGAGGAGTTTGAGTAGCTTATAAATTTTAATATCTCTCTCTTAACAATGAGTCTTCTTTAGGATAAAACTATTTTGTTTATATTAAATCAGAATGGACAATACCTCACGCAATAGGATATCTATCACGTTAGACGTTATATCATTGGTGCAGTTTGTGGAAAGAGCCCTTATACCCTTCTCAAGCCTCTTGTTTTGGGAGGTTAATGATACAACCACGCTTTTAAAATTAATTGATTGCACACGAAGAACTTGAGTAGAGCTTATATGCCCTTAACTCTCTCCACTCCTAAGGTAGGGTCTTTTTTAGAACAAGCCCATGAAGCTCATATAAAACTAAACAAATAATAGCCTCATGCAAGATGCTATTGCATCCATGTCGCTTCAGACTTAATATAAACCTTGCAGATTTATTTTGAAAATAAGTATCGCTAGAAAGATGAGGCTTTGGATTTATAAACCACTCAAATTTTTTGTTTGCAATCATTACGGGATACATACCTACACCAATAATAGTGTTTTCACTACAAGAATATAATATTTAACTATGATCAATTGTCATGATTATAATAAATAGTTATAGCAAATTATATGGATTGTATATTTTGCACTCCTAAAGTATGTTACCCTCATCAATTACCCCATAAATTAAATAAATTTTTATTACCCCCCCCCCCCTTTTGGATAATCCTTTAAATTAAATAAAAATTAACAAAAATACCCTTAACTACAAATAATATGATATATTCACATTAATGCCCGCTATTGTTAAATATATCAATCAATTTGAAAAATTATTCAACTACAATATTTATAAATTAATACGTATTTGTATAAATTAATTAATTACAAAATAATTATTTCAAATATGAGTGTATAAATATTCATATTGATAATTAGCAAAAATTATAAATTCACTAATTTTAAATGAACAAATAAAGAAGCATTTTTGCATATTAAAATTTTACCCGCTGGTATTTTAGAGTGTAGGCTCTAACTAATTCGAAAAAGATATTACCATATTTGTCCAAGCTGGATCTAATGTAAAAATATAGGGGTAAATATGGGTCATAACCAACAAAATGGTCTGCATCTGGGTTTAGGTATTGCACACTAATTGGCAGGCCCAATGTCTTGAATCTAATGTTAGGTCAATTGGTGAAATAAAGTTATTACATGAAAAGACAACAACAAGAAAACCTCATTAACTCTCAAATTACTTCACTTGACATTTGGATGGCAAAACAATAGGCTCGATTGTCACTTACAATATTTTTGTCTTTAGTATAATGCATAAACTCAAGTTAATAAATTTATTTTAATTTAAAAGTAGGAAAAATTATATTTTTGGTCCTATAACTTTAGGCCATTAACACTTTTAGTCCTGTAACTTTCTCTCGTTACACATTTTGTCATTTTTTGACAAATTTAGTCCATAACATCTTATATATGGTCCTTTTTTTTGGCAAATTTAGTCTTGTATTGACAATTTTGGTCCTAACAACTCATAGTTACAGGACAAAAAAATGAGATTTATTGTAGTGTGAATGGGATCAAAATTGTCAACACATGACCAAATTTGTCAAAAAAAAAAAAAAAAAAAAAGACCAAATGTGAGATGTTTATGACTAAATTCGTTAAAAAAAAGACTAAATGTGTAAATAGAGTAAGTTACAAGACTAAAAGTACTAACGACCTAAAATTACAGAATCAAAAATATAATTTTGCCTTAAAAGTACTAACATTAATCTTATCAATATGTGACCAATCCAATATTAATTTATTATCATAAATAAATAAATACTAAAGTCAAAGTAATTGATATATTTAATTATAGAGGCATTAAAGTGAATATAGCATATTATTAATAGTCAGGATATTTTTGTCTATTTTTATTTAATTTAATGGATTATCACAAAAAGATAGAGGATAATTGAAGATTTTTTTTTAATTTAGGGATAATTGATGAATGTGCTATACTTTGAAGGTGCAAAATGTATTTTACCCTATTGTAAAAGATGTTTGATGTTAGTAAATTATTACAAAGTGCTTGATCAAAATTTTACAAAATAATCTTACATTTAACATTTAAAATTTACGATAAAGATAAATTCCAGTGAAAAGAGTATGGAGATTTTAACTAACTGTTGAAATTTTAAACTCGTCCAAATTAGACCATATTAAATATAATATATATTATCATTACTAACATATTATAATTTTATAATTTTCACTTCACATACTTATTATTGAAATAAAATCGAACATTTTATAAGCTAAAAATATATTTTCTACATATATAATTTGTAAAAAAGGAAATAAAATATAATTAGCCATGACAACTTTAATTTCTCTTATTATATATAATTTTAAGTTTATGTATGATTAATATTTTTTAATAAAAATAAACGTATTGCTATAAATAATAGATATTATTAATATCCGATTTTTTTTTTTTTTGAATGGTATTATTAATATCCAGTTGTTGTCCTGAAAAAGGGCATCAAGTGCCATTCGATGGTGGTACAGGAAGCCAGTTCAAGCGGCGGTAAAAGGATGGATGCTTGCTATATGAATATATAATAGTGTACATATTTTAATATATATGTAATAATATTTTATTCTTAAAAATCATAAAAAAAATTATATAAAATCGCAAGGTTGACGCGTGAATCACACTGTCATATCTAAGGGGTATTTGTTGCCGGCTTTTTTAAATTCTTTTAAAATTTAGCATCAGAAGAATAACTAAAGTTTTACAAACACTCTCGTAATGTGGCAACCAAACAAGCCCGATCGATCCATTTTCAACTACTCGGGCCAATTCAGGACAAGTACATGGAACTTGTGAAGGTTATACCGACCATGCATGATGCACATTCCTTACTGGGGACCACATGGGCTTACAGTAGACTGGCTAATTTGCGGAACCGAGGTGGTCTGAATGTGCTAACTGACAAGTAATTATCTGCCACGTCGGAGAAGCTACCAGCATGTACCAAACTGTTCCCAGCTGGAAATAGGTATCTGCGAAAGCCTGTACGTAAAGTAAGCTCACAGGCCGTGCCAATTTTATTCTTACCCAACTTCATGATTTCCTCATATAGGGTGTAACGTAATACCAAGCCTTCAATGGTCTCAATCAATTTTTGCTTCGTCTTATGGTCCCCACCCCCATGAGGCATAAATTTTATATCAATATCATTAATTGAGTAATATATCAATCATTAATTGAGTAATATATCAATTTGATGAATATATTAATATAATATTATTAAAATAAATTATAATAAGATTATATAAAATAAGAAAAATACACATCCATCTAATAAGACTAGAATGCATGACATTAAATTTATCAATAGGATGCCAAACTTAATCAATAAACTAAAACGACATTGGTAATAGTTCAATCAATTAATTATAAGTTTTCGTCATGGCCAATGATGGACTTGATGGCAATACGTACCGTTGTGGATCGTATGATCGCACACAAGCTAAGAGTTGAATGGAAATAAGTTTGAGATTTGCACAAAAACAAAGATGTCGGATTGGGTCCCGACGTAAATAATCCAACAATCAAGTTAGTTATATGGGTTGAGATCTATAACTCTAAGCTTAAAGATAAATTAGTGATAAGATACACAAAATCTTCATAAATAAAGGGTTTATATATTTTCTCCCAATGTACAGATAACACCTGATGGCCTTCTAGATTCTTGCAACATGTCGATCATCCTCCATAAGTAGGGTTGAGATGGGCTTTGGATCTTCATTTTAATGGATGACAACGTTGTTGGACCTTGGTGAGACAACTAGATAATCGTCATCTCATATAAAATAAAAAATAATTATAAAGGCACACAAAAGATATTCATAAAGATCATAAGTTGCAACAATAAAGCCATCCTCCCAAAAAGTCATCGATTTCAATGGCCAAAACTGAGTCAATAAAGAATATTACGAGGTCCACGTGAGGGACCATATTACAATTTTATTTTTTTTTCTGAAATTAGACATAATTATAGATATTTTGTCATTGTTTGAAAAATATAAATATCATGATTTTAAAGTATATCTAACAATAAACCTATTTCATTTAGATTTTTATCCAATTATTGTAGCAAATTGATCACAAATTTTCTTTTGAATTATGAAATTATAAATTTATAAATTTTAGAATTTTTTGAAAGATTTTTGTGACTAATATGCCCTATGGATTATTTATCAGTGTAAGTGGCCAGAAAATTAGTTAGTTGGTGCGTCGTTTGTAATCTAGTTTTACTAATCTTATTCGATGTAATGTTAAATATCATGAATATAGTTTATTCTTTGTCCATTTTTATCGTGTTATATTATATGTTATCGCTGCATTTCACAGACAAAACCCACAAATCAATTAAATCAATGAAGTTGGGTCGTGCATTTAAAACGACTATGAAACCAACTTTCGAAAGTTTGGTCTGAGATATTTCAAGTCGAGGACCCTCAAGAATGGGTATTGAGGAGTTCTGTAGAAACTTGCATGAAGTAATGCATTATATGATGAGCATCGATTTTCATCGACGACAGAAGTGTGATGTCTATGCACTTTAGTAGGTTCTTGACAAGTGAGTTGTCAAGTTCACTAAATGGACTTGACAAAAAAAAAAAAAGTTCACTAAATGGACTTGCAGGAGTTGTCATATGGAAGCCCATATGGCATGATCAGTTTGAGTAGATTTCCTTAGCTGCGATAGTACGAAAATTAGATGCCACAGAAGCCTTGTGTATGGGGCGATCGTAACTTGATCCTAGTTGATTGCACTATAGTGTTGCGTGGTTGTCAAAATTTCTATACTAGTGCAGTCATAACATACGTGGAAGTTGGTGCATTTCAAGGAGGAATCCATCACCCATGATCATAAGATAATGGCAATCTCCTACATACTCTAAACTATGTTAATCTCTAGAAGGTTGTGGCCATAATTGTTGATCAAATAGAAAATAGTTTCTCATATTGATTAATGAGAAACACAGTCAACAGCGGATACATAGTTATCGAAGTCAAGTATGAGAACTAATTTAAAATTTCATTCCCCAGACGTTGATCAGGATATAGCTTGATGGAAGGACCATATCTATATGGTATGCGCAGTAAAAAGTTCACACCAATTTCACATATTCCCTAATGTCATGGACCATTGCTAAACGATCACCTATGGTTATAGGTACTCTTGGATTAATAAGATGATCAATTAATTGAATATGATTCAATTAATCTAGTGCAAGTTAGTTGTCAGATTAAATTTTATATGTGATTACAAATCTAAGTCTAGCTGAAAGTAGACTTATCAGAACCACACATAGAATACTAACGATATTGGGGGAATTAATTGAAGAATTAATTTAGGAAGAAAGTTAATTATTGAATTAATTTTGTAAGAGATCTTAGGATCAAGAATTGAATAAAAAATTAATTTAGACTTGAAATTAATTGATTGAATCAATTAATTACTAATTTAAAGTTAAAATATATTTAATTCAAATTGTGGTCAAACTTCAAGGGACCACAACGACCTGTCATGCATTTAATGCCATTAGTTAAGGGTTTCTTTTTTTTTTTTTCAAACAGTTTGAAAAAAAAAATTTAGTCCGAACACGAGGTCAAATATTAAGTATGAATCATAGTTCAAATATTTCTTAATCTAGTTCATATAGTTTGTGTTCCAGATACCTGAATAAATATCCAGTGAAGTAGAACCATCTCTATCGAGGTGACAGACCTATTCTCTGACTAGAGCTCACCAACCCTTGATTTGAAGCCAGCCACGAGTGGTTGGAGATTTGTGGCTGCTTGTAAGATGTATGTATCCATATTTTATCTCCCTCACTATCTTCTATTTCTCTACTTTCAAAGAGTTGTATCTCTTTCATCCTTTTTCTTAAGAGCTTGAAATTAATTCATTTCTTTTTTAAGAAATCTAGAACACTTTCTACTTCAAAAAAGTGTTGTTCTAGTCCCCACTCTCGAAATACTAGGCTCAAAGAGATACAAGTTGGTGTTTTGTGTAGACTTGTTAGAGAGAGTTTATTTAATTCTTGTATGGACAAAGTAATGAACTATTGTTGGAGGAAAGCTTTTGAAGTTAGGCCACTACACTACTCTCAAATATGTTTACCCTTTGATTTGTATCAACTAGTTGGTGTGCAAGTGCACGAATAGCTCGGTTAACGTGGGATATAAACCATTTTAATATTTCATTTATCATTTTTGTTAATCATTTAATGTTCCAAGCTTGTGCCGATTCATTTATTATTTACTTTACAACCCTAAATTTTTCTCAATTTTTTTCTTTCTTTTTTTTAAAAAAAATAAAGACAAAATAGTAATTTTTATCTCATCATCTAGGGGTAACGTAATTATCTTTTATGTGAGATTCCCAAGTGGCCTGGTTGGTCGTGGTTAGCGCCTCATTTAAGCTAGCTTGCAGGGTATCTGTTGTGGCTTGTGTGGTGACCACGTCCTCGTGGACATGGGTTAGCTGCAACTGAGGCATGGAGTAGGGCGCAAAGACCAATGGACCTAGACTTGGTTTCGAATGGGGCTTTCTCTTGGGTTGAAGCCTTCAAGCTCAAAGTAGGCCAATAGGCTTATTGTCACAAAGGTTTCAACAACTACAAATTTTCTGCCTTTTTCGCCAACTGTGCGGCTTGGTTCCGCTCAAACCAGTCAGCCTATTCCCTCAAACTCATAGTACTCGTATTTAGTTTAGAACTGAATTAGATTATAGGAAGCCAAGAAGCCACGTATGCATCAAGTAACACAAGCATAAGCAACGCATAACAATTATAGGAAAGATTCCCAACCTTGCATTAATCACTATGCATAAATACAAGGAACGCACTCAGGCTTGCACACACTCATGTGCAACTCTGATGCCAATAAGTCTATATAAAAACTGTGCAGAGAGCAACCCTCAACTGTTGGGTCTAGTCAGCCAAGCCTAACAGCCTACTCTGTGCCAAGTGGTCGGCAATTATAATGCAACTGCCTCCCACCATTCATGGTCATGTTTCCTACAACTGTCAGGAACCACTCATAAACGCCAGATTATAACCACCCTTGTCAGCAAGCTTTATGCACTGCCGCCGAGCTCCAGCGCATAGCTGTCGAGTGTCGCGCCTCGCTGCCGAGTTCAGGATGCGTGTCTGCCAAGTCTGCCCACATAACGTGCGCGGCATGCCTGCCTGCGCACGCCACTACCTGGCAGCCTGACCGACCATCTGCCTGACTGTCCATCACCGTATTGCACCATGCCAACAACCATCCAACACCTTGATGGGCACGCTTGCCACACCAGTGCCAAACATTAACCCAAAAATGGGTTACAAACCACCCCCACCAGAAGAACCCAACTTCCTCGTCGGTGGTGTAACTCCTTCTTTCGCTACCCAATATTCGTCAAGCTTTCCCTCAAATTGCCACAATGTAACATCCTATTCTCAAGTAGCATCAGCTTCAGACTCACCCGACTAATGAACCAAGTAATCCGTACGTCTGTTTTTCTTACTCTGGCCCATCGTCCTATGATTAAGAATTTTCAGCACCGTCTTCTCAAACTCCTTTTGAATCACTGGCAGAGCACGTTGAGTTTGTTGTCTCGTCGTGTCCAGCAAGTCCTGATGGAATTTCTTAAGAAAACTTACATGAAAAGTTGGATGAAACTTTAAACGATTAGGCAGCTTCAACCGATAAGCTCATGAACCCACTTTGTTCATCACCTCAAATGGTCCGTCATATTTTGGAATCACTCCACGATAAACAGACTTGGAACTGATCATCTTCCAAATCTGCGGGGTCAATTTCAGCAACACTTGATCCCCAACACTGAATTCCACATGTCGCCTTCCCATGTCCGCATTACGTTGTGCTTTAGCTAAGCTATCTTTCGCCTTGTCTAACAACTCCTGCTTAGACCGAGCAAACTGGTAGGCCGCAGGGCATTTTCTACCCGACTTCTGAATTGATATCTCATGTGGTGTCGTTGGTTGTCGCCCATAAGCTAGTTCAGAAGGACTCATATCCGTAGTCGATGACTTATGCAAGTTGTAACTTAACTGGGCAGCGTCCAGCAAATCCACCCAATTTTGTTGGCTAGCCGACACATAGTGTCTCATAGTCTTCCACCAACGCATTCACCCTCTCCGTCTGGCCATCTGTCTGAGGATGATTGGCAGTAGAAAACTTCAGCTCTATTTCCATCATGTTAAACAATGCTATCCAAAACCTTCCGATAAACCTGGCATCGCTATCACTAATAATATCTTGTGGAACACCAAAATATTGAGTCATATTTTTAAAGAACAGCTCAGCCGCTTTTTCAACGGGGCAAGCATGGGGCGCAACAATCAATATCCCACACTTAGAAAATCAATCAACAACAACTAGAACAGAAGCCATACCATTCACTTTAGGAAAACACGAAATGAAGTCCATAGAAATAGACTGCCATGGCACCTTTGGAGTCGATAACGATTGTAACAACCCAGCTTCTTTCTTCTTTTCAACCTTGTCTAACTGACAGACTAGACAAGTCCTTACGTAGGCTTCAACATCCTCCTCCATTCTCGATCAATAATACCGACGAGCTAACATTCTGTTAATCCTGGGATGTTCAGCCCACTGTGGATCGTGAGTTTCCCTCAACAAATGTCTGCGCAACGATCCTATTGGCACAAACACCCGTCCACCTTTGGCATACAGTAGCCCACTGTCAAGCCAATATTTTCGAATCATACTACTCTTGACATGTTCCATCAAATTTAAATAACCCGCATCCGTCTTGGAACTCTCTCGAATCTGATCGAGGAAATCAGACTCGATCACTGTTAAGGCAGCAACATACTTCTCAACCAGTTTTCGACTTAGAGCATCGGCACATCATTATGTTTGCCCGGTCGGTGCACCCACTCAAAGTCAAACTCTCCTAAAAACTCTTACCAATGAGCCTGCTTTACGGACAACTTCCACTGCATTTTGAAATATGTATTAGCCACATTGTCAGCAACAACAGTAAAATTTTGTACCTAACAAATAATGCCTCCACGCATCCAAACAATGAACCACAATCATCATCTCCTTTTCGTGTGTGCTATACCGCAACTCCGCATCTTTCACCGGCTCTCAAAAGCAATGGGGTGTTTTTCTTGCACCAACACACCTCCAAGTGCCCGATCAGAAGCATTGACCTGCACCTCAAACGGTTTGTCAAACTGTGGCAGCTTCAACACCGACTGTGATGAGATGGCCTACTTTAGCGACCTGAACGCATCATCGCAAGCAACAGTCTACTCCAACTTCTGATCTTTCCTCAGCAAATCCGTCAAGGGAATAACAATTTTCGAATATCCCTTACTGAACCGCCTGTAGTAATTCGCAAGTCCCAAAAACGAACGTAAGTCAGTTATTTTAGATGGAACTCCCCAATCCATTACTGATTGTACCTTTTTACAGTCCATCCGAATCTCCTTGGCTGATCACATGCCCAAAGAACGTAATTTGCTCACAACAAAACTTATTTTTCTTTCTGAGCATATAGCTTGTATTCTCTCAGTTTCTGGAATACAGCCCTCAAATGCTTCAAATGATCATTGAGCGATTCAGAGTAAATTACGATATCATCTAAGTAAACAACAACTAACCGGTCTAAGAATTCATATAAAACGTCGTTCATCAAGTTACAAAACGTGGCTGGAAAATTTGTTAAGCCAAACAGCATCACCAAAAATTCAAAAGAGTCATACCTCGTCACATACGTGGTTTTCGGCTCGTCACCTCTGGCTACACGAACCTGCTAATACCCTGACCTTAAATCTATCTTCATGTAGTATTTGGCTTTTGTCAGCTTATCAAACAAATCTATCGCATTCGGAATAGGATACTTATTTTTTATAGTAACCTTGTTCAATGCCCGATAGTCCACACACATCCTCATCGAACCATCTTGTTTCCTTTGGAAGAGAACATGTGAACCATATTTGGATGGCTGGATCAGCCCGACCTCCAACAACCCGTCCAACTGCTTCCTCAATTCTGCTAACTCCGCATGGGCCATGCGATAAGGGGCCTGTGCAGGCGACCGAGCCACAGGCTCTAATTCTATAGCATGATCAATGGCTTACCGTGGGGGCAACTTCTTAGGCTGTTCAGGAGGACAGACATCCTTGAAGTCCTATAGCAACTCCGCTACCTCATCAGGAACTTCCTGAATGACATCCGATTTTATCTCAATCAATGCAGCAAGGTAGGTTTGTTCTCCATGCCTCAAACCCATTTTTACCTGCACTGCCGACATGAAACTGCCTTTATTCTCCTCTGATCTAACGGAGTCTTGCAAGTAAGTGCCCTGTACAACAAGTACTATTCTGATCAGCAATAAACAATCCATTCAGATAGGACATTACCATTGCATTAGCCAGCAGCATAAATTCCAACTTCGAGAATCACGTCAAAGTCATCCAAGGGGACAACCATCAGATTGCATTTGTCTATCCAGGCGCCCACTTTTAGTTCCACACACGCCACACCCTGAATAGGCTTCATCTCCAAGTTCATCGCCTTAATGCGATTGGAGTGTTGAGTGAGAGTTAGTCGCAGCTTTTGAATCTCTCGATCACCCACAAAGTTGTGAGTGGCACCTGTGTCTAACATCGCCATCACCGCTTTGCCATTAATTTGCACCCGAACATACATCAAGCCCTTCCGTTTGGATAGTTTTTCTTGCATTACACTCACCAACTGCAAAGGATTGAGCTTTGTGGATCCACCCTCATCATCACCGACCTTAACCACTAAGGCATTCAACTTCCCTCGCTTGGGACAATCTCGCATATGGTGGTCGCCATTGCAGAGATAACAACCCTTCTTTGTCTTATCAACGTTGGGTTGGGCGGTCTCCTTGTTTCCCGACCCCTCCTGGTTCTTCTTCTTTTTAAACTTCCCGTCCTTCCACCCCATGCCAAATTTTCCCTTTTCCTTACCAGAATCTTTCTTTTTCTTTTCTGGCTCAGAACTGCTAGTAACCCGAAAGTCCACTAATCGGTCAGCAGCAGCAATTGTGGATGGCAAGTCCTTGATGCCTTGCCTCAACTTAGTCTGAGCCCAAGTTTGCAATCCCGACATGAACAGTTTGTCCTCCTCAGACATATCACGAATGTCCAACATCAATGAACTGAACTCCTTCACATAATCTCTCACAGTACCTGAATGTTTCAATTTCTGGAGAGACTCCCTTGCAAGCCACGAAGTATTGCAAGGCCAAAACTGACCTTTCAGTTCTTTTTTCAAAATATCCCACGTTTCGATCTTGTCACGATTCGCACTGGCATGGTCAGAGAGACGAGTACGCCACCATAATTTCGCATCCCCAATTAGATACATATTGGTGATTGAAACCTTTTCCGCATTCGGAATGCTAGCCGCTTGGAAATATATTTCCATGTCCCATAAGAAATTCTCTAGTTCTTTGGCACTACGTGCACCACCAAAGGGCTTCGGGTCTGGAACCTTTACTTTAGACATAGGAGCACAATCATCGTCCCGACCCACAACACGTTTTAGCAAGTTCACCTTAGTCTGAATGCCATCAACCTTCACCTCAACAGCATCGGAGAGGATGCTCGCTTCCTCAACCACCGACGTTACCCACTTATCCAACATCTCCGGGCACGCGCCTACTGCTTTCTGCAACGTCTCAACCCTCGAATGCAGGGTATCGACGAGCATAAACAGGGCCACCGGTGGAGACTCTAGGGCCTGCCCAAGTAGTTCCATCATCCGCTGAACCTGGGACTCTAATTCAACCACACGATTACACGATGAAGTTTGGTCTGCCATTGAACCAGCGGGAACCTGGCTCTGATACCACTTATCATAGGGGTTTCAATGACTACGAATTTTCTGCCTTTTTAGCCCACTGTGCGGCCTAGTTCCACTCAAACCAGTCAGTCTGTTTCCTCAAACTCACATCACTTGTGTTTCGTTTACAACTGAATTAGATTATAGCAAGCCAACAAGCCACGCATGTATCAAGCAACATAAGCATAAGCAATGCACAACAATTACAGGAAAGATTCCCAACCTTGCACTAATCACCATGCACAAATACAAGGAATGCACGCAGGCTTGCACACACTCTCATGTGCAACTCTAATGTCAATCAGTCTATATAAAAACTGTGCAGAGAACAACCCTCAACTGCTGGCTATCAGCCAAGCCTAACTGCCTAGTCTGTGCCAAGTGGTCGGTTTACTGCATCCCACCACTCAAGCCTACATTTCCTACAATCGCCAGGAACCGCTCATAACCGCTCGGTTCAACAAGCTTTGTGCACTGCCGCCGAGCTCTAGCGCATAACTGTCGAGTGTCGCGCCTCGCTGTCGAGTTCAGTGTGTGCATTTGCCAAGTCTGCCCACATGATGTGCGCGGCATGCCTGCCCGCGCACGCCACCACTTGGCAGCCCAACCGACCGTCTGCCTGACTGTCCATCACCGTATCGCACCATGCCAGCAACCATGCAGCGCCCTGATGCGCACGCCTGCCACACCAGTGCCAAACATCAACCCAAAAAGGAGTTACACTTATCTTGTTGAGTTTTTCTTGCTTAGGCCACATAGGCCTTTTGGGTTACACTTATCTTGTTGACTTTTTCTTGCTTAAAGCCACATAGGCCTCCTTGCGGGGCTTTTGATTTTCAGAGTACCATATACACAATAAATATAATATTTTAATTGACTTATTTATATTTATAAAAAAGAAATTGACAAAAAGAAAAGTTTAACGTTTTCAGGAGAAAAGTAAATAAATATTTTTTATATTTTCCAATGAACATATATATATGGAAAATGAATATATACAATTCATTTTTATCTTAAAAAATGATTAATAACTTAATTCATTAACAAATTAATAATAAATTTTTACCTGAAAGTTTTGTGAATTTATTGTATGCATCTATTACTTAACTTTTAATTTGTAAAATTTAAAATTTTTAACTTGCTAATTATATTTTATTTTATTATAATTAAAGTGTATTCTTTCAAATATAAAAAATAGTTGAATTTAAGGTGCAACCTTTTTTTTTAAAAAAAAAAAACAACTTTGTAGTCAATATATATATAATATATGGACAATCTTGTCCAAATATTTACTTGTAGAAGGTAAATATTATACTTGTTAGTTCGGGGGGCATGAATGGTATCTCAAGAATAGTTGAGGGGCAAAGTGTATGTAACTCTTTTTTATTTAACTATATTTTTTACTGATTTAAAATTATTAATGATATCATATCAAAGCATTATTGAAAAAAATATCTTATTAGTTGTACAATGAATAATACCAAACTGTTTATGTATGTAAAATATATATAAAAAAAAAGATTATGATTGAGATCAAAATAAGGGTATATTATATTTTGTCATCTAAATTATACCTATTTTTATATTTTGACATCGATTTTTTTTATATCAATTTATTATCTTAATTTTGCGAAATTTGCCACGTGTCCTTTTTTTTGTTGATTTTTCTATCAGAAAAACATCACATGCTATGCATATGTGAAAATATCATATCACATATCTCTTAAATATCATATGTGCAATGCATGTGATGTTTTTCAATAAATAAAAAAAATTGATCGAGAAATAATTATAAACAACAACGCGCAAAATTTTGTAAAATTGATAAAATAAAATATCAAAGTACAAAAATAATTATAGTTTAAACGGCAAATATGTTAATCCTAAAAATAATAATAAAAGACTTTCAATAAATATACAAAAATATATGTTTCCAACTATGATCACTATTTCAAAAAACCTAAACTGAAAGTGAAAATGAAAACGCAACTAATGAAGGCACAACATTCCCAACTGGTGGAGGTTGGGTCAAGCAAATCTATAAAGTACTACCCAAAAAAAAAAACACAGCTGTCAGAAAGAGCAGAAGGGAGTGGGGCCGGGGCAGGTCAAATGATTCATTGTCTTTTAAGGACCAACGGTTGGAACACAGCTGGCTTCTTGCACCACGGAACACGGCTACTTCTCCTACATCCAACATAATAGTTCCCACTTCCCACCAACTTCGGGTAGTTCCAAATTCCCCCTTGTTCTTTTTTCTACTTCCGTTTATGACTTGACTCGGGGCTGCAAGCGTTAGGCCAAGTGTATTTGAAATATTTTATACACATTGTTATTTTAAAATAAGTTGTTAATATTTGAATAAAATAAAATCATGAGATTTTGTTATATTTAATCATGAATTTATAATTAATTTGATAAAAATTGAACTAATTTGCTAAGATTTAAAAATAAGTTGGGAACTTCGTGCTTTCTTTGATGGAATTTAAACGCTTATAATATTTTATTTTTGGATTTTAAAAGCTAATTTTTTAGAAAATTTATCAAATACTTTGTAATATAATACTCATTTTTTTATACTTTATTATTATTTAAAAATACACAGCTGGCTTCTTGCGCCATGGAACACGGCTACTTCTCCCATATCCAACATAATAGCTACCATCAACTTTGGGTAATTCCAAATTCCCCCTCTTATCATTTCTTTTAGACTTAAATTAGATATACTTTTCGTATTGCTTGGGGCACCGAGCGTTTGGCTAAGTGTATTTTGGAATATTTTATACATATTTTTATTTTAAAAATAAGTTGTTGAAATATTAAACAAAATAAGATTATGGGGTTTTGTTATATGTTAATAAATCATGAATTTATAATTAATTTAAAGAAAATTGAACTAACTTGTTAAAATTTAAAAATAAGTCGAAAATTTCTTACTTTTTCTAAAGGAGTTTAGAAACTCCTAATATCTTATTTTGAATCTTACAAGCTCATTCTTTTAAAAAAATTTATCAAATACTTTTTAATACTTTTAGAGCTTATAAGCTCGGCCAAACCACATTTTAACGACATACTCGTTTCCTTTTATGTTTAAGCTTCATATTTTTATACTTTATTATTATTTGAAAGTACACGTTTCACTTATTTTAACATCTTTTTAACAGAAATATCACATTCTCTTATTTATTTATTTAATTTTACCATATATAAATTCATTAAGTAAATTTGAAATAAAGTAGTTGGTGGACCCCAACTATTTTCAAATTCAAAAAAGATTCTTAATATATGAAACTAATTTACATTTACTTTTATTTTCTATAAAATCAATTAAAAGTAAATTTTGATTTTAAAATATTGAAATAGCTAAAAAAATTTCAAATAAACGCTTCAAATATGAAGATAATGCATGGGGGGTTGGGGGGAGGGTAAGTTACATCAACACATTTTAAGATTTGTACTAAATATGTTTTGGTGTAAACAAAAATTATTTTGTGAAAAAAAATAAAGAGATTTTTAAAATATCAAATTCACTATTTATCTAATTCTAGTTTTACTTGTTCATCAAGCTCATTTTATTTTGTATTCCTAATGTACTTGTGGCTCATTTTATTTTAATTTTACTTGTTTGTCAAATCAAGTTAAAAATAAAATTATACATGCATTAAATTACTATTTATATAATTATCATATATATTATGAAGATATATTAATTCCATATTTTTTTATCACAGTTCACCGGCCCTTTTGATTTTATTAACTATATATTTATTTAAGTAAACATATAAATATATTGCGTGTATAAATTTATTTTTAATTTGGCTTTAGGAGCAAATGAAACTAAAATAAAATTAGCTCCAAGTATTTTAGGATTACGAAAAAGAGCTTGATGAATAAGTTATATACGCATATACAATTAATTTTCATAATCCTAACATACTTGGATCGCATTTTATTTTAGTTTTACTTGCTTGTAATATCAAATTAAAGATAAATTTATACATACATATATGAATATATATTTATTTAAATAAATATACAATTAATACAATCAAAATGGCTAATGAACTCTAATAAAAAAAATATAGAATTAATATATGTTTATATATATGATAATTATGTAAATATGATAATTTTATGCATATATAAATTTATTTTTAACTTGATTTGACAAACAAGTAAAACTAAAATAAAATAAGCCACAAGTACTTTAGGATCATAAAATAAAAAGAGTTCAAGGAACAAGTGAAACTAGAGTAGACAAATGGTGATTTGGCATTTTGAAAATCTCTATAATTTTTTTCCACAAAGCAATTTTATAAGGGTAAAATAGACTTTTTAAACTTAAAAAAGCAAAGGTAAAATAGATTTTTCTCAAGGTCCCGATTTTGAATTTTTTGACAGTAAAATATATATATGTATTTTTTAAGAAATTTGTTAGTTTTAACTGAAAGATAACGAAAGGGACAAAAATGATGAATATATAAATTTGAGGAATTAAATTTAATTAGAGAGAAAAATGAGGAACTAAATTTGAATAAAATACATAATTGAGGGATGAAAAGTGATGTTTACCCATACGTTTTACATTGAAAATTATAATTACCTTACTCAAGATTGTTCCACTTTATCAATAGCTTCATCGTTAGGATCTGAGTATATTTTAACACGTAATATTTCAAAAATACCTCCATAAAATTCCAAGAGTAATTTTATCACTTTCTTGAACAACAATGACCATCGGACGAAATTGTTTAATAGGGCAACAAACTAATGATTTATGTTCCGACGTCAAATTTTTATATCTCATTAAGGAAATTTTTTTTCTTTCTCTTAAAGAAGACGTTTTTTTTTTTTTTTTATTTCGCCGAGAAACTTAGGGGTATTTTGCACTTCTTTAGTTTGTATTGTAATATTTAAATAAAAAATTATAAGTAGCTCAATTACTAATTTTTATAATTTATTAATAAAATTATAAATATTAAATTATTTTTTAAATACTCAAATTTTAATTTTTTTAATTTTTTAAAATACTATCAACTTTTATTATAATTTAATTTTTGACTTTTTTTTTAATATCTTATTCCATAATAAAAATAGGAGTTCTCATACACCAGCCTAAATAAAAGGGAATAGGGTTGAAGAGAAAAAAAGGTAAGAGAGAGAAATTCAAAAACAAAAACACTGACACAGACACACCTTCGACTATACAATTTTATATAGGCATAGAAAACAAAGACCAAACGCGCATCCGGTTTTCGCGTTCCGCCGCCCGCACTTTCTCCCCCCCCCCCCCCCCCCCCCCTCTCTCTTAAATCTTTCCCCGAAAGCTCAAAGAAATTACTTCTACAACATTAATACTAACATTTATACATGTGCTCACCATTTCATTGTCTCTAAATTAAAGAGCTCTCTTTATCACTGCGTGTTTTATGGTGTGTCTGTATTTGTGAAATGGCTGTTTCGAAGAGCAGCAATAAGCAGCGGAGTTACATATCGGTTCCGGCACAGATTATCAACTCTATCTCACAATCATCGCTTGATTCTTTGATACAACCGCCCAAGAAAAAGCAGTCCTCCACCGCGAAACTCAGGGTTCTGCTCAAGAATCCAAGGTTCTTCATTTTCTTGATCTTCGTGTTCGGTTTGCTTTGTATGTTGAGGAGTTTTGAATACCCAATGACGCCTTTTTCGCAGAACCCGTGTTCTGTTTCGCAAGAAAAGGCATCAATCTCAAGTGGGTTCTCGAGTTCTCAGCTGAGTATTGGTGAGAAAGATCAGGATATTGGTGAACAGAGTGAGTTTTGGAAGCAGCCTGAGGGGATGGGATATAGGCCTTGTCTGGATTTCAGTGAGAAATACCGAAAAGAGGGTGGTGAAATTGTGAAGGACAGGACTAAGTATTTGATGGTGGTGGTTTCTGGAGGAATGAATCAGCAGAGGAATCAGATTGTTGATGCTGTGGTTATTGCAAGAATTCTTGGAGCAGCTTTGGTTGTACCCATCCTTCAAGTCAATGTAATTTGGGGTGATGAAAGGTTCGTTCTTTTGACCAATTCTTGATTTTTCAGTTGTTTAACTTTCTTCCATCCGTCCCAAAATATGTACTATGTAATTTAGGTAGATTGAGTTTCTATGTTTCATAGTAATGTTTGTAATAATTGGCACTTTTAGGAGGAATTTTGTTAAGTATTGTTGTGGCTATTGCAGTGAATTCGCTGATATATTTGATTTGGAGCATTTCAAGAATGTTTTGGCAAATGATGTGAGAATAGTTTCATCTCTTCCCTCTACCCATTTAATGACAAGGCCAGTGGAGGAGAAGAGGACTCCCCTTCATGTGTCTCCCGAGTGGATTCAATCACGTTACCTCAGACGGGTAAGAACATAAATTCCTGAGTTTGCATCTAACCCATCTGCCTTGGCTGTTTGATTCTTGTTCTTGATATTACTTAGAGACAACTCATTTTAGCATGTTCTCAATGGCCCATTTATTTTTGTGGTTAGGCAAGGGAGATTCTATTAGTCTTTGAATTTGTCAGCATTGAACTTACTTTTGAGCTGCAATGTTGAATATTTCAAAGAAGTTCAACTTAAGACATATTGGAGTTTAGTTCTTTATTGTCAATTCTAACCATCACCACACATTGGCATTGATTACTAAACCTTAAAAATAGATTAACAACTCCTTTCGTGTGCCGGCTGGGATTTCTTGTATGAATTCGGCATGGTTGATTTGATCCTCATTTGTTATATAATCGATTAGTTAAAAATGATACTTGATGCAAAAAAATGTGGGAATTTTTTATGTTGCTTTCCTAAAGAAATGAGTTATTTATGGAGGAGGGTTTTATTAAATTTATCTGTTTTTGTTTCCGGCAGCTTAGGAGGGATGGTGTATTACTTTTGCGTGGTCTAGACTCAAGGCTTTCTAAGGATCTCCCTTCTGATCTCCAAAAGCTTCGATGCAAGGTATCCCTCAATCACCACGATCATCTTCTGTAGCTTCTGCTTCTTTTATTCTAAAATCAACTTCATGTTGTGCCAGAAAAGGCAAATTTCATGCATGACTAAACATATATCTTTACTTATTCCTATGATTATATCTTCAAATGTTGCATCTACTTATCTGTTCTATTGAACTTGTAGGTGGCTTTTCAAGCTCTGCGGTTCGCCCCAAGTATCTTGGAACTTGGTAACAATCTTACAGAGAGAATGAGAAGCAAGGGACCTTATCTTGCTCTTCATCTGAGAATGGAGAAGGATGTGTGGGTGAGGACAGGGTGTCTCCCTGGTCTGAGCCATGAGTATGATGAGATGATAAATAACGAAAGAAAGGCACGTCCAAAGCTCTTGACTTCACGATCTAACATGACCTACCATGATAGGAAACTTGCCGGCCTCTGCCCTTTAAATGCATTGGAAGTCGTAAGGTAATTTTCTGAAATGAGAAGAGTTGTACTAAGGGATTATTAATATACTCCGTTGAGGTTTGAACATTAAAAAATACTTAATTCTGAAAAATTACACTGGCTCCGTGATTTATGTTACAAAGTTCCTGCAGCCATCCCTTTCCATGTGAGAATCTATAATATAAAACGGACTCTAGTAACAATGTAATTTCTCAAATGTCTCAACGTAATCATCTATTTTACTGATGAACTCTCAGGATCATTCTTCTAAAGCTTTTATGCCATTGTATTTTTAGGTTGCTTAAAGCGTTGGGAGCTCCATCGAGCACTAGAATCTACTGGGCAGGCGGAGTTCCGTTGGGAGGAAGAGAAGCTCTCCTGCCATTGACGAGAGAGTTTCCTCATTTCTACAACAAGGAAGACCTAGCATTGCCTGGAGAACTCGAACCCTTTGCAAAGAAGGCTTCATTAATGGCTGCTATCGATTACATTGTTTCTGAGAATAGTGATGTGTTCATGGCATCTCATGGTGGCAATATGGGTCATGCCATCCAGGTATCACATCCATCTATCTCTATTATCATCTTCAAGAACTTCCTCTTCTGGTGCTTATTGCTGTTGAAGTAATAATTCACCAATGTGTTTTTGTCCTGGAACAGGGGCACAGGGCCTATGCTGGGCACAAAAAGACTATCATCCCAAACAAAAGACAGATGCTCCCATACTTCATGAACTCTTCTCTTCCTGAAGCTGAGTTCAATAGAATCATACTTGACTTGCACAGGGACTCGTTGGGGCAGCCGGAGCTTCGGACTAGCAAAGCCGGGAGGGACGTCACGAAGTATCCCATCCCAGAGTGCATGTGCAACAATACAATAACACAACATTCCTCCGCCTAGCTCCCTACAGTATCAATCTTCACAACACAAACATCAACTTGATGATTAACGATGTGCCGAGCGGCATGAACTTGAGAAATGCACCAGGGCCTAGTCCCTCGAAGGCCACGGTTCACCGGTGTGATGCTTCACTGTGAATTGGTATCTGTAAGATGAAATATAAATTGAACTCAAGGATCCAGACCGACATTTCACGCTAGGCGTTAAAGATTTCGACATTGATATCTTAAAACGTGGAAACAGAATGGAGCGGAGTTTTTTGACAAGCGAGATAGCTTCATTTCAATGAACTTTCGTAGTGGTTAGGTGAAAAGTATACCTTACATATTCTCTTGATTTGATTTATTCTTTATGTTGTATTGTTGTACTTAAGGCAACATTTCATACATGTCTATATATACACACACAGATTAATTGTTTAAACATTGTCATATTTTCTGACTGAGACACTTCAAAGTGAAATGCTATATTCTCGTTTCTGTTTCTATGAATGCCCCTCATTTGCACAAGAATAAGCCAACTCCAACCTTCATTCAATTGTGTTTGTAATAACTTCTACTTTTAAAAAAGTGACGACTCATGAAAAATATTGGAATTGGCAATGAAATCAATAATTGGGAGTGTCTCCAAAAAAAATAGATTAATTAATTAATTAAATTGGGGGTATACTGATTTTTTTTTTCAAGAAGAGCTCATTGCAAAAGACTTTTATTCTTTTATATTCAAAATTTCTACTAGAAGAAGAACAAATAATCAAAAACATATTAAACTTATTTAAAAAAATTAAAACAACTAGAAGCATCTAGAAGTACCCTAGAAGCACTCAAATAATATTTTTTAAACCAAAAAACGTTTTTCTAAAATTATTTGAAACACTCCCTTCATAGAATAATTGTACAATTTAGGTCTCATTTATTTTGTGTGATGGGATTAAAATAGTATAAATTAATGAATGATAAAAATTTGGACGTATAGTAATAGAATTATGTAAGTTTTTGTTTATTTTATTGGAGGAAGTATTGAAGTAATGTGCGATAATTTTATCTTAAAATTACTAGCAAGTCATTGATTTGAAAAAAATATTATGAAATATCAATATTACCCTTTGAAGCATGCCAAAAAGTATAGATCCAATGGATATAGATTATTATTCAAAGTTTGGGCCAAAAAGTAAACAAGTTTGATAAAAAAAAAAAAATTGAGATATGTTGAATAGGATTGATGAAAGAAGTAAGAACACGTGATTAGGGCCTCTTCCCTTCTTCCTGAGATTCTTAGATTACTTGGGCTATTTGGTCCTGCCTAATTAGACTGTAGGCTGGGCAATCCTTAGCCTCCTAGGAGCGTTATGGGCGTGGAATGTTTTGAACCTCCAAAAGGTATCAAGGGCTTTTCGTTTTTTTTCTTCATTTTGGATCGCTTTTAGCCTCTTTAGATCAATTTATTTTTGTACACATCATCCTTAGAGAAACAAAATGGTTATTGTTAAAAAATTGCATTTATATCTTTCTTTTACATTTAGCAATTTTAGATTTTAATTATTATTAACTTTTTGTTAATAATTTCAAAACATCCAAAACAAAAATTAGATTAAGGATAAATTAGGAATTCAAAAAATTATTTTGGGCCAATGAATCTGAATAGGTAATCACACCTCATTTGGTGGGATTACTATCAAATATTTATCCTCATGAAAATCCGGTTTACCCTTATTATCTTAAACTGGCTTTTTAAAAAAATAAATAAACTGATAAGTTGGATTGAACTGAATATCCAACCCAATCTAAGTAAACATGGTTATCCATCAACATTAACATACTATACGGAACCATGTAAAATGTTATAGAGCGTAACTAATTATTTCCAAATGTCAAGGCACCGGAGAGTTATATTTTGACATAGATAATAAGATGAGAATTGTAAATAATTCAAATTCTAAAATATAAAATGACTTATTGTAAATAATTTAAAATCCATTATCATAATAATCACTGATAAAATAATTAATAGATATAAAAATAAATTTAAATTTGATGTGTAGCAAATTTTTGGCCACACCACAAAGTCGAAGGATTTAAAAAAAAAATATATATCCTAATCTATAGGGGATAATCCTACAAAATAAAGGTTAGTACTTTGATGCTTAAATTAGTAACAATTTATTGAAAAAATAAAAGGAAAGCTCGAATTAAAGTGAGAATAGTGGTGAAATATGATGTGGGAGTGATAAATATTCATGTGGAGTGCAAATATAGGCTCAATACAACTTAAAAATCGAGAGATAAATGAGAGAAAAGTGACAATTTGAGAGTGAGGATTAATGTTACTAAATGATTGAACAAAACCTCTATTTATGGTCATGTATAAAGCAGGATACATGGAAAGGTTTGAAGAGTCCGACGCGATTTTGAAAGTCCTTTGAATTGATTATCATAAAAAAATAATCGTTTGTGATTTGGACTTAATTTGACTGAAATTCATTATGTGGACTGAGTCTTGGCATGTCTGTCTGAAAATTTAGGAATTCGTTACTCATGGATTCTTAGCTCCTTTGCCACCAATCTATTAGAAACTACCTCGAGATATTTTAGGATGCCGTGTGACGAGTTATATAACGTGCTCGTTCAGCTATATGATGACGTGTCCGATTGAAATGAGCTTATTTTTTTAGACTTGCCAGTTTAATAAAGTAGGAGGTAAGTTTTGGTCTTCTTCCTTACTAATGGGTCAATTGGGCTTGTAACCAGTTAGGCTGATGCGCCTTATTTGTGGGCTTAATCCAATAATTTTTGGAGCATAATCACTCTCTCTGGTTTGCTGTAAGATAATTTAAAAAAATAAGAGAAAAAACAAAAGAAAACGAATTTTCCATTTTCTATTTGTGCTGTCAGTCGGACAAATCCTGCCGTGCTAGTAAGGAAGGAATAAGCTAGACTACCTCCTCTTTCTGCAAATATGCCTTTATTATATTCAAATTTGCAGAAAAAGGGAGTCATAAATGGTAATGATTATAAGAGATAAGGGATGACTTGCTTTCTTTGGGAGACGCGCTCCGTTATTGGTGAATGGTGGTCGGCTGACTACTGAGTCGTCAACTTATGGGACTGCTTGGTTGAGGGCAACATATTTATTAAGGCATATTTCTAATTTCATTGATAGTATTTTTAATTTTCTAAATATAAGGGTTATTTGTAATTAAGATAAAATTTAAGAATTGGTTGAAATTAGGAGTGCGAGGTGAGCTGAGCCGGCTCGTATTAAAGTTCAGCTCGAGCTTGAGCTGGAGCTCTATGGATTGTGTTCGTGAGCTCGCGAGCCGAGCTCACCCCCTTTTGTATTTATTTTTATTTTATATATATATTTATGTATATGATATATATATATATATATATATATATATATTAATGGGTTAAATGCAATTTGCCCTCTTGTGTTAAAGGATATGAGCAATTTACCCCCCTGTGAAAAATAAAGCAGCAAATTTACCCCCCTGTGTTATTAAAAACAGAGCAAATACCCCCCCCCCCCGATGCGTTTCGTGTATCACACGCTCGTTTATTTATTTATTTTTATTTTTAATTTAAAATTTGAAATAATATTTATATCTTTATTTTATAGCCGTTGGATCTTGATCAATCTAAGGTCCAAATTTAACTAATAAATCAACGGTGTAGATTTTATCTAATTCAAATTAACGATTTAAATTTAAAAAAATAAAATAAAAATAAAATATTATATATAACTAAATTTATATATATATATATATATATATAAGAGAGAGAGAGAGAGAGAGAGAGAGAGAGAGAGAGTGGAGGAGGAGGAGGCGAAGGGGGGAGGAGGCGGCGATGGACAACAGGGGGGGCAAAGGAGGCGAAGGGGGAGGGGAGGGAGGAGAGGAGGCGGTGAAGAGGGAGGGGGCGGGCAGATCTGGGGGATTTGGGGGGGGGCGGGAGAAGGAGGAGGCGAAGGGGGATGGTAGGGGAGAGGAGGGAGGGAGGAGGAGCCGGCGGGCGGAGGGGGGGGGATGGGGAGGAGGAGGAGGCGGCGGCGGCGACTGAAGGGGGTGGCGACGGCGACGGTGCTCCGACGAGAAGGAGATGCAGAAGAAAGAACATATATTTATATATACATATATATTATTTTTATAAATACTATATATATTGATTTATATATATATTATTAGATATTACTTTTATAAATATATATGTATTTATATGTATATAAAATAAATTTTTTTGTTAAAAGTTATGCCTAGTTGCAAGATGGGAGAGTGTGATATACTCTCGGGCTTAGGGGGTGTTTTGCTCTATTTTTTATAACATATGGAATAAATTATTATTTTATTTTTCACAGAGGGTAAATTGCTAATTTCTTATAACATAGGGGGGTAAATTGCATTTTTTCCAATACTTAATACTATATCAAGTTTATATTCAAAATTCATCATATATTAGAATTATTAGTCGATATATCTCTTATTTTAATTTCATATTTTTTTTATATTATTTAAAAATAAGCTTAAGCAATAATTGAGTAAGATTTGATACTTTTTTTGTTAATAAATATTTAAAATTCATTATCAATTAGAATTATTAGTTAATATCTCATATTTTAGTTTTAGATGATATTAAATATGGTATTTTTGTTTATATTGTCTATAAACAAGCTTATTAGATAATTTAGTACATTTTGATAATTTTTTGTAAATAAATATTAATATAATGCTTTATAAATTTTATCGTTAGAATTTCAATCCATTATAACAAAATGCATTTATACACTATATATTAGAATTATTAGTCCATATCTCATATTTTACTTTTAGATTATATTAAAATATGATATTATAATTTATATTATCTAAAAAGAAGCTTAATCAATAATTTAATATATTCTTATAATTTTTTGTAAATAAATATTTAATATAATTCATATGAATTATAAAAAAAAAAATTCATTTATCGTTATAATTTCAATATCAGCTACAACAAAATGCATTTATTTTAAAAACTCAACATACATTAGAATTACTAGTCAATATATCATATCTTAAATTTAGATGATATTAAAATAGGGACGATTTGGTTTATATTATTTAATAATAAGTTTTCCATAATTTAATATGTTTTGATTTCCACTACAAAATAAAATAATTATATTAATTATTTTTATATTTATTAAATAAATAAATCAATCAAGTAATTTATTTAAATTAAATTAAAAATAGAATAGAAAATGTATGATTGAGTCAGTTTTCATGATTGAAAATGATTGGATCGAATGTTTTCATAGATGTCAACTTTATTCATTGTATTATTTCTTTTTGGTCTTTTTGTGAATATTGTGTTCATATTTCATATTTAAATTTTTTAATAATGTATTCCATATGGTACAATAGTCCATATTTTTTTTAAATTCGATATTTTTTGAAACAAAAAACAGTTAATTGAGCTCGAGCCGAGCTCGCGAGCTGCTCGAGCACGAGCTTGAGCTCGAGCTCGTGCCAGTTGAGCTTGAGCTCAGCTCGGCTCGTTTGCACCCCTAGTTGTTATCTACCCTAAAAGACTTTTTTTAAGTGAAAGATCTGAATTATTAAATTTTTAATAGTTTAATTACAAACATCAATATCAAATATTTATATCTAGCAATCGATTATAACAATCATATATATCAATCATCAATATCAAATAATTATATTTAATTAATGACTACTATTAAAATTGTTGGAATTTAAAGCTCAAAAACATGTATCACATTAATCATACATGTTGCACGTTAAGGGTTCCGGTAAATACCTTTGTAATTTGGTTTCGTAACCTGCAGTGGAATGACTCGAGGAACCCCGGATCTCTACGACTTGTCTACGAGCTTCTCCTGGTAATCCCTTGGATCTACAAGCACGTCCTTCGATTTTCGCCCTCGTGGATTACTACTAGAGCTCTCCACCCAAGTTCACACGCCTTAAACCCTTGGAGAGCTTGGTGATACTCCAAGAGAGAATAGAGAGAGTATATGGGAGAGAGTTTTTGTGAAAACACACGTAGTATGAATTGTGTTTCTTATATTCTTAAGAGCACCTATTTATAGGTGTGTACAAGAAGAGTCCTGATCCCATATAAACTTTGGGAGACTGCAAACACTGTTATAAGAAAAAGTCTCATCCAAGAGGAGTCTTCCCAACTAGACTTTTGGGAGACTTCAAACTCTACAAAATATGGATGTATATTTAATATCTCCCACTCATACATATTTTACATGGTCTCTCCAAACCAAAATTTCTCATCTCTTATTCCCTCTTTCACACAGGGAATAAGGCGTGCGACCAAGCGAGAAAAGAAATGTGAGGAGAGTTATATTAAGTCATCACCAAACTAACATAACTTTTCAACTCAAAAGAAACTCGCTGTGTACCCCAAACCTTGTGGTTGCACTTGATCAAACATCTCTAGATCCCTCAATAAATGAATAGAGCATGTTTGACCCTCTTAAATATGCTTCTATGTTCATGACTAGTCAGACATATTCCGACTTAGTCGCCCGGGCTATGAACAATAGAACATAAGTGCTTCACCAACCCAGTTCTTCCTCGGCCTCTCACATCAATCAGTTTGGCCTTGACAGCTTTCCTAGACATGCTCTGACAGACCGCATTACTCATGGTCATTGGATAACATGCTAAAGCAGCATCATCAAACTTACACCTCATGACATGGTCCAGAGTCCCAAAGGGTACAAGAATTTATATGGGCTCACACATTGACGAACTAGGGACCCATTCAGTCACTCCTCATGATAGGTCGTCTTAAAGTACATGTAGTATGAATACATGTTATGATGGAGCTCCCACTCAACTTGGGCATGTCACTGCTCTTAACATCATATAAACCTAAGTCCAGTCGCAATTCAAGTGCCTAACTTGCGCACTACCAGACAGTCACTCTCTTAATGCCTTCCAGTGGTTCGCACGTTCAGCTTAATATTAGGCCTTTTATGAAGTGCAGACGTACTTCATAATCGATCAAGTATATGATCTCATCTTAGCTCCTCTAGCTAAGGCGACTATTCATTATCCATAATCCTTCCTCACTTCTCAAGTGCGAAAGTGATCAATAGCATGACTCATTTATGCAAAATGATCTTTTAAGTCTCATCCTGCTCGCTATCGCAGCGTCGGGGTGATTGCCCCTGTGAGAAGGAAATCAAGGGCCTAGTGACATTTCACGATTCAGTACTAATCACATGTTCTCACAAGCCACAAGAATCAAGTTCCACATGATCCTTTACCACTAATACGCCTTTGCACATACCAAGGCTAAGTGTAAGGAATAAGCGATCATCCCATTGTAGAACATGTTGGAGAACAACTTAGTTATGCGCACATCTCATCAATAATATCTGGTGTTTGTATACTAGGTCCTCCAACAATACTTGGCGCCTAAAGCATACTACGTCTCTCATATGTGCATCACAACATGCATCATGACCAGATAATCTTCACTTGATCCTAGATCACATCCATAGATATCTTATTGATCACTTAGGTGCATCACACAATGTACAGTAAGGATCATCTTGATTATCTATTCACCATTCTAATTGTTGAGCACTGGACTAGTTGAGCACACATATTATGCATAAAAAACATTCTACAGTGCTTCAATCAATTAGTACTCATTAGCATTTCTTTTCTTCTTTCAATTTCAAGGCATCTCATTAAGCTAAGAACAATGTCATTATTGGAGTATCAATAAGGATAGTATGATACGGATATAACCTTAGTATCTGAACACTAAGTAAGTATCATCCTTTCTACTTAAGTCTACGTGAAAGACAACCACTCTATTTGGCGATATCTCCATATTAGCCAACATACTTTTTCGCCCATATAGAAGTGAGAGCTACATTCTCTCATTATCTCAACATATTCGGTGATCATCTCGATCATCGTTAAGCCTATCAAATGATAGCTCAATAGAATCGATGTTATCACTGTTTGGACAATAATTCAAGTTATGAATGGAGCTTACAAACATCAAACTTGTGCCTGCCCCACTGCTTGAATTAACTAGAAGATCCACATTGATCCTCATGTCGATTTCTCATTTGGATATGTCAACTATCATCATCTCGGCATACCTAGATGGAAGTAGCGATAGTGGCTATGGCGAATTCGAACAATTTCTCACCTTCATGAAAAAATGTTTCAAGACTACACCCCTCAAATGGGTGTAAATAGTTCGCTCTCAATTGACCTTTATAAACTATCCACTTTGCACTTATCATTTAGAAACCACATGTTCCAATGATCTTGCACATAGATAGAAGATCAACCTATAGTCTTAGCTTCGTTCTTAGTCATTAGGGTTATCAATTTCTCAAGCCATTGTCCACTTAAAGTATGAAGTCAATTCTCAAATTTGACTCATCAACATCCACATAATAATTATGGAGGATACCCATTTAGTCTCACATAGACAATGGGGAACATTTTCAATGTTCTCTCCTTATT
Organism: Sesamum angolense; assembly: GCA_034509725.1. NCBI lineage: Eukaryota > Viridiplantae > Streptophyta > Magnoliopsida > Lamiales > Pedaliaceae > Sesamum > Sesamum angolense. The sequence goes on along the minus strand of JACGWL010000008.1, from coordinate 15,039,201 downwards.
TGTGGAATTTTGATAATCATTATTCTAGTGAGACACTCCCACTGAGTTTGAGTCGCTTCGATTATCTCTTGCAAGTGGAGATGAATAAAAAATCATCATTGCAACGAAATGAGCGCCTTTCTTTAAGAATCTTCACTCTCATAGTTAAGATTCCATTGACCTCACATAAAAAAAGGTTCCTCTTAAGGAATCTATATTGCACGACTAATCTCTCCATAAGTTGTCAAATAAGTATATGTCATATGCTTGCTACCATATTTAACAAAAGTTGGAGAACTACGTAGAGACACTTTTTTGTATTGTAGGCGGCACTAAAAAATTGCATTTACCCAAGTGAAATGCAAAGTGATCTTGCGCCAAATATTTTCTAGACATTTCTAGAAATGTTAGATTCTTCTCATTTTTGCAAGCTCATATAGCTGCTAAAAGTTTAGAATCATGATTAATTTGCAATTCTATATTTCTCAGTATTTATCTAACATAATTAGATACGATACTCTTGCTTTTTGTCAGTACATAGAACCATAATGATCATATCCTATAATCTCTACTCTTGTCAAAATTCGCTAACATTAGCGCTTTTTAACTGGTGAGATGGGATTATATTGACCAATAGCTTGAGAAATATGATTGCATCATCTAATGCTTCATACTCATTAGTCCGCATGCATCTAGTGGACAAGCTTAGAGGTTCCGAATAACCCTCTTTATTTTTCAGCGAACTCTTTTCGCTAAAAAAGTTCCATAATAACCTTTAGCGAGTAAACCAAGTAGCCTCCTCTAGCTAACATGGTCAATCTTAAGGGAGAACAACATTTTTAGCAAGTGAACAAATGGTTTCCTCTAGCAAACATAGTCATTCTCAAAGATAATATTTTAGCGAGTGAACCATGTGGCCTCCTCTAGCTAACATAATCTTCCTCAATGAGGTTGATTTTAGCGAGTATACTAGGTGGCCTCCTCTAGCTAACATAATCTCCTCAATGAGGTTGATTTTAGCGAGTTAACCAGGTGGTTTGTTCTAGTTAATATTGTCATTCTCAAAAACCCCATATGCCATCACATATAAATATGAAAGAAGAAATATAAATGCATGTCTGTCAAAAAATGCTTTAGGATGGATAAGCCAAAATACACAACAATTGTCTTAAAAGTGCTTTCAACTTCAATTAGACTATATCAGGTTACTAGTGCCTTTTTGCACAACTCTGTAGAGTAGCTCCCTTGCTTTTACATAACTCTTAAAGAGTAGAACTCATATCGATTAATGAGCGTTGGGTCGGCACTCAATGCCTCCTCTTGTGCGCTATGCCCAAATTTTCTTTCTATTAGCGCACAACACTGATAATAGTCATTGCTCAATCTCTGATTATGTGCTTGATCATACCATATCTGCATCCATCTAAGGAGAGATTTGGAGACTCTAGCAAAAATAAATAAGAGAGCTTTATTCAGTCAAACTTCCTCTCAGTTCAATTACGAGTGAAGTGACCAATAGCACTTTGACATTTGTTAGTGTCAATGTTTGTATACATAAGTGATACGATTATCACTTCGTGCATCAAGTTTGCACTTCTCATATTACTCTTTGTTTAATCCAACAACACTTTAGTTGGTTCAACATAAGCAACAAGTGCATCAGTTTTGTTTCAACTCTAAAAAAATCAACCCCAATTTGGCGATTTTTTTAGTTGGAGACAAATATAGATATCCGTAAGTAAGCTCAATTAGCGACTTAAGGATGACTTTTTTATCACACATTTTTCGAGTTTGCAGCTTAACTAATAAAAGCGCAAGTTTTACTTGATCCACCATTAATTGTCGACGTGCAAGTCTCGACAATGTCAAGCAATTATCCATCCTCACCATTAATTGACATAAATAAGATGGTGAATAAAACTAAGATCTCTAGAGTTTTGCGCCAAAACCAACAGTACTGATCTTTATTTTATTCTAGATCTAAGTAAATAATTTATTACTTCTTTATACCCAGCGAAATCGAAAATTTCGCGCTCAGCTAGTAATCATCTCCCACTGAGCAAAAAGTCGTAATAAACTATTTACTGATCATGAATAAAATACTCTAAGTCCATAAGAATGCCACATGCATGCTATGTGCAATATGAATAAAACAAAATAAAATTAGCCCCGCATGGGCTACACTAATATTTGGTGCATCATGTCGAGATAATTTGACCTTATGGTGGTAAATAGCAAAACACATCCCCAATAAAGAAATAATAATACATGGCCTCCCCAAAAACGGCCTAAGAAATACATTCTCTAAAAAAAAAGGTAAATTACATTGGTATAAACCTATTACATCAATCTAGAAAAAAATTGGGGATACCACATTTATTACCACCATCATCACAAATTATCTCCTTAAAAAATAAAATACTCACATAAAACATGAGCACCCAAATATTAATGTACATATATCCATATCACAAAAAATTATATGTATAGCACATATTCTCAACAAAGATTGCAAAACACATAACATTATGCAACTATCAAGGCATGCATCTATATAATGAGAGCCTCATTAGAATAAATGTGTCACAATAAACGAATATTGCATTAAAATTGACACATTCGCATAATTGCAATAAAAAAATCACACGAGCATGCTTTAATACAATTAATGAAAGCATTCATTAGCATATCTGTGTCACAAAAAAATTTATGCTAGCATAAATTGCAAACACAAATATTGCAATAAAATAAATCAAATGGCATAATTTTGTAAACACAAATATTGCAATCACAAAATATTGCAACTAGTTTTCCAAGTCATTCTCAATTTTCTACAACACAATAGGAGAAAATAAAATTATACAGACTTAGAAGAATAATTTTCAAATTCCTAAAATTGTTGTCTCATCAAAATATCATTTTGAATCTTAGAAAATAAAACAACCAAAAAAGAAAGGTCAAACAATTTCTTGAAATATTGTATTTTCAGATTTAGATCTTTAAATCCCATAAAAACAGAAAAAAAAAAAAAACACAGTCAATGGTCAACCCTCGATCAACACGGTCAATGCAGTCAACTCTCAGTCATCACTTGGTCAACACAGCCTTAGTAGGCACACGTAGGCGCTGATTGTGCGCAACAGGTGCGCAGTCAGCGCACAGTCAGCGCGCTCAGTTGGTGCTGACTCATCAGGCGGCGCCGGCGAAATTTTCCGGCAACTTTGCCGGCCAAATTCTAGCGAATGTGTGTTTTTAAACCAAAATTTCAAAAAACGTTATCTCATTCAATTTAAACCCATTTTCAATGATTCATATATCGTTTCGAACCTCTTTTCATGCTCTACAACATAGCACAAAAATATTTTGATAAAAATCACAGAATCAGGTCCCGTTTTCTGTCAAAGAAAGCAGATTTTAAAACTAGGGTTTGATTTTACTCACAAACCACTCATCCAAATTTCACCAAATTTTAACCACATGATCTACACATTAAGATCTACACTTGCTGAAATAATCAACGAAAAATTCCATGATTTCATGATGAAAACGAATTTTTCAAAAATAATTCTAGCATGAAAAATTTTCATGATCAATCAAGCAATATTAGCGAGTACAAGCCTTTACGGCTCTGATACCACTGTTGGAATTTAAAGCTCAAAAACAGGTATCACATTAATCATACACGTTGCACGTTAAGGATTCTGGTAAATACCTTAGTAATTTGGTTTCGTAACCTGCAGCGGAATGACTCGAGGAACCCCGGATCTCTACGACTTGTCTACGAGCTTCTCCTGGTAATCCCTTGGATCTACAAGCACGTCCTTCGATTCTCGCCCTCGTGGATTACTACTAGAGCTCTCCACCCGAGTTCACACGCCTTAAACCCTTGGAGAGCTTGGTGATACTCCAAGAGAGAATAGAGAGAGTATATGGGAGAGAGTTTATGTGAAAACACACGTAGTATGAATTGTGTTTCTTGTATTATTAGGAGCACCTATTTATAGGTGTGTACAAGAAGAGTCCTGATCCCACATAAACTTTGGGAGACTGCAAACACTGTTATAGAAAAAGTCTCATCCAAGAGGAGTCTTCCCAACTAGACTTTTGGGAGACTTCAAACTCTACAAAATATGGATGTATATTTAATAAAAATAAAATAATATTTTATACATTATTAGAATTTAAATTCATAATCATAAAGTAAGGAGGCTTCAAATTGAGCAAACAATAAAACAAATATTAGCAAGCCTCATTGGGTATGAACACGGGAGCTCCTACTACTTTGAATGTTCGATTTCGAACAAAAGTTATTGTTGCATGTGATTTTTGTGGGTATATAAAAAAAAAATTTAATGTGGGATAATAAAAATAATTATAAAATTGATAATTAATAATTTTAAATTATAATAAAATTTGGAGAAGTGGAAAAAATATGGAGTAGTGAGTAGTTAAGAGGAAGCAAGTGTAATTATAAAATTATTAAAAAATATTGAAATGACTAATTTGATCAAATTTTTTAAAGGAAAAAAATAAAATACATGATAAATTTGAATTTTAAAAAATTAGTATGTTATTTTTTTTATTTATAATAGTATAGATAGATAATTACTATTGGGTGAATCATTACTATTTTTCCTATTTTTTTTATGAGGAATCATTACTATATTTTTGCCGAGATAAAAGCGGACCAAAATCATTTCTTATAATTAGTTATGTGTCAGATTTCACTCAACAGAATAAATTTTGCATTTTGAGTGTAAATAAAATGTCCCGTTTGGTTCGTATGATTAGCCATAGTAAAATTATTTATTATGTCTAATTATATATTTAGTTAGTATTATTAGAGCCCAATATTAATACCGAGCCCAATTTTATTAATCACAATAAATAATATTATGAATCAAGCCCATTTTAATTAGTATTAATAATCCTATAAATTGATATTTATTTATTTTTCTTAATTTACCCTTGGGCACTCTCCTTTCTCTCTCCTCGTCTTCACTCTTCCTCTTTCTCGCATTTTCTCTATCTCCCATTTGCCTTTTTTGTTAGAAAAATTTACATAATACACCCTTGTGTTATCCAAAAATTGCTAAAAACTTAATTGTGTTAATTAAATAGTCTAAAAAGATCCTTTATAATTAAATCCTGTAAACACACAAAAAAACACTCTCTGTTACAAAAAAATGGAGAGTTGCTTACACGCACCAGAAACGATAGTTGAATACTATTTTGACCTACTTTTAGCCTCTGGCCATTTTGAATGAACAAAATTACCCCTATCTTATGCCATTATCCCCCTCTTTATTTTTTTTATTTACATTCTTTCAAGTCGATGGGGGTCTATATGCTTTTATGGTCTCTCATGAAATTAAAACTTTGCCGGAAAGGATATAGTTAATTTCACTGTGAACAAAAGAAAAGAAAAGAGGTACAATCTATCATGAGGGTGTTTAAACTCATGTTTTGATAGGCAGAACCTGTGTTTATGAATTTGGCTCAAGAGGTATAAACATCACAAACTCAATAACTCCTAGCTCCTACAGTACTAGGATATGATAGGTAGAGCCTTCATCAATTCTTTCCTCTGGTCGGAATGGTCGGCTCGAATAGCTCTCTTGGCTCACAGACAGGCTAACAGCCGTGTCTTCAGCCGCTAGCAGCTAGAGCGGTAGCCCAGCGTATTCTATTCTTCCTTTCAGTCAGAATAGCGCTGGTCGTCTTCTTTATCATTTTCATATTTTGTTCAAAAATATTACAATTACCGAACAATTAATATTCATAAAATATTTATATGTAAATAATATCACTACATCAAATTAAATTTATATACATTTTTTATATGAGAATATCAAATATTAGGATTATTTTAGTATTTAAATATTTTTAAAATTAAAATACATTATTTTTTCCTAAAATATTATTAATTAATTTGATTTTGTGTTGAATATATTTTGAAATTATATTATTTATACAAATTACGGTAAATAAATTTACATGATATTTTTTCCTAAATAATACTTTAAAATTAATTTTATTTTCAGCAATTGTATTTCAATAAGTATTTTAGTGGTTTTTTTAAAACCATGCTCAAGCTACAATATAAAAATATAAGTACCTTAAAAATTGATACCCTTTATAGTCTTTTTATATTTAATCATACATTATAATCCTTCCAACCAAACACCATATTATATTATCAAATAAAATATCTCACATGCAATACCTTAAACCAAACATCATATAATGCAAGATAGGATTGATAATCATTCAATTTTTCATCATATCTAATCCTATCACGCCAAATCCTATCACACGAACCAAACGAGCCCAATATATTTATTACATGTGATGGGATTAAATTAGTATAATTAATGAGTGGTAAAATTTAGAATATATATAATAAAATATTTTATAATATTTTGTTTACTTTATTTGATCGAGTATTGAATTATTGTGGTGATAAATTTATTTCATATTTACTGGCAAATTATTTATTTGGGATAATATTAAAAAATACCAATATTACATAATACAAATTAATTATTATAAAAATATCCAGAATTTTTTTTATTAGCAATTTTCATATATTTTATTAAACTGAAAAAACAACAGAAAATATTGTAAAAAAATAAACGACTTTTCCTTCCTTAACTGTAGGCATTTCAGAGATGAAAACTTAATAATCTCCAAGGACATTTGAGCGATTAATAAAGACTTAAATCTGGATATTTCGATAAAAGAATTTTTTATCCTGACCATGTGGGCCCCAATGATATATTATCTACACAAAATGGCATGGACTGTTATCATCCAATAATCCCTCATTTGACCCAATTATACTGGACCTGCAACTTAAACCACAGGTTGGGCGTTTGTTAGTAAACGTACAGCTAGGCCGGCTTGGGCTTGATATCCAGCCCAATCTAAAACAGTAAACATGGCCCAATCTATTTTTTATAATCACTTTTGAAATTAAATTATACCAAAATTAAATTTTGAAAAAATTCCATGTAGCTTTTAATTCTATTGCAATTATTTTTTTAACTAATTACCTATTATAGCAATTAAATAATCTTTCAATTTCTTCATTAACCTTAATAGAAAAAACATTCTTTAAACCTATTGTAAACGTTAATTTTGTCGTGTCTGAAAAATTAAAAACAAATAAAATATTTGGATTAAAAATATCAATGTGAGTACAATCTCTATTCTATCCTTGATTATTCCCTCCAAAATATATATTTGACAAATTTGATTAATTCAAAAGGTAATCTCCACGTAGATTTCCTTTGGACTTGAATTTGAATTTCTGTAACGTTAATTCGAGGGCTTTCACCAACAATCCCAAATTAAACGCTATAGTCTTGATTGGAATTTGATGATTTTAAATTGGAAATTTTGCAATCTTCCCTTGCTTGGGCTCTTCATTCTTGAGCTCTGTCACTTGAGGAATTGAGTAGAGGGAATTTTGCAATCTTCCATTGCTTGGCTTTTCCTTCTCGAGCTCTGTGTGTTTTGAATGAGGTATGAGGACCCCTTTATATAGGTGTCAGAGAGGTAGAGTCGTGATACAATAATTTAATTAAAAGAGATAAATATATAATATGATTGATCAATTTGACATTATCTCTTTAATATTTGTATTTTTTAAAGAGATAAATATCATAAATATTTGTCTTGATTTGATTGGAGCACACATGCAATTGCTCCACGTGGCGCGACCTGATTGGCTGGAATCTTTGACTGCGAATCATGATTTGATTGGCTGGAACACTTTATTTTGCCACTTGTTGGCCATTATTTTTTATGACAAAATATCAATTACATTGACTATTTATACTTGGAATTAATTTAGTAAATTCTAAAATATAAATAAAAATTAATAAATAATATATTATTTTACACTTGTCATCATGCAATTAGACATAAAATTTTACATGTCTACAAATGCCCCCTCGAGACTTGTTCATGAACATCGAGTGCAGCGAAGTGAAGGAGTGAACATGTCTCGAAATTGATTCATGACATGTGATTTTTTTTTTTTTTTGGCATGTGACTGAACTTGAAAATATATTTCAAGCTGCCTACGTACCTCGTTGGAGGATCAAGTCAAAACGTAGTTCACTTGAATTTTTATTGATAATTTATTCTCATATCAAGGAGTTTTTCAATTTGAATTTATAGATAGTTTATACTTGTATCAAGGAGTTCTTCAATTTGAATTTGTTGATAGTTTATACTCGTATCAAGGAGTTTTTCAATTTGAATTTATAGATAGTTTATACTCGTATCAAGGAGTTCTTCAATTTGAATTTGTAGATAGTTTATACTCATATCAAGAAGTATTGAGATTTATTTGTCAAGGACATTAACAATTTATGCTCATATCTAGGAACATTGAGATTTTTTTTTTTTGGAGGCATTAGATAGTTTATGCTCATATCTAGGAGCATTGATTTTTTTTTTTTTAAGATATTAGATAGTTTATGCTCATATCCAGGAGCATTGAGAATTTTTTTTTTTTTTGGAGTCATTAGATAGTTTATGCTCATATCTAGGAGCATTGATTTTTCTTTTTCTGGAGACATTAGATAGTTTATGCTCATATCCGGGAGCACTGAAAATTATTTTTTCAAAGATATTAGATAGTTTATGCTCGTATCCAGGAGCATTGGTTTTTTTTTTTTTTTTTTTTTGAGACATTAGATAGTTTATGCTCGTATCCAGGAGCACTGAAAATTATTTTCAAATTTTATGGTGTTGCATCACCATCATCATCATTAGGATCAACTGAATATTCATCTTCTTTGCAATTGAAGCTCATTTCAATTTCATGTGCTCGAGTGGCTAGCTCTTCAAAAGTGTTTGGTTTTATTGCTTGAAAAATGTAATATAGTTCCCAATGCATGCCTTGAATACACATCTCAATGGCGGAAGCTTCAGATAATCTATCTTTGCAATTAAGGCTCAAATTCCTCCACCTATTGATGTAATCAACGACTGGTTCTTCTTTCCATTGACGAGAATTTGTAAGCTCGACCATGCTGACAATCCATCGTGTGTTATAAAAGCGATTGAGAAATTCTTGCTCTAGTTGTTCCCATCCAGTAATCGAGCCAGCCTCCAAGTCAGTGTACCAATCAAATGCATTGCCTTTCAATGATCGAACAAATTGCTTGACTAGATGATCACCATATGTCCCTTGCATTGTTGCATGTTTCAACAAAGTGAGCTACGTGCTGCTTAGAATTGCCCTTGCCATCAAATTGCTGAAACTTTGGTGGTTGATAACCTATTGGCATTTTCAAGCTGTCAATCCTTTGAGTGTAAGGCTTGGAGTAAGTAAAGGATGGCCTTGAGCTTCCCTCAATCTTGCTTCTGATAGTTCCTTCAATGAATTCTTTCAGTTGGTCCACAGGAATCAACCCGTCAATAGAAATTTGAAGCTCTTTTGCAGACTTATCCCTTTCAGTATAATGTTGTTTTATGGGCATTTCTACTTCATAATGAGCCTCAACTTGTTTTCCCATGATATGACTTGCATCAATATTATCTGCCTTGTTGATCAATCTAGTAATTTGTGCATCTTGTTCTTGGACGTGCTTCATAAGTCCCTCAATGGCTCTCGTCAGATCCGCAAGTTGTTCCTCTATAGTTGTAGTGTTTATCACCATAACCGGAGCCACATTTGTTGCAAATGAGTAGCTAGACATGGAACGAGGAGAGGTCGGAGGATATTTATTTGCATCACTTTCGTTTTCATAGCTAGGTGAGTGCAAGTTCTTCTCGACGTACTCAGCGATAGGAGATATTTGGGAAGATTCTTTGAGCTTCTTCGACATGTTCCTCGTAGTAACGCCAACACTCTTGGTACTTGAGTTTGAAAACTTTGATATGGCGAGTTTGTAATTCACCGGCTTCACAGATTTGTCTTGAGTATCCATGTAATGTCTTTCTTCTTTGATGAAGGGAAGAGATGAAGGGTAGAGTTGTCCCACTGGGCGTGCCAAAATTTGTGAACGCTAATTTTGTCGCGTCTGAAAAATTAAAACACAAATAAATTATCACAAATAAAATATTTGGATTAAAATGTCAATGTGAGTACAACCTCTATTCTATCCTTTGATTATTCCCTCCAAAATATATATTTGACAAATTTGACTAATTCAAAAGGTAATCTCCACGTAGATCTCCTTTGGACTTGAATTTAATCTTCTGGAACGTTATGTGAGGGTATGTCCATACAATTCTCAATTAAAATAATAGATAAATATCATAAATATTTGTCTTGATTGATTTGGAGCACACATGCAATTGCTCCACGTGGCGCGACCTGATTGGCTGAAATCTTTGACTGCGAAGCATGATTTGATTGGCTGGAACACATTATTTTGTCACTTGTTGGCCATTATTTTTTATGACAAAATATATATCAAAATATCAATTACATTGACTATTTATACTTGGAATTAATTTAATAAATTCTAAAATATAAATAAAAATTGATAAATAATATATTATTTTACACTTGTCATCATTCAATTAGACATGAAATTTACATGTCTACACCTATCGTTCTCTTTCTCATCTTCTTAAACAATTATTTTGATGTTGGTACAAACAAATTCAATTTTGTATGATGCTAAGCGAGTATGCAATAGTACTACAAGTGATTAAAATTGTGAAGATTGTTCCCTAATTTATCTAATTTTCCCCCCCATTATCTAACTTGAAAATTAGTTGCTCAGTTAATAGGACATTGACCATAGTTTTATTTTAATGAAAATTGTGGGCAAAATTTAACAAAAAAGTGCATATCAAATTGATTGACGTGGACAGTAGAAAACCAACTTCGTAGATCTTGTATGGCATAGATTACAAATGGGTTTCTTCTTATAGGCCATGTATCACAAACGAATCTAGCCACCTTTACGGTGCAGTGGTTCTGCGTCCATTAAAAGAAAGCAATTAATGTCTTCCTCAACGTCCACATTTTAAAATTTTGGAGTTATTTATTGATTCTCCACTAGACAACTAATCATACTTTGAAGTGTAGGTAGCTCTATATTTTTATGTGACTGAGGATAATAATGATATTTTACTTGAACTTGTGGATTCCCCATTTATAGTAGAGTTACAGTAACTTGTAACCACTTCAAATGTCTTTTCGACACTATTATTTTATAAATTAATGATAAAATATACTCAGTCAATATCCATCTCATCATTTGATGATAAGAATGATCTAATTATATAATTATCTTTATTGATTGTGGGTAAACATATTGAACAAAAATAAAATGATTGAATTTTTATATTTGTGTAACTTTTAGTTTTAATTTATTACTTAGTGAAATTTTTAACATAAGAATAATGTTAGTTTTGAAACTTAATTATAATATGCAGTTGTATAGTCAATTATAAAATTGTAGCTCCAAACGTTCCATAATTACTTTTTCTAAAATTAATTACCACGGCAGACGAATCTATTTTTAAATTTATTTCGATTTCATAACATATACTTTTATGAGAAGATACAACTGAGTTGTTTCTCCACGAAGCACATTATACAAGTTACAACCACATTCACAAAAATAATCTTAAAAGAAAAATGTGTAGGCTTATTTTTCTTTTTTAATTATAAGATTTCATTAATATGTCAGTAAATTCAGGAATACATCATACAACTAAAAATAATAAAATAAATTATAATAAAGTAACAAATTCATCTAAACTGAAATAAATACTCACACGTTTGGTAGAATTTGATTATATAGTTTCGAACTTATTTGTGGGACCTCAACATATATATACTTACCATGCTTACAATTATTACAAAAATCCTTACTTATTGATTCAAAAATCCGTCCTCGTCAATTAAGGAGAGACGTATATAAAAGCGAAGAAACTCTATATATAGATGCTACAACCCCAAGATCAACGGCGGTGTTATAGTCGCGATGGCTGCGATTTTGTTGGGAAGTGAGGAACTATAATCGGGGAGCTTTTGACTCTAAATGACACGATCTCATCTTCATGGAAATTTTGATGGTGATGATTACTCATGGTCTGAACAAATTCTTGATCAGAAGACCTAAAGCAGTTGAGAAACCCTAAACAGAAACGTTGTAGAAATAGTATCATTTGAAAGGTTGATGGATGGAGATAAAAGGAATGATGAGTGGCTAATTGATTACAATGGCATTTATAGGCAGGAAAAGTGGCATGTTTTGATGAGCTTGGCGAGCAAGAATACATGCTATGGATAGTGATAGTATTAGCGTTTAATTTGACTTGTTAGTAGTCATATAATTTTTCTTCCACTCGCTTTCAAGCTTTTGTCGCGTTGGCCGACTTTTGCGAATACCTATTTTGAAAAGGGTGATCATTTGACTGTACAATGAAAAATAATATTTTTCCTCTATAATTAGGTTATTAAATTTCTTGTTTAATTGGCTGTGAATTTTTCATTAATGATCCCATAAATTATAAAAAATATTATTTTAAGGGATATTTATATTTACACTCCTCATTTATTATTTTTTTTTGCATAGACCACCCTTGTATTTTTAAAAATTACAAAAACCACCCATGCCAGCCTTTAAAACCCAAAAACTACCCCAGTTGATTGGTTAAACTTTAAATTTATTTTTTAATAACAAACATGCTTTATGGGTGTTTTGTAATTATAAAAAAGAAGAGGGGTACTGTCAAAGTAATGTTTATGAGAATGAATAATATGACTTCGTATATTTTCTTTATTATTTATACTAATTTTTAATTTTAATTTTAAATTATTTATTAACTTTTTTTTTAATTGAATCTCTATATAAAATTACCACCTTTTAATAATTAAAATATTCAATTATTCAATTAATATATTAATAAAATTAATTACTAAATTATAAGTTTAAATTAAAAAATTATCAAACTTTTATAAATTTTTAAAATTGTTAAAATTGAAAGATTGTTTATCCACTATTTTTATTTATAATTAAATTTTATTAAAATTAATATATGAAATTAAAAAATATTTTAAAGTATTAAATTATTTTTTTTAAAAAAATTATTCCTTCTTCCCAACACTACTGCCATGCCTACCCTCAACTTCTGCTTATGCCCTTGCTCCCGCTGCTCCATTGCGGCCTAAGGCCTTGCCACACTTGCGCCCAACCTTTCACTCTCCTCCCCCATCATTTGCCATAAATATATGTATATATAAATATATAAATATATAAATATGTCCAATTACATACATATTTATATATTTATATTGTATAAACATATACATATATGTATAATTTATTAATTTTAATAAAAAATTTATAAATAAAAATAAAAAATAATTTTTTTAATTTTAAGAATTTAAAATAATTTATACAAGTGTGATGATTTTTTTTACTTTATAAACTTGTAACTAATTTTTGTTAATAAATTAATTAAATAATTTAATATTTCAATTATTAAGAGGTGTAATTTATATACAGATTCAACAAAAATATTAATAAATAATAAAAATTTAGATTAAAAATTAGTTAAATATAAAATATACAAGGTCGTATTATTCATCTCCATAATATTACTTTGACACCCTCTCTATCTTTTCGTAATTACAAAACACCCATGAGGATATTTTTGTTATTAAAAAATTAAATTAAAATTTGATCGAGTCAACGTGGACATTTTTTGTGTTAAGGCTGTTAGGGTGGTTTCTATAATTTTTGAAAAGGAGGAATGGTTTGTATAAAAGGATAATAGGTAAGGGGGTGTAAACGTAATTATCACTAAATATTACTTTGGCATCCCTTCTACCTTTTGGTAATTACAAAACACACTTGGGGAAATTTCTGCCATTGAAAAATTAAATTAAAGTTTGACCGGATCAATAGGGGTATTTTTAGATTTTAAAGACTACTAGGGGTGATTTTTGTAATTTTTGAAAAGGCAGGGATGGTTTGTGTAAAAGGACAATAAGTGAGGGGGTGTAAATATAATTATTCCTATTTTTAATGCTTTCATGAAATTCCGTTAACTTCTCAGCCATTTTTAGTCATGTGCTTAGCATTTTTAGTCGGGTAAACTGCATAAAATCCCCCTGTATTTTTAAATTTTAGCTAAAACCCCCCTGTATTAAAAAAATAAGCAAAAAAACCCCTGTGCTTTTAAAAATGTTGCATACTCTCCCCCTCCGTTAGGAAAACCCTAACGGAGTTAAATTTTTAAAAAATTAACCGTTATACCCTTTTAATAACAACCTTTGATCTTTGAATGTGAAAAATAAACGGTCCAGATCTTAAGTAATTTAAATATTTTTTATTTATATATACAATATATATAATACATATTTATATTATATATACATTTATATATACATATATATAATATAATTAATATACAAGAAACGGGGCGACCTTGCGTCGCCCCCGTTCCGCTGCCCCATTCTGGATGGGGCGACGACCAAATCCAGGGGGCGTCGCCTAGATCCAGGGCGACGCCCCCCCCCCCCCCCCCCCCCCATCACCAGTCGCCGTCGCTGGCACATAGGGCGACACTAAGGTCGCCTTGCAAAAATGGGGCGATCTTGCGTCGCCCCCGTTCCGCCGCTCCCTTCTGGAACGGTGGCGGCCAAATCCAGGGGGCATTGCCTTGGATCTGGGCGACGCACCCCCCTCCCCCCAATCACCTGGCGCCGTTGCCGGCCACGACGTGGCCGACGACAGAGAAGAAGAGCCAAACAAACTAAGTTTTCAAAATAAAAAATATTTTAAATAAAATATACAATAAATAATAATTTGTTCAAAAAAATAATTAATATAATTTATTGATATTAATTAGTATATTTAAAAAATATTAATATAATTTGTTCAAAAAAAATAATTAATATAATTTATTGATATTAATTATATTATTTGTATATTTAAAAACAAATAAAATTTATTTCAATTAATAATAATTTAATTTAATTAATAATATATAATTATTATAAGTGAATTTTAAATTATTTTTTATTAATTGAAAATAATTTTGGTATATTACGTTGTACTGTTTTTTAAATTAAAAATTTTAAATACTGTTTAGTTGTTTTATATTTAAGTTAATATATCACATAATAAATATAATTTATTATATATATTTAAACTCAATAAATAATTTAAATTAATTAAATATATAAATAAATCAATTAAAAATGTAATTAGATATGAAAGAAATGGACAAAATAGACATTTACATACTTAAAGTAATCATAAAAAAGGTAAAAAATGAAGCCCACTTGCACAAAAAGGCGAGTGTAAGCCACTCTCCGTTTGTTTTTAACGGAGAGGGGGTTTTCCGTTGTATTTTATAAAACACAGAGGTTTTTTTGCTTATTAAATTAACACAGGGGGATTTCACGCTGTTTCACCAAAACACAGGGGGTGTTATGCAATTTACCCTTTTTAGCCACGTTAATTACAGAATTCTCCTTAATAATCCTATAATTGCAAAAATATCACTTTTAGTCATTTCATAATTTATTCCTTATTATAATTGAAGAGCACCTTTTTGGGTTCTCAAGTTTTTTTGGCTTGTCACTTTTTTATTTATTAAATTATTCAGTACTTTTTATTATTATTTTCTTTCTCAACCTCCTATTCTCTCTTTCAACTCCTCCTTTTTCCAGACTTCTCTCAATAACTTCTGACAACTTCTATTATTTTATTATTTATTTAACTAAAATATTTATGTTGAAAAGTAACAATTATATTATTCAAATTTTAAAGTAATTGAACACATACTAGTATTCCATTAACTCTTTAACCACTTTTAGTTACGTATTTTAGCACTCACAACAAAATAATGCGGAATTTGTAGCGGTTTTTTTAGAACGGTCGAAAGTCGTTCCAATAGTAACGATCATTGTAACTGTTTTGTAACGATTAGCGCATGCTGACGTCATACATGGGGAATAAATTTTCTTTTTTTGTAACGACAAAAAATCGTGCATAAGGCCGTTACAAATTGTGTGTTGTGCGTAAAACTGTTACAATAATACGGCCATTATAAATATTTCACCGGTCTCTATAACGACCTGATTATTGTAACGAATTTTTTGGTGGAAATACAGGCCGTTACAACAGCTGCTACAACGACCGTTTCAAACTTCATTATCAAAAACCGACAGTTACAACAGTCGTTACAAAATAACGGCTATTTTTTTAAACGACTATTATTCAACGACTATATTAGGAGTTCCAAAGGCCATTACAAAAGTCAGTACAAATTATCTTATATATATGTGCAAGTTGTTTTTATTTCATTACAATTCATATTTTAAAAAATCTTACTAAACACAAACACT
Organism: Sesamum angolense; assembly: GCA_034509725.1. Lineage (NCBI taxonomy): Eukaryota > Viridiplantae > Streptophyta > Magnoliopsida > Lamiales > Pedaliaceae > Sesamum > Sesamum angolense. The sequence goes on along the minus strand of JACGWL010000008.1, from coordinate 15,022,880 downwards.
CTCAATACTCGAATTTTCTCACATATTTACTTGAGTGGCTTTGGATTAATATTTATTAATATCGCTCGAATCATTGGACCGTCGATTACTAGCTAGTGGTGATCGTCTTTTGAGTTGATCGATCAGGTAACAATGTACGACTAATTTAGTACTATATTGTATTTAATTAAATTAATTATATTTTTTACGTACGGAGTGATTTAATTAGTTTTTATGATCAATTTTTAATTTTTAATTATATATATATGTTAGTTAATATATTATTAACATGCATGTATTCACCTAATTAAGTAGTGTAATGCATTTAATATTTTTAAATTTACAAGTCATGATCAAATAAGCTAGAAAGTAACTTAATTATGTGTTACATACGTGTGAATTTGCAGTGTTTTATAATTAATATCATCATGTTATGAGAATTGAGGAGATGGATGTATAATAAGAACCTTCCTCGGAGGGCAGGTCTTACACTAGATTTTGAGAATGAGGTTAAAACTTTCATAAAATAGGCTAAGGGTCAATGTAGACATATGGATGGAGACAAAATTAGGTGCCCTTGCTGAAAGTGCAAAAGTATAAAGTTTGAAACACCTTACGAACTCAGTTAGCATTTGTGTATGTGAGGGTTTATGCTAGAAAATTATGGACTACAATGTAATTTTTATAGAATACAACACCTAATTGTAATTTTTATAAAAGTAGAGGACCTTTAGATAATTTTAGAGAAATAGGTAATATTACGAAAATTATGCACCTAATTCTAATTTTTAGAAAATTAGAGGACCTTAATATATAATTTTAGGAAAGTAGGAGATTTATTAAACTATTAGAAAATTAGGAAAATGTGTTTTTAATGTTAAATTTTTTAAAATTGTAGATAATGTCTACTGGTGCTCTGCATCCCCCTGGACGAGGAAGTCGGGGACAGGGCCGTGGCCGTGGCCCTCCCAGCCCTCCTCGGGCTGAGCCAGCAGATTCTGCATCGGCCACCCCTTCATCGGAGGCTGTGTCCCTACCCCCGCATATTCCTGCTGATTCCGGCGTAGTGGGGTTATAAGCGGTAGGGGCTAGCAGTTCACAGGCCCCAACTCGGCCGTGGGATGCACAACCACTACAAGCACCACTACTTCCCCCACAAGTCCAGAGGCATTACATTAGCCTTCAGGATGCGAGGTACGACGGCGATTTTTATTTACTTTTTATAAAACTTGTATTTTTCCATATTTTTTTATTGATTTTAATATTTTCAATGTTATTTTCAGGCCCGACCGTGATTTCATGCTGCCATCAATAATGCGGTCAAAGGGCATTATCCGCATCCTGGGCGAACATCTCGCAGATCCCACAGGAGCACCAACTATTCTGGTTCCAGAAGCTAAAGGTAAGTAATTATAATATTATTTATTTAAATTGAAATTTATGTTTTTTTTATTAAAATACTACTTATTTTTTTTTTATGTTCAATTTTGTAGGTTAGCTACTGGTGGGACTGCGACGAGAGCATGTTCAAGGTCGTCAAGTCACAGGATGGGAAGTTCATGCAGAAGGGGTTTGTGAAGAGAGCTCGTGGATCGGCCTGGGAAATAAGAGCGAGCAGAAGTGATAAATCTAAAGCATAAAACATACGATAATTAAAATTACCATGTATCCAAGGGGTGTACCCTTGGAATTTTTCGGGCATTTGATATGGATAGAATAAAGCCTTAAAAATTATTCGGCTATCGTGGAGAAGAAAATGAACTAGACACAAGATAACATAAATTGAAAGCTTACCTTAAAGTTTATGTTCTCCAAGTTTTTTTTCGTCTTTTGTTCACGCTAGACTCCAAACTAGGAATCCTCCAAAGCTCGTCCACACCACATTGTAATGTAGGGGCTTCTTGATCCTCCTTGCTAGAAGAGAAAGAAGAAGAAAATACACCAAAGGTGTATTGGAGAGAAGGGGCGGACGAGCTGCCTAGGAGAGGGAGAGAAAAATTTCTTTTGCTATGTAATTGTGTTAATTATTCTAAATAATTAACCCTAGACATATATATACCTTGTATGGAACAACTAAAATGTGTCTAGGCATTTTAGTGCTCACAAGATAATATAATCTTTATTCCAAATAAAGAATGATTAGCAAGGCACTTTCCAAAAGTGAAATTGCTAGTCAATTATTTCCTTTCCTAGAATTTTACATCTGTGCTTAATTAGTATGTGTGTTGGCCGATTTTATGCCCTAAATGCAAGCCCACTTAATTTTAATTAAATTCAATTTAATCAAAATCCATATTAATTAAGCCCATCAAGTATTTAATCAAATTAAATACTTAAGCCCAAATAGTCTTTATTAATTTAATATGTCCAACTTATTAATTATAAAGCCAAACCTACTATCAATTAATTCCATTAATTTATCCTTGGGCTAGCCCATCCGATGGACTTCTCTCATTTTAAGTAATCCAATTACTTACGGAATTAACTCTCAATTAATTCCTTATCCCTTGTCGGTGATGTGTGTGACTCTTTAGGTTCACCCATCAGCTAGACTTGGGCTAGTGTCTAACACTATTATTAATTAAATCTAATTAATTAATAATTTTTGATCAGCCCTTGACCAAAAAGCCCGCCACCATGGGTGGCCGTCTAGGACCGGTCCATGACACTAGAGACTAGGTGAATTTCACTGTAAACTTTTAGTCCTCGAGTCCGTACAGGTACGGTTCTTCCGTCTACCATCTCCCGGCCTTGGTTTAGGCCATGTAATTTATTATCGTTCCCATACTTGACCAAGCATCTATGGTTAATTACTTAAGATCGTGATGCATCAAATTGTTCGACGTAGGAACTTCTTTTCCTATTCGATCAATGACTGTGGCCACAGTTTCTTATAGCACAATCGCATCTCCAAGTGCATTGGAGATACCTCTGTCATGTAATGATAGGGGATGGATCTTCTTCTTGAAACTCACCGTCCTCTCTATATACTTTGACTGCACTGAACACGGCTTATGATGACTATGTTTGTGACACAGTCTTCTCGCACAGGTCCAAGATACAGTTATCGTAAGCATGTGACTGCCGTGGTCCCTAAAGTTTGAGGACTACTCCTGTACTATCGGAGCCGGTTCAAGTCATATCGACCAAGCCTCCAATGCTTTCATATGGTGATCCCCGCAAGTCAGTTTAGTCAACTTGACACCTAGTCAATCGAACCCATAAAGATCGCATAGACATCCCACGTGTGTCGCCGATGAAATGCGACACTCATCCAATGAATGCGACTCCTGATGCAAATCTCCACAGAATGCTCTATGCCCATTTCGAGGTCCTCGACTTGGAACATTTTAGACCTAACCCCAGACAGTTAATTTCATGACCGCGATCCAATGCGCGGTCCAACTATTGCATGATTGTTGAATCGATCTGTGGGCTTTGTTGTGATGTTTGAAAGAAATTCGAAAACATGCATGACGGCATAACAAAACAAGTGCCAATTGGTGAAATACTCATCTTATTCACTCAATAATATTACATGAAGATCAAGTTGTTTCTAGGATTGGATTACATATATGCCAATCTAATTGGCTTCCAAGTCAACTATCCTAACAATCTCCCACTTGACCGAAAGTCAATCACCCATTCTCGTCAATCCTATCTTATCCAGATGCTGAGTATGAGCAATTCGCGAGATCGACTTGGTAAATAGATCTGCTATGTTTTCTGCTAGGCTGACTTGGTCCATCCTAACGTCACCTCTGCTTACCATCTCTCTAAGCATATGGTAGCGTCTAAGAATATGTTTGGAACGGTGACGAGATCTCGGTTCCTTTGCCTATGCTATCACCCTATTATTATCATAGAAGATAATTACGGGCTCAGCTATGCTAGGTACCACACCTAACTCTTGGATGTAGTTTTTCATCCAAACCGCTTCCTTAGTTGCTATGTATTCAGCTTCCATGGTGAAATCTGTTATGGTAGCCTGCTTGGAACTCTTCCAAGCAACCACACCACCATTTAGCTTGAATACAAAACCTGATTGGGACTTGGCATCGTCATTATCCGACTGGAAGCTGGCGTCGCTATAGCCTTCCAGTATCAATTCTCCACCGCCGTAGATCAAGAATATATCTTTAGCCCTTCTTAGGTACTTAAGAATTATCTTGACCGTGCTCAGTGCGCATCCCCGGCGCATGCCTGATATCTACTCGTTATGCTCAAAGCGTAGGCGACATTGGGCCTGGTGCACTGGACAACATATTGAATGCTTTCAACGGCTGAGGCATAGGGGATGTCTACCATCTTTTTAAGCTCCTCATCAGTCTTGGGAGACTGCTTCTTGGACAGCTTAATCCCATGTCTCATTGGAAGGAATCCTCATTCTAAGTTCTCCATCTTGAATCTCTTCAAGATTTTCTCAATGTACGAGGATTGGGTTAGTCCTAACATCATCACAGATCTATCCCTGTAGATCTTGAAGCCAAGGATGTAGGATGCTCACCCATATCCTTCATGGAAAAATTATGTGGACAACCATGCTTTAATTTTGCCTAACATCTTGACATTATTCCCAATGAGTAAGATGTCATCGACATAAAGCACAAGGTACGCAATTGAGCTCCTACTAACGTTTTTGTATACACATGGATCATGCTCGTTCTTGATGAAATCATAATCTCGTATGACTTCATCAAAATGTGTGTTCTAGCTTCAGAAAGCTTGTTTGAGGCCATAGATGGATCTTTGGAGACGATAGACTTTCTATTCTTCTCCAATAGAAGTGAAACCCTCCGGTTGATCTATAAAGATCTCTTCTTCAACGTAATTGTTGAGAAAGGCCGTTTTCACGTCCATCTGCAATATTTCATAGTCACACCATGCTGCTATGGCTAGCAATATCCGAATGGACTTGGCCATGGCTACTGGCTAGTAGGTTTCCTCAAAATCGACCCCGGGTCGCTGAGTGTATCCTTTCGCCATGAGCTTAGCCTTGAAGGCTGTAACCTCATCGTTAGCTCCAAGCTTACGTTTGTGTACCCATTTGCATCCTACAGGCTTGATGCCTTTAAGAGGGTCTACGAGGGTCCAAACTTGATTTGAACCCATCGAGTCCATTTAGGATTCATGGCCTCATGCACTTGTCTGAATCGATGATCGGCATTACTTCTTCGTATGTCTTTGGATTGTTGTCCAATTGACTAGTCAACCCCGTGAATCAATACCTCTCAAGTGGTTGAGAGTCACTGGTTGATCTACGGAGGGCTGGAACACTATTTATGGGACCGAAGGTTCGAATGATGTCATGTTGTTTTGCTGAGGTAATTCACTTGATTCCTCAAGTAGCACCTCATCTTGTCGGCTATCCACAGGAAAATCCTTTTCCAAGAACACTACATTTCTCGAGACAAAGGTCTTTTGCTCGGATGGATCATAGAAGTAGTATCCTGCAGTTTCTTTTGGATATTCAATAAACCTGCACAGACTAGATCACGAATCTAGTTTGTCTCCCATTAGCCTGTTGACGTATGCAGGGCTACCCCACACTCTCAAGTACTCGTAATACGTAGGCTTGCCATGCCATATTTCGTATGGCGTCTGGGTACTATCTTAGATGGCGGTATGTTGAGCAACTTGGCAGCCATCTCAAGAGCGTAGTCATAGAAGGACATGGGTAGTTCAGTAAAACTCATCATGGATCGAACCATGTCCAACGAAGTTCGATTCCTCCTTTCGGCCATGCTGTTCAATTGTGGCGTTCCAGGAGGAGTCCATTGAGAGAGAATTCCATTTTGTTTTAAGTAATAAATGAATTCACCACTTAAATACTCTCCACCTCGGTCCGACCGGGATTTGATCTTATGGCTAGTTTGGTTGTCAACTTCAAGTCTGTATTACATGAATTTTTCAAAGGCCTAAGACTTATACCTCATTAGGTAAATATAACCATACCATGAGTGATCATCGGTGAATGTTATGAAGTACGAGAATCCTCCTCTTAGTGGAGTATTTAATGGTCCACAGACGTCTATGGTCAAATCCAACAGGCCGTTAGCGAGCGCACTTTGTCCAACAAAGGGCTTCTTGATCATTTTCCCTTTTAGACAAAACTCACAAGTTGGTAGGTTATCTAAATCATCTATTTCTAGACTCTTCGAGTTTACCAACTTCCTCATTCTATCCTTAGAGATATGGCCTAGCCTTACGTGCCATAGCTGTGTGTTCTCATGATTATCAAATTTACGTTTGTGTTGGGTAGTCATAATCAAATTTGACTATTAGAGAATATAAAAACCATTTACTAATGTACCAAGCAGATGATAATTATTGTCAATCATCAAATAAAAACTATTTTTATTGATCTTGAATGCATAACCATAATTTATAAAATATGAATGGAAATAATATTTTTGATCATGCTCGGTACATAATAACAGTCCTTTAATTTTATCCGAATATGATCACTAATAACTAAGTTGAGAGATCCCACGGATTCCGCAACAACGGCCTTCCCATCGCCTAGCCTCAGAATCATCTCATCTCTACTTAGCTTTCTGCTTCTTTCCAGCACTTGCAAGTTATTGTAGATGCGAGCTCCACAATCGGTATCCAATACCCAAGAAGTAGCATTAGTTATCATATTCACTTCAATCACAAACATACCTAGGTTGGAGGGGAGTTGTGGACCCTCCCTCTTCCAATGCCCCTTTCTTTGGCAATATATGCAGACATCATTTGCCTTCAACTGCTGAGAACCTCCAACCTTTTCTTTCCCTTTGCCGTTTTCACTAGCGGCAGCAGGAGCGCCCTCAGCACTAGCAGTGGCTGTAGTGACCTTTCCCTTTCCCTTCTTCCTCTTTTAGCTTCCAGCCCTCTTGCTTTTCGCTTTGGAGGTTGAAGCCTCTCCTACCAATACCCCCGGCGCAGACTTGTGGGTCGTTGCCTCGTATTGGACCAGCATATTAATTAACTCATGAATAGACTTCTCAAGTCCGTTCATGTTGTAGTTAATAATAAATGGGTCGTAGGATGGAGGAACTGACTAAAGGATCACGTCAATGTATATGTCATTGTCAAGCCCAGCTTTAAGTCTTTGAGCTTCTCTACTAGGGATAGCATCTTGACCCCATGACTTTGTATAGATGATCCTTCGGCCATCTTGGTCCCAAAGAATGCTTTTGTTGCGGCATATCTAATATGCCTATCAGGAACTGCATAAACCTCTGTTATGCAGAGCATTATAGAGGGAACGTCTTCCAACCTATGATATTGCTTTTGGATGTCATTGGTCATCGAAGCCAATATGATACTGCGGACCTTGCGGTTGTCCTCAAGCTATTTCTCGAACGTCACACGTCCTTCGGGCGAGGACCCCTTAGGCAAGGCTGTTGGAAGCGGCTTATCCAAGACATAGCCTTGGTTCTTGAAATCTAGGATAATCCTCAAATTCCATAGCCAATCATTATAGTTCGTGTCGTTGTATTTGTTACTCTCCATTATCAGGGTGAAGGTGTTCTTAGACATTTTCTAGAAACAGAAAATATAAATAGAATCAGCAAATCATCGTAATATTATAATTAAGTTTAAAGACTTGGTCTTTTAGTCTTTTAACTCTCCCACTATATATGCGAAAGCTCACCATTCTCAAATGGGGTTTCGAGAATAGGTGTTTCGAGAATAGCATTTCCTAATGGTCTTGGGATCCACAAGTGCGTTCATTATGTCCCGCTTTTATGATTCATATAATAAAGGTCTTGTGGGAGGTATCCTATACTATTCTCATCCCATGAGATTCCCAAGATCTTTCGCCTCACCTCTTCGCATGATCTCGAGGACTCCAAGCGAATCATGTTACTTGGTGTTAGGCCCGACCAATCAACCGAATTGCATCTCAAATGTCGCCCCCCACGACTTGTGAGATAGGGAAATGGTGAACATGCTTCTTCGTTCACAACAACGGTCCAGCTTTCCTCTATTCGAATTGTGCCATGACTCGTGAGACCACAATTGGGTAGTGGTAGCTTCCTCACCACATTGCTGTGGATGGAAGATTTGGACGGATCAAAACTATTTTGATCTAAGTCCATTATGTGCCTAATATTCAACTTGGTCCAACCAAGTGAGAGTTTGATTGTAGAGTTGCAGACCGAGACCTCATCACATATATGTATTGCATGCATCAATATCCAAAAAATAAAGCATTGATAAAAACGCATTGAATGCAATAATAAGACCTAGCATACCCCTGTTGGATGATCACGAGCCCAACCTATGCGATCCACTGAGCCCGTAGTGAGTCTAAAAATAGTCTAAGGTGGCTCTATGCTATTATAATTGTGATTTACCCATTAACATATAAATGGGCCTTCAATCTCCTCCTTTCTTCGTGGGCCTCCTTCTTCAATATTTATAAAAATGTAAAAACCTCACCAAAAATCCTATTCTACTCTCATTACAATTGAAATAGAAACCCCGACCAAAGCTGAGGGAGTACATAGTGAGGGAGAGATTAATGCCTTATTATTGCAAGGCAAATAAATGAGACAGTGAGGAGATAGCATTTAAAAATCACAATGGCACACGGGCCCACTAGACATAATAAAAATTAATCATACATACGGTGTAGGGCTTTGTGATCATCCTTCCATAGTCAACTAGCACATTATACCAAACAATCATGCTAGAATAAGAAACACATATATCCCATGTACATAATGCAATATCCAATATTGCAATAAAATAATTAAATACAGAAAACACAAGTTTAAATTTTAATTGGATGACCCTTGCAATGTGCATCCAATGCACATAAGTAAAATACATAAATTAAAGCCCTTAACCAATTTTAGAAAAAAATCCTATTTTATCCAAAATTAAATCAACAATAATTGAGAATTTTTATTAAAATATGCAGAAACAAAAAAAATTCCACTTTCCAAAAGAAATGGCGAAAATTGCCTAGCTGCCGGCCGTTGATTGCGGCAGCAGGCGCACAACACCACACTGCCGGCCAGCGTGCGCGCGAACAGCTTACGCGCACGCCTGCGCGTGCACTGTCTGTGTGCACGGTCTACGTAGTGCGAGCGCTCTTGCACGCGGCATCATCTGCCTGCGCGCGGCGTTGTGCATTGCCGGCAAGCAATGCATTGCTAAAGTGCAATAATTTTTTTCAAAAAGAAAAACACCAAGTTATCCAAAAAAAATTCATAAATAAAAAAACATGCATGTTCTACATCCAATTATTCAAAGTATAAGCAATAAATTAATCATGCTTTCAAAGCAACAAAAAAACCACATAATCATGCTTATACACATAACCATAGCCCCACATTGAATCGGGCTCTGATACCACTTGAAGGGAGCTCGTGGATGGGTCCGGGAAATAAGAGCGAGCGGAAGCGATAAATATAAAGCATAAAACATAAGACAATTAAAATTACCCTGTATCCAAGGGGTGTACCCTTGGAATTTTTCGAGCGTTCAATATGGATAGAATAAAGCCTTAAAAATTATTCAACTATGGGGGAATAAAATGAACTAGATACAAGAAAACATAAATTGAAAGCTTACCTTAAAGTTTATGTTCTCCAAGTTTCTTTTCGTCTTTCGTTCACGCTAGACTCCAAAGTAGGAATCCTCCAAAGCTCGTCCACACCACACTGGAATGTAGGGGCTTCTTGACCCTCCTTGCTAGAAGAGAAAGAAGAAGAAAATACACCAAAAGTGTATTGGAGAGAAGGGGGCGGACAAGTTATCCAGGAGAGGGAGAGAAAAATTTCTGTTGCTATGTAATTGAGTTAAATATTCCAAATAATTAACCATAGACATATATATACCTTGTATGGAACAACTAAAATGTGTCTAGGTTCATTTTACTGCTCACAAGGTAATATAATCTTTATTCAAATAAAGAATGACTAGCAATGCACCTTCCAAAAGTAAAATTGCAAGTTAATTATTTCCTTTCTTAGAATTTTACATGTGTGCTTAATTAGTATGTGTGTTATCCGATTTTATGCCCTAAAATGCAAGCCCACTTGATTTTAATTAAATCTAATTTAATCAAAATTCATATTAATTAAGCCTATCAAGTATTTAATCCAATTAAATACTTAAGCCCAAATAGTCTTTATTAATTTAATAAGTCCAACTTATTATTTAATAAAGCCAAGCCCAATATAAATTAATTCCATTAATTTATCCTTGAGCTAGCCCATCCAATGGACTTCTCTCATTTTAAGTAATCCAATTACTTACGAAATTAACTCTCAATTAATTCCTTATCCCTCTTCGGTGATGTTGTATGTTACTCTTTAGGTTCACCCCTCAGCTAGACTTGGGCTAGTATCTAACACTATTATGAATTAAATTCAATTAATTAATAATTCTTGATCAACCCTTGACCAAGAAAGCCAATCACCGTGGGTGGCTGTTTAGCAATGGTTCATGGCATTAGAGACTAGGTGAGTTTTCGTGTGAACTTTTAGGCCTCGAGTCCGTATGGGTATAGTTCTTTCGTCTACCGTCTACCGGCCTTGATCTAGGGAATCTATGCTTAATTACTTGAGATCGCGATACACCAAATTATTCAATGTAGGACATCTTTTCCTATTCGACCAATGACTGTGGCCACAGTTTCTTAGAGCGCAGTCGCATCTCCAAGTGCATAGGAGATACATCTGTCATGTAATGATAGGGGACTGATTCTCTTCTTGAAACTCACCGTCCTCACTATATACTTTGACTGCACTAGAGAAAGCTTATGATGACTATGTCTGTGACATAGTCAATTCTCGCACATGTCCAAGATACAATCATCGTAAGCACGTGACTGCCGTGGTGCCTCAAGTTTGAGGACTACTCCCCTACTATCGGAGCTGGGGATCCAAGTCATACCGACCAAGCTTCCAACGCTTTCATATGATGATCCCTGCGAGTCAGTTCAGTTAACTTGACACCTAGTCAATCGACCCATCAAGATCGCATAGACATCCCTTTTCTGCTGCTGATAAAACGCGGCACTATCCAATGAATGCGACTCTTGATGCAAGTCTCTACAGGACGCTCGATGCCCATTCTCGAGGTCCTCGAACTTAGAACATTTCAGACCCAACCCCAAACAGTTGATTTCATGACCGCCATCTAATGCACGGTCCAACTGTTGCATGATTGTTGAATCGATCTGTGGGCTTTGTTGTGATGTTTGAAGGAAATTAGAAAACATGCATGATGGGCACAACAAAACCAATTGATGAACACTCAATCTTATTCACATTTCAATCATATTACATGAAGATCAAGTTGTTTCTTGAATTGGATTACATGTATCCCAATCTAATTGGCTTTCAGGTCACCTATCCTAACAGTTTGTCGACGCCCACAACCAGTTGGCCAGATCGTTGTAGCTAGCCAAGGAGATCTGGCACCAGTTTTTGAAGTTTTGGGCTAGCCCAGAATTCCAGGCATAATCGGTCAAGAATAAGGTCAACTGGCAACCAACCCGTAAGCAACAGCGACCGTCTACCACGGAGGATCGTCATCTGTTGGGGCGCACAAGCGCAAGCTGGTAAGTGCTAAGTGCATTAAATTTTGTTTTTTTTTTATTTTAACCACTTTTAATTGACAATAATTTTTGAATAGGAGACACAACTCAAACGCCCAATCAATCAGATGGAGGTGTTCGAGAAAGTTTACAAGAAGAAGGACCACGGCCAGTCGAGCGGTACGAGGGCAGAGGAGGTTGCGGTACGTATTCATTTTTTTAAACTTTTAAACTTAGAAATATGTTTTTTAATCTAATAATGTAACATGTTTGCAGAAGGTGTTCTTAAGGTAGTGAAGGGAACGCCAGGGAGAAGAGAACAACAGCGAGGAATCGGCACCCTCGTCTCAAGCCTCTGTGACCTCGAATGAGAAGCGAATGTCAGCAATTGGCAGTTGGAAAAGGGGCCGAGTATTCGGTCTCGGCTTCGAGGCCCACCACACGATTGCTGGACCATCACAGCCCAGCAGCTCCACTGCTCCTACGCCCTCGCCGCCACAACCGCAGAGTGACAACCTGCGTGATCGGGTGCAGATGATCGAGCATTACATTAGAAGCCGTGATCTAGATTGACCCGATCGTGTAGTGCCCCAGCCTCCAACTGACCCCCCCACCCCACGACGACGACGAGCATGCGCCCATAGATGACCATGATTTAGATTAGGATTTTTTTTTCTAATTTTGTAAAAAAATACAATATTAAAACAATAGTTCTATCTTTATAATGATTTTATTATTTTTTAATATTATTTTGTTCTTTTAAATAATTAAATATTAACAATAATTATAATAAATAATAAGATTAAATAAACTCAATATTAAATTATATTACAAAATAAAAAAGATTTAATTTTTTGTAATTGCCTTTGTAATGACTTTTGTAACACAAAAAATTTGATGAGTTTTAAAAGTCGTTACAAATACTGTGCCAAAAACAGTTACAATGCTCTATATAGTTGTTACAACAATAATTACAGGAGCTGTTACAACACAAGTAATGACAACAATTACAAAGTCCATTACACAGGCCGTTATAAATAATGTGCCAAAACAAGTTACCAAAATATTACAAAATATTACAAAAACTATTAAAAAAGCCATGCCGATTTATAAAAAAAATTGTAGCAAAAAGTTTTACAAAGGTAGTTACAAATTTAATTTAATGCCGCCATTACAAAAGCAATTACAAATTATTTTTTATAAATCGACTGAATTTGTAACGACTGAGAAAAGGAATTACAATGACTTTGTAACGGTTTTTCATCTGGCCATTACAAATTATTCGTAACGACAGTAAAAGCCGCGATAAGTCAAGCCATTTTCATCTGGCCGTTAAAAAATTATTTGTAACGACAACAAAAGCTGTGGTAGGTCAAGCCGTTACAGAAACGTTTACAAATAAAAAAGCTTTCCAATAAACTAAATAAGCCATTACAAAAGTCGTTACAATAAATTATTTTTTTGGTAGTGATTTTTAATCACATTAATTATGAAATTCTCATTAATGATCACATAAAATCCCCCCCCCCCCCCCCCGCCCCTTCCAGATTTTTTTAATATTTTGTATAACGACCACATACTTTACACATGCTTTTCTCGTTTAAATACTAAAGAAATCTGACTAAAGGATTACAAATAAGATTTTTCTAATTTGTGAGATCAATAATGAGAATCCTGTAACCAATGCGAAGAAAACTGTACTAGCCGTAACATACAAGACGAAAATTGCAATTTCCTCGACGGTATCCACTACAAAAAAATGTGGAATTTGGGGCAAATAACGTGACCGTTCCAAAAAGTCACTCCTAATTGAGACGGTAATTGGCACTGTTGAGTAACGGAATAAGGCCGCTGATGTCAGGGTCCTCATTTGTTGCCTTATTCATTTTTGGGACAGATGGATCGTTACCATTACCGTTCCAAGTTGTGTTCTTAATCCCATGCCAAATATGTAAAGGTAACGTATTGTAACTCATATTGGAACACTTTGTTAAAAATTGGAACGATCCAAAATGTACCCTTCCACAACATGATCCAAAGTGTGATCAAAAGCTGATAGTTGGTAAATCCATTCCAAAATGAGGTACAATTTGAGACACTTTTAGTACTTAGGAAAAGGTATATTACAAAGACCATTCCTAAATGGAATTTGTGGGAAACTAAATGTGTTACACGTACTGTGCCATAGTGTGTTGCAGTTTGGAACGGTCTTAATGTATTAAAAAGATGGTATTACAACAATCATTCCAACACCGCTACAATGGCTATATTTTAACGGCTAGATTACAGTTCCTATGTGTGTTCCAATGCCTGCTACTACAGTTATTTTATATGTTCCAAACATTATTCCAGTGACCGTTCCAAAATTTTCTATATATATATGTTTCTTTATTTGTATTTAATCTCACTATCTTGCAGTCTTATAATCTTTTTGTTTCCACAATCTCTCTCGAATTTTTGTTGTTCTCTCACTATCCCCTAACATTTTTATACTTGTTCGTTTATATATGTTCCTTTATTTGCATTTATTTACACTATCGTCTTGCATTCTTATATTCCTTCTATTTCCTCAATATCACTCGAATTTTCATTGATCTCTCACTATATCTTGATTAATTTTATACTCTTATTTGTCAATATTTCTCGAATTTTTGTTAATCTTTGAAGTTATTTTGATCAGGTAATAACTTGAACCTTTTTTGTCAATTATAGAATGGTGTTATTGCATTTATAGAATGTGTCAAGTCTCAACATGCATATATTAATGGTGAGAAAATTAAATATCTGTGTTGGGAGTGCAAAATAAAGTTTTTAAAACATCGGAGAAAGTAAATTTTGACTTGTATATGAAAGATTTTATGCTCGAATATTATAATTGGTCTTCCCGTGGAGAGGAGATGGTGCATGAGTTCTTCGATACCGTCACAGTGTCCCCTTTGCAGAAGGAGCAAACTCTAGCTGCTCATGAGGAGGAGGGTACTAGTACGCAATGGGGTAACGTGGCACAAATAGATTGGGGGCAAATGATGGTTTTCGATCCCGCTGGGTTGGCATTTTGGTCTAATTATAACAAGGAGGGTGAACCTAATGATGTATGAGGCCCTGTCCTACTGATGTCATGTTTAGTTCATATTATGACAAGCCCCTCCTATGATTATGTTTCTGAGATGTCAAATTATTTTTATGATGTAGTTCATGCTGCCGACCAGCTATTGTGGAACAGTTACACCCGATCTCAATTGACAATGGTTGCTGGGTTGGTGACTATCAAGGTTGAGGGCAATTTTTTTGAGCGAACATATTATCAAATATTCCAATGGGCTAATAATATATTGCCCTAAGGTCACACCTTGTCCCTCGATTATTATATTGTGAAGAAGTTGATAAGATACTTGTATCTACCTGTTGAGAAGATTGACGCATCTAAGAATGACTGCATGTTGTATTGGAAGGAAGAAATTGATATGGATTACTGTAAATTTTGTGGAGAAGTTAGGTACAAGCCGACCAGGGAGCGAAATCTTAACCGCAAGATGACCTCGTATGTCATTCTTAGGTACTTGCCGCTTTCCTCTCAGCTGCAGAGATTGTATGCTTCAAAAGCGACTGTCGAGCACATGACGTGGCGTGCTAACCATCAGATGGAAGAGGGATCCATGTATAATCCGTCCGATACAAAGGCATGAGGCCTTTCGACTGAACATATCCCGATTTTGCAGCAAAGTCCAGTAATGTTAGACTAGGTTTGTGCACGAATGGGTTCGCATTGCACGGGTAGTACGATCTTACCTATTCATGTTGGCCCGTTAAACTTACACAGTATAATCTTCTACCGGGAATGTGCATGAGTTTTGAGTTTATGTTCCTGATAATGGTGATCCCTAGCCCTTCCAATCCAAAATGTCTCATCGATGTTTACTTGGAGCCGTTGATCGAGGAGTTGCAGAATTTGTGGCATGTGGTGTACTTACGCACAACAATGTAAAGAACCAGACATTCACGATGCACACTGCATTAATGTGGACCTTGAACGACCTACCAGCTTACGAGATGCCATTTGGATAGAGTACCATTGCAGTTATGGGGTGTTCAGTTTGTATTAATGACACACGACTATCCATTTGTACAATGGTAGGAAGACACGTTACTTTTTACTGCAACAGACAGTTTCTACCAGGATCATCTGTACCGTAGGAACAAGAAAGCATCACTAAAAATCGAGTAGAAAAGAATGCTGTAAATCCGAGATTGACGGGGGAAGAGATTCATGATTGGGTTGTAGAGTTCAGTCCTACAGTTAAAGAACCGTTGAAACTCCCACCCGGCTGTGGTAGCGAGCATAAGTGGACTAAGAAAAGCATCTTTTGGGAGCTCAAATATTGGGAGACACATTTGATACAACACAATCTTGATGTCATGCACATTCAGAAGAATGTGTTTGACAATATATTCAATATCGTGATGGACATAAAGGGAAAATCAAAGGACAATCTAAATGCATGGAAGATCCTGAAGATCATATATAACCGGCCGGAGTTTGAGGTGGATGAAAGGAGACCGAATGTGATGCACAAATCTTTATATACCCTGACGAAGACTAGAAGAGGAGGATGTGTGAATGGATTCATCTTTTAAGTTTCCTAATAGGGACGCATCTAATTTGGCCCGTTGTGTCAACATGAAGGAGCTTAGGATACACGGCATGAAGAGCCATGATGGTCATATATTCATGAAGATCCCAATTGTCTTTCTTGAAATGATTCTTGAGCATGTGTGAGTGCATTGATGGAGGTCAGCCTTTTATTCCAGATTTTATGTTCGACAACACTAGATGTCAACAAACTACAAGAACTTGAAGGTAGTGTCGAGACCATCTTGTGCAATCTCGAGAAAAATTTCCTCCAACTTTCTTTGAATCAATGGAGCACATAATTATTCATCTGCCATATGTGGTGTACGTGGGAGGCTCGGTGCAATACAGGTGAATGTACCCATTTTAGAGGTAACTGCATGAGAAATTGTAGTTTTTTTTAAATAGTTCTAGTGTCATATTTTCTAATAAATATTCATACCAATATATTTCTCCATGACTTGAAGAAGAAGGTGAAAAACAGAGCACATGTCGAGGTGTCAATTATAGAGGCATACATTGTAGAATCTGACTATTCACTTCTCACTATTTCGGACAGCAGATTCTTTGCAAGCAAAACACACCCCGTAGAAGTGATGACCTCATGATTAATGAGAATCGTATCAAATGGTCTATTTTCAACCATCTTGGCTGAGCAAGTGGCGCTTCAAAGAAGAGGTGACTCAGCAGTTTAGATCATCACATAATCGAGATTTACATCTTGTGCAACTGTGGAGTAGTCACGCCATACTGCGACTAAGTGTATAGATAGCAATAGCTTTCTCAATTTATTGAGTAGTTGAACATATATATTAATATGTATTCATTTTTTTTAAATACAAGTCATTTTTGAATGAACTCTACGAGCACCACTGTTCGGAGGACCCCAATATTGATCTACTAGTAGCAACTGAATTCAAGGATTGGTTTAACGTCGTGTAAGCGTCACACCTTATTATATGTGTTATAACTGTGAAATGGTCAGTCATCAATTCTCTCTACTATGTGCATTGCAAGTGAAATCCGAATTGAACTACAGGGACAACGAGCTGTTGAAGTTGTATTATTGGGGTCTTATCGTTGAGGTCACAACATTCCCGTATTATTTTGTGAATGGTTACAATTTTCACACTGACATCACAAACTAGGCGAGTCAACTATGAATTTTGGGGTATGTGTTAAAAGCTCATGATATACAGACACAGATGGTGACATCAATGGGATACTCGAAGAGATAATTCAGTTAAATTACCCACTTATTCTGAACATTCACATCATTTTATTCAAGTGTTGTTGGGTTAACCCAGTGAGAGGTATGAAGATATATCCTCGTTATGACCTCGTTGATGTAAATTTAAAAAAGGTATACCAAAAGGATGCATCATTCATCATGGAGCAACAAGCAGTACAAGTATACTACATCGAGTATCCTAGCATGAAGAGAGAAAAGTTGACTTGATAGTTGTATGCAGAACCAAAGCTCAAAGAATAATTGATGACTCTCAACAGACTGAAGTAGCATTTCAGCTAGAGGAAGCCATACCTATTCCACAAGTTGTTCGGGACAATAAAAAACACGCGGCCTGCATGATCCAAACGATTACAATTAGTGAATCTGATGATGAATATCACGAATATAGCTTTGATGAGGAATATGAGACTGAAGAAGACAATAATTATGATTGAGTATTGACTGTTTTTATAATGAAAACTTTTAAGTTTATTCATTCTAGTATCTATACAGTTTTAAAAAATTAAATAATATTGAAACGGTTTTTTATGTCACACATCGTCCCTAAACAATCATTCCCAAAAGAATAGTCTATTTTTTTCGTTATTTAATAAAAACTTGATTTGAATTGAGTAAACTTATTGAGAGTATCAAAATAGTTCTATTTATATATAATCTCGTAAGTACCTATAATTATGTCAATTATATTTACTATGTACTTTATAAGTTGTTAAATTTAGTTACTTATTATATTACTATTTACAGTGTTCTTTTGGAGGGGGGGGGGGGATTGGTGTTTTACCTATTATTATTAAAATAAAATTAATTAGTCACAAGTAACTCTTTTTAAATTTTTTAGCAACACCTCTAATTTAATGAATTGATAATTTTTATTTGCAATTAAATTTTGATATTTATTCGTTATCCTATATACATATATTGATAGATAGATATAAATTTGGATTAGTACTTTACAAATTATTCATGTGTTATTTATTTTAAAATTTTTAATGTGGCATTGTTAATTGAAATTTTCTTAAAATAATTAAGATTAGTTCTAGCAAAGTAACTGCATAGAAATATTATTTACATATTATTTTTTTAGTTGGATATATTATTGATTTACGAAAAGTTTAGAGCAATTAGGAGTTTAGAACTACTAAATAATTTTATTCTTTTTAATATAATTTTTTATTCTTTTATAACTAATTTAATATTTATTTTTAAAATGAGTATATAATTAAGGGTGTAGTTGTCCTTTTATAATGGGAAATAAACACTTGTAGATTCATATTTTTTATATAGTATAGATATAGATATAGATACAGATACAAATATAGATATAGATATAGATTTTGTATAACGGCGACATGCTTAACACGTGTCTTTTTTCCTTTTAAATACTAAAGGATTTCGACTAAAGGATTAAAAATAAAATTTTTATGATTTATGATACCTATAAGAAAAATCTCGTAATCAAAGGGAAGAAAAGTGTATTAGTCATAACATATTGATGGTACAGAAAAACATTTCGGGTCCTCTATAAAAAATCTATTTTGGGATTTAATCTATCAATATGATAAAATATATCAGGGTATATAGATACAAGAAATATTTTGAGATATAATATAGAACAATTACATTAGTATATAATATGAAGTTGGCGCCGTCTGTGGGAACTCACCAGATTTTCTTTTGAATTTAAGAAATATGGTAGAAAAATCCCAACAAAATTATAAGATTATCATCTTCTAATGCTTCGATTATACAACAGTTTTGCCGCAAAAATTAATCTCATGACTTCAGGTCAGGTTTTGTGTTGCCAAGCAACTCATTTCAATTATGTATTATATTCTGCAGATTTCTTTCTTTCTATTTATCATTAATTCAAATTGGGGACTCAGTTTGTTGTTAATTGTATTATCATCTATATGTTATGTGGGCATTTATTTGTTTGGAAGCCCTCACCTATTGTACTATAGTTCAATGCAATAACATGTGTACGGATCAGGTATTCACTTTATGGATTATTAAAGTTGGTGTATCCTATCCCCTGAAGAACAAACCCCTTGTTGCTTTGTGCTATTCGAGGTTTTGTTGTTAATAGTATATCTGAACTTGTTGCTCTGGACATTTCCATCTTTGTGCGGCTGTTGTTGAATCTACTTCTGCTGCTGCTATTTAAACTGCTTCTAAGTTCTACTGCTGATGAAGCTACTGTCGTGTTTTTGTCTGATTTATTGCAGTGTCTTGTAATTTAGTTGCTACTTTGATTAGAAGAATTATATAGTTGTATATATGATCTATGTCATGATGGGTGCACCTGCATGGCAAATCAACACATAATAAAAAAATTATTTTTGCTTGGAGGGGAAGATGGTACGGACATTGCTCCTACTATCCCCTTATGTGCCCTGATCTGTCTTTAACTTTCTTTTTTCTATATTAGTAGTTAAAAATTTAAAGGTTGAACTACAGTATTTGGTGCTTTTAGCTTGACACTCTAAAACATCTGAGGTAAATAGGCATTTGTTCATACGACAATAACTAAAAAAACAAAAAAGAAAATACACATATTGTGTAGAATGTCCACAGCGACAACTCACCCCAATATTCATAAAATTAACTTTTACAGAAATTCATAACAGCTTCCTTGAGGTGTATAATTAATTGCCCCAAAAAAGCTTTCTTGAGGTGCATAATAAATTACCCTGAAGCCTATGACAAACAAGCTTCCTTGAGGGGCATAATAAAATGCCCCAGAGCTAATAGCAGTCAAGCTTCCTTGAGGCGTATATAAAAAGCACCCCAAAGCCAATGAGAAACAAACTTCCTTGAGGTGTATAAAAAGCACCCCGAAGCTAATAATGAGCAAGTGTCCTTGCAACACATAATAGAATGGCCTAAAGTCAGAAAACAAATAAATTTGCTTGAGGCATGTAACAATACACTCCAAATCAAGGAGCACATATAAAAAATTCTAAAATTTCACCGCGAGAAAACAAAAAGAACAGAATAAAATTTCCATTAAACCTCAAAATAAGGTTTAAAGAATCAACAAAATTCTAGTTATTCATATAAGCGTGTTCTAAAATTACTACTAAAAAATACGGGAATTGCAACGGTCAAAGTCGTTACAATTGTAACGGTCATTGTAACTATGTTGTAACGGCTCGAGAGGGCTGACGTCATATGGGAAAAATTTATTTTCTTATTTTGTAACGGCAAAAAATCGTGCGTATGACCGTTACAACCAGTGTGTTGTGCGTAAAACCATTTCAACAATTCGGCCGTTACAATATTGTACCAGTTTTTGTAACAGCCAAGGCGTTGTAACGAACTTTTTTCAAGAAATAGAAGCCGTTACCAAATCTATTACAATGACCGTTCCAAATGTCATAATCAAAAAGTGGTCGTTACAATAGCCATTACAAAACAACGGCTATATTTCAACGGCTATATTAGGAGTTACAAAAGCCGTTACAAAAGCCGCTACGAATTATCTTATATATATGTGCTAGATGTTTTTATTTCATTATAATTCATGTTTTAGAAAATCTTAGTAAACCACAACACTCTCAATACTCGAATTTTTTTTGCATATTTACTTGAGTGGCTTTAGATTAATATTCAATTAATTATATATAGTATAGCTCGCATTCTGGGACCGTCGATCAGCTAGCTAGTGGTGATCGTCTTTTGAGTTGGTCGACCAGGTAACAACGTACGATTAATTTAGTACTGTATTGCATTTAATTGAATTAATTATATTTTGTTAAGTACGTAGCTAGTGATTAATTTAATTAGATAGTTTTTTATGATCAATTTTTAATTTTTAGTTGTATATATGTGTTAGTTAATATATTGTTAATATGCACGTATTCACCTAATTAAGTAGTGTAATGCATGTAATTAATATTTTTAAATTTATAAGTCGTGATCAAATTAGCTAGAAATTATAGCTTAATTATATGTTGCATACATGTGAATTTGTAGTTATATATAAATAATATATATAATATCATCATATTACGAGAATTGAGGAGTTGAATGTATAATAAGAACTTTCCGGGAGGGCACGTCTTACATCAGAGTTTGAGGATGGGGTTAAGACTTTCATAGAATGGGCTAAGAGTCAACATAGACATATGGCTGGAGATAAAATTAGGTGCCCTTGCCGAAAGTGCAAGAACACAAAATTTGGAACACCCGATTAAGTCAGTTACCATTTTTGTATGCGAGGGCTTATGGTTGAATATTATAATTGGACTTCACATGGCGGGAATATTGTGCAGGATTATTATGAAGCTCCTAGTGTTTCCCATGTGTCGGAGGAGCCAACCTCTGCTGGCCATGTTGAGGGTAATTATCCACAGTGGGGCGATGAACAACGTTTGAATTGGGGGGCAAATGATGGTTTATTATGCAGTCGGATCGAGTTATTTTGCTTCTTATCACGAAGGTGTCCCTGATGATGGTACGAGGTCCGTCCCTGTGGATGCCGGTACTAGTTCATACATTTACGGCGGCGGTGGCCCGTACGATTATGATGATTCAGGATTGGCAGATCATTTTTCTAATATAGTGCATGTTGCAGACCAACTTTTGTGGGATAATTGCAATCAATCTCAATTAGGTGTTGTTGCTGAGTTTTTGGATATCAAGGCGGATGGTCATATTTCAGAGCAAATATACGATAATGGGCTAATAGAATATTGCCCTCCGCTCACACTCTGCCGGGAGATTACTACAGCATGAAGAATTTGGTAAAGGATTTGGGCTTACCCGTTGAGAAGATTCATGCGTGTAAAAATAGTTGCATGTTGTACTAGAAGGATGACGTCGATTTGGAGTATTGCAAATTCTGTGGGGTAGGTAGGTACAAGCCTGCTCGAGGGCGAGACCCACACCGGAAGAAGTCTCGAGTCCTTAGGTACCTAGCGCTGACTCCCCGCCTACAGAGGTTGTATTCTTTGAGGGTGAGAGTCAAGCACATGCCGTGGCATGCCACACATCAGACAACGGAGGGGTCGATGTGTCACCCATCCGATGCCGACGTGTGGAAGCATTTTGACCGGATGTGTCATGATTTTGCAGAAGAGCCGTGTAATGTTCGGATGGGCCTTTGAACAGATGGTTTTGCGCCGCACGATTAGTAAGGTCGTACTTATTCATGTTGGCCGGTCATCATTACATCGTACAATCTTCTCCCTAGTATGTGCATGATTTCCGAGTACATGTTTCTCATGATGGTAATCCCTGGCCCTTCTAATTCGAAGCGTATGATCGATGTGTACTTGAAACCATTGATCGAAGAGCTGTTGTAATTGTGGCATGTGGGTGTGAGAACGTACGACCATGCAATGGATCGGGCTTTCTTGGTGCGGGCGGTATGAATGTGGACGGTGAACGACCTACCAGCTTATAGAATGACATCTGGGTGAAGTATCGCGGGAGTTATGGGATGTCCGGTCTGTATGGATGATACAAGGGCATTCCATCTGCAGCACGGTAGGAAGGCTTGCTACTTTGACTGCCACAAACAGTTTCTCCCTGCGCACCATCCATACCAAAGGAATAAGAAAACTTTCATGAAAAATCATGCCGAGAATAACGTTGCACATCCGAGGCTAACAGAAGACCAGATCCTCAATCAGGTTGCAAATATTATTCCTGCTGTTGAAATGCCGTTGTTATTAACTAATGGCTATGGTAGCGATCACAAGTTGACGAAGAAAAGCATCTTTTGGAATCTCCCGTACTGGTCAACACTTCTTATCCGACACAACCTTAATGTCATGCACTTTGAGAAAAATGTGTTTGACAATATATTCAATACGGTGGACATCAAGGAAAAGATGAAGGATAATATGAATGCACGAAGGGATTTGAAGATCATATGTAATCGTCCTGAGTTGGAGTTGGATGAATGTAGACCGAACATTATGCCTAAAATGGTATATACACTAGGGAAGGAGCAGAAGAGGGGAAGTTGTGAATGGATTCGTGGCCTAAAGTTTCTTAATGGAGACGCGTCTAACCTTGCATGCTGTGTTGACATGACGGAATTACAGATGCATGGCATGAAGAGCCATGATTGTCACTTATTCATGCAGAAATTGATCTCGATTCCTATTGGAATGGGTTACCAAAAGCCAATTGAATTAGCTATTTTTCATTTGAGAATCTTTATCAAATAATATTAGACTGATGAATATGATAAGAATTCATCAAAGATGGCAATATATTTCGTTGTACTTACCACTGATATTGAACGGGGTTTCATTGTCACAATGAATGCCCATGGACTGAAAGGTTAAACCCATGGAGTTGGGTTGCGTATAGGTTTGGCAACTATGAAACCAACTCCTGAGGGTCGGTCTGAAATGTTCCAAGTCGTGGACCTTGAGACTGAGCATCGAGGGTTAGTGGGTTAGTTAGCAAGGTAGTCAATTGACTGAAGTGACTCGCGGGAATCGTCAGATGGAGGCCACTTAAGGCTTGATCGGTGTGATTGAGATTCCCGATTTCGATAGTACGAGAATTAGTCCTCTGACATGAGGAATCATGACAGTCACGTGCATTACGAAGACTGTATCTTGGATATGGCGAGCGGTGGCTGTGTCGTGAGGCATGGTCATCATAAGCCTTATCCAGTGCAATCGGAGTGTGTAGCGAGGACGGTGGATTCCAAGAGAGGATCTGTCCCCTGTGACAGAGAGTTCTCCCATACACATTGAGATGGTTTAGACTCTAAAAGTCTTTGGCCAAAGCAATTAATCGATCAGGGATAGGTTTCCTAGATCGGATCAGTAAAGTAACGCATCTCGAGTGTTAAACATAGTTGCCTAGTCAAGAATGGGAACCAACACCTAATTCCACACCCTAGACCAGTAGGACCTTGCTCATATGGATTCGGAACCTAAATGGTCACGCCAACATTCACCTAGTCTCTAGTGCCATGGACTATTGCTAGACGGCCACCATGGTAACGGGTCATTTTCGGTTATGGAATAATAAAAAATAATTAATTAAATTAGATTTAACTCTAGCTGAGGTGAACCTAAAGAGTCACACCCTACCACTATAGTGGGATGGAATTAATTCTAGAAGAGTCGGCTTAATTTAATCAGATTAAATTAATCTTTGAAGAGAATAAATGATTGAATCATTTATTTAGACCAATCCATTTGATGGATGACTTGAAATTTAATTAATTGGATTAATTAAAATTTCAAGTTAGCTAGTAAAATTAATTAAATTAATTTGATTGGGCTTGGTCCAATTTATAAATTAGATTTATAAATTGAAAGAGAGAGCATGGGCTTGGGTCTTTTAATTGGATTAAAAGATAAAGAGTTTAATGTTGGGCTTATAATTAAATTAGATCTTATTTAAGTCCATGAGATGTGGGCTTGATCCTATCGAGTCCGGTTCATTAAATACAAGCCCAAGGCTTGGTTGGACCTTGACTAAGTCAAGGAGGACAATTTTGGAAGGTTCTTTGACTGATTTGGAGGTCAATTTCGTGCATGAGGGTGGCTAGGGTTAGAATGGTTGTTTTGAAGCCTAACTAGGTTAGGACTCATTATATGTGTATGACTATGTCACATATATACCTTCATTAAACCCTAGCCAGACACACAACACATACTAGCCTCTCCAAACCTCAAAATTTCGTGCCTCTCTCTCTCTTTCATGTTCTCCATCTTCAAGTTTTTCATTTGGTCTTAGAGATCAAAGAAAAATAAAAGAGAGATCAAAACATGTTAATTTATAGCGATTGTTTTTATCTCCATCTCTTCTGTGGAGATTTTGCTAGCATGAAATCTCCACACCCTTTAGTGGTGGTATGTCATTCTTGGGAGGGTCTCAAGATTGAGATTTTGTCATGGACGGATCCGGAAAAGAAAATAGAGAGGAGACAACGCTTGTAGTCGTACGGAAAAAACGACAACAGTAAATCTTTATTTACGTTTTCGCATCTTGTGTTTCTCGTATTAAATTCTATGGCCTATTTTTATGTTATACACCGAACGCCCGGGAAAGATCAAGGGTACACCCCTTGATCGAGATTTGTTTATTGCTTTATTCACTTGTTTAATCATTTTTTCGACTTTTCACGCTTCTGTCGCTTTTTCCAGGCCGATCCGCTTCCTTCAAGTGGTATTAGAGCCAGGTTCGGTGTATAGGTCTAAAATCTAATGTGTATTATGTGTTTCAACATATTTATATATTTTTAATCGACTTTGGAAGCATATTTTTTGGATTTTAATTGCATATCTAGATCTAGGGTTTATGTGTTTAATTTTGGGCATAAGAATTTTTTTAAAATTTTGGATTTCTGAAAATTAATTATTTTCTTATTGTTTCAGAAATTGCAAGAGAAAAGGTTTAAGGAAAAAAAAAAAAAAAAAAAGCAGTGACCGACGCTGTCGGCCGTTTGGCAGGCGCGCGCACGTGCGAGAGCCCTCTGCGTGCGGGCCTGCTACCGGTCGGCCGTCTCGATCGTTTTTTTTTAATTTTTAATTTTTTCTGATTTTTCTGCATATTTTTCTGAAATAATTATTTTTGGTAAATTTAACTTTTGGTTGAGATTTGGTATTTTCCAAGATTAAATTACTAAAATTAATTTAAATGAGTTTTCTAACAAGAATTGAGTTTTGCATAGGTTGGACTTATGTCTATTATTAAGTTGCATTATTTTACATATAAATTTCTGAGATTTCATATGTAATTAATTTATGATATTGGATATCATTACTATAAATGCATGATTTGCGTTATAATTTTTTGTGCATGTTTTATTTGGAAATACATGAGCTATATTGTTAATTGGATTAACATGGATGATTACGAAACCCATTGGACCCTGTGTATGGTTTATTTTCTGTTGGGCTGGGGTCTGCGTGCCTCTTATTTCTCTATCTCTTAATTTTTAGCCTATTATGTTTAAGGCTTGCTTTCTCCCTATTAATGTACTCCCTCTAACTGATGATTGGGGTTTCTTTTTTAAGTTGAAATGAGAGTTAGAATAGATGGAGAGATTTTTATTTTACTTTTATTTTATTTTTAATAATTGTAAAGAGCAAACCCAGACGATGGAGGCCCATGGAGGAGACCATGGATAGGCCCAAAGAGATCCTTAGAGAAGAGGCCCCAAAGATGGAGCCCACAAAGGAGATGAAGAAATAAAAAGAGATTACAATGCCCATAATGTGTTAATGGGTTAAACATCTTGTAATAGCATAGGCCTACCCTTAGACTGACCATAGATCCACTGCGGGCTCAGTGGATCGCATAGATTTTGGGCTTGTGATCATCCAACAGGGCATGCTAGGCTTTCATTTTTGCATGCGATGCATTTTATTTAAATGCATTATATATATTGGTTATATATTCATGCAAGATATTAATATGTAATGAGATCTCGGTCAAATATTAAAATGAACTCTCACTGGGTTGGACCAAGTTAATAATATTAGACCCCTAAAAATGGAAACAAACAAATGGCTTGTTATTCCATACATTCCATCCACAGTAATATAGTGAGGAAGCCAATTTCACCCATACATGGTCTCATTAGTCGTGGCACGTGTGGACTAAAATGAAGCTGCACTATTACTGTGAACGAAGTGAATACGCACCTATTTCCCTGGCTTACGAGTCGTGGGGGGCGATAGTGTGTGCTATGATTCGATTGATGGATTAGGATTAACGCCAATCAATAAATGTAGTGAGGAAGCTGATTTCAGCCATACGTGGTCTCATGAGTCGTGGCACGTTTGGACTAGAATAAAGCTGCACTGTTATTGTGAACAAAAAGACTACGCTTCTATTTTCCTGTCTCATGAGTCGTGGGGGGCGATAGTTTGCGGTATGATTCGGTTGATGGTCGGTCTAACACCAAGAACGTGATTTGCTTGGAGTCCTCGGGATCACGTGAAAAGGTGAGGCAAAATATCTTGGGGATCTCGTAGGACGAGAATGGTATTGAATACCTCTCACAATGCTATTTCCATGTGAATCGTAAAAGTGGGGCATGAAGAATTTTGTTTGTGGACCTCAAGCCAACAAGGAAAATAGTTTTACCGAAACCCCATTTGAGAGTGATGGGCTTTCGCAGAAATAGTGGGAGGGTTAATGACTGAAGTCTAAGTCCTTAACTTGAACCTGATATTATGATAATCTGCTTACTTTTTTGTTTATTGTTAATTTCTAGGAATCCACTTAACTATATTATAATAATCTACCTCGGACATTGCCAGAAGGATTATTGCCCGGAGAACGTTTAACGTTCGAAAGTTTACTCAGTGGCATGATAACAATCGAAAAGTACACAGTATCGTACTGGGCTCGATCAGTAATGAGGTCCAAAAATAGTACGAAAGGTATGAGGACGTCTGGTCGATAATGCACCACATGAAAAAGGGCTTTATGCGGTATTGGAGTGGCATATTAGATATGTCGTGACAAAGGTATTCTTCGGCATGATAATGATTAGGGGATCATCCGTACAAAAGCATGGAGTGATGATGCTATCCCTAGTGGAGAAGCTCAAAGACCTCCAGGCTGATTTCAAGGAGGAAAAAACGTACGTTGACTTGATTCATAATCATTATCTCCCTCCCTTGATCAATTTACTATCAGCTATGACATGAATGGGCTTGAAAAAAGCCTTCATGAGTTGATTAATATATTGGTCTAGTACGAGGCAATGATTGAAAAATCTGCCGATGGTACTAATGGGAGAGGCTTCAACCTTTAAAGCGAAGGGCAAGGCTGCCGGACGCGAGAAGAGGAAGAAGGGTGAGACATCTTCTACTACTGGTAGCACTTCGAGTGCTCCTATTACACCGCTAGGCAGGGGTAAAGGAAAGAGGAAGAGAGTTTGTCAGTCAAGGATTTTGAATGATGTTTGCATATAATGCCGTGAGAAGGTCATTGGAAGAGAGAGTGTCCTAAGCTCCTCTTCGACGAAGGTACAAACCTTTAATTGAGTATTAATATAATCACCACTCTACTTTTGGTATTGGATACCAATGAATTCATAATCTGCGAATGGTTTGCAAATGGTGAAGAGGAGTAGAAAGGCCGAAACAAAAGGTCCTAAGGCTTAGCAATAGCGGGGCTGTTACTATAAAAGACTAGGGGCTTATATAGGCATAGTGGTGATCATATTAGGATGATGTTATGTAACCTAACATGATCAAAATATTGTTCTCATTATTATTACACAATTTTGATTACACAATTTTTTGATCAATAATGCTTTTTATTTGACATTGAATGGGATTCATGTCTGCTGGGTGAAACATATACTATCTCATAATTGGATTATGCATACTCAAATAAAGAGTAAAATGATAATCGAAAAGCCCAAGCTTACAGTCCTTAGTAGGTCAATCTGTTCTAGTTGAGGAAGAGAAAGATTGATAGGTTCAAAGAGCACTAGAAATAGGCGATTTGGATCCATTAGCTTTCAAAACCTTACTGAGAAGGAGAAAGACCGCAAAAGCTCTTTTATGGGACAAAATAAATTTACCAGTTACATGTTGGATTAGATTTAGTGTGATATCTGTGAGTTACTAAAATACACAAGATGAGTGTGGGAGTTCACCAATCTAATTTTGTTTGATAATGTTCAAAAGAATTAGACTCGGAGAGGTGAACCAACATGATCACCTTTCGATTGAATCGAGAGGGTGTGTATTTAGTGGAAGTTTTGAATATCGAAAATGAGAATGTGATTCTCACCTGGTGAAGTTCTTCCTGAAAGTACACGGTTGATGGGTCTCTGATAAGGAAGAAATCAAACTAAGTTAGACTTTGTTTGATCGGTGTTTCAATGAAACAGATCGGCCCTTATTCTATGATGAAACTCTCATCCCACTAAGTCCTTGAGTTAATAGGATGGTCCTATATAACGTCAAGGAAATAGTGGGAGTAGTTTTTCATACAACTTCTCAAAAGCATAATTTGTAATCAACTATATCTATCTGACCATATTCTAGTCCTTATTTGTCCATGAAATTAGATATTAATACAAAAGGACAAAAGGAGGAGCGATGTTGGACATCGTCCGGAATCAATGGCTTGGAGCCTAAGCATTCACTAAGAAGTTCAAATTAGGTTTGAGACTTCATAAAACTGGAATATTCGTTTTTATCTAAAGGTCATACTAGTTATGATTTGATAAAATGAGCCCAAGGTCAGTGGGAGTTGGTGTGAGTTTCAATGTGTTTAGTGTATAAACGTCTTTCTCATTTGGAATGAAGTTAAAACGTTTGGGAAACACAGAGACACATATAAAATTGTTCATGAAATTCTCCATAAAAGGAATTGAATTCCTAAATTAGGGATGAGAAAGCTCAAAGTTGTTCGAGACTCAGTCATCATTGACTAATGAGAAAGCTTAAGTTGTTCAAGACTTAGTTATGTCTAACTGATAAGAATGCTCAGATGTCCAGGACATCCCCTACGTCTGTGCTGAAGACAGCATGAAAGTGTTGGTTTTGTGTATTGGACCTGATGTTGTGTATGCTTAGGGCATGACATAACATATATATAAAAAATACACCAATTGGCAGTAGACAATTGTCAAGAACAGTCTTTAATATCTGAAAGGATTAAAGAAGTGTGTCTGACACACGATTTGTGGAGAGTTAATTCTGGAAGACTAAAGTGATACTAGCTTCCAGACTCATGTGAATAATAAATAAGTTCTCAAAGTATAGTCACTTTCGGAATTGATGGTAGGCTTGGTACCTTGGAGGGATTTCAAGCAGACACCCCATCTTAAAAGTTGAATGTGGGACAACTTTAACAAGTCAGTCTAGGAAAGTGGTTTTGATCGAAAAACAACATACATTGGATGGATGTGGTGCCTAGCACGGCCAACTTAGTTTGATTTCTTCCTTATCAGAGACCGGTCAACTGTGGTCCTTTCAGGAAGAACTTCACTGAGTGAGAATCACATTCTCATTTTCGATATTAAAAAACTCTCACTATTTACACACACTCTCGATCTAATCAAAAGTTGATCAGTTCGGTTCACCACTCCGAGTGTAATTCTCTAAACCTCATCAAATAAAATTAGATTGGTGAACTCCCACACTGATCTTGTGTATTTTAGTAACTCACAGATATCACACTGGATCCAATCCAACATGTAACTAGTAAACTCATTTTGTCCCACAAAAGAGCTTTTGCGGTATTTCTCCTTCTCAGTAAGGTTTAGAAAGCTAATGGATCCAAATCGCCTATTTCTAGTGCTCTTTGAACCCATCAATCTCTCTCTTCCTCAACTAGAATAGATTGACCTACCAGGACTGTAAGCTTGGGCTCTTTGATTATCATTTTATTCTTTATTTGAGTATGTATAATCCAATTATGAGATAGTTTATGTTTCACCCAGCAGACATGAATCTCATTCAATGTCAAATAAAAACTTTATTGATAAAAATTGTGTAATCAAAATTATCTAAAAATAATGAGAACAATATTTTGATCATGCTAGGTTACATAATACTACCCTAACATGATCATGACTAAGCCTAACTAGGCCCCTAGTCTTTTATAGCAACAGCCCTGCTATCGCTAAGCCTTAGGACCTTTTGTTTTGACTTTTCTACTCCTCATAACCATCTGCAAATTATTTGGAGATTATGAATTCGTTAGTATATCCAATACCCAAGAGTAGAATGGTGATTATGTTAATACTCAATTAAAGATTTATACCTTCATTAGATAGGAGCTTAAGATACTCCCTCTTCCAATGGCCATTCTCATGGCAATAAAATGCAAACATCATTCAAAATCCTTAACTGACAAACCCTCTTCCTCTTCCTTTACCCCCACCTAGTGTTGTAATAGGAGAACTCGAAGAGTTAGAAGCAGTATAAGACATCTCACCCTTCTTCCTTTTCTCGCGTCCGGCAACTTTACCCTTCGCTTTAGAGGTTGAAACCTCTCCAACTAGTACCATTTGCCTCGTATTTGATCAATATATTAATCAACTCCCGAAGGCTTTCCTCAAGCGCATTCATGTTATAGCTGATAGTAAATTGTTTAAGGGAGGGAGATAGTGATTATAGATCAAGTCAACGTGCGTTTCTTCCTCCTTGAAATCAGCCTGGAGGTCTTCAAGCTTTTCCACTAAGGATAGCATCATCATCATGCTCTTGTGGATCATGGAATCAAATCAGCCCGATCATCTCATCAAATAATGCATCAATTATTTCCCAATATGTTAATCTACCTTCATCCTGCCCGACTGTTTCTAGCGACCCATATTACATTCTTCAATGTCATTCACAACATGTCACTGCAAACTTTTGGAACGTCAAATGTTCACCAGGCAGGAACCCTTCCAGCAAAGTCCGAGGTAGAGACTTATCCAGAACATAAGTCTGGTTCTCGAAATCGAGGACCATCCTCAGATTTCTCAGTCAATCCAAATAGTTTATTCCATTAAAAATGAGCCTCAAGTATAGTTAAGTGGATTATTAGAAATTAACAAGAAACAAAAAAGTAAGCAGATTATTATAATATTAGGTTCAAGTTAAGGACTTGAACTTCAGTCATTAACCTCCCACTATTTCTGCGACAGCCCATCACTCTCAAATAGGGTTTCGGGAAAACTATTTTCCTAGTGGGCTTGAGGTCCACAAGCGAAATTCTCAATGCCCCGCTTTTACAATTCACATGGAAATGACCTTGTGGGAGGTATCCAATACCATTCTTGTCCTACGAGATCCCCAAGATATTTTGCCTCACTTTTTTACGTGATTCCGATGACTCCAAGCAAATCACGTTACTTGGTGTTAGATCGACCCATCAACTTAATGATAGCGCAAACTATCGTCCCCCACGACTCGTGAGACAGGAAAATAAAAGCGTAGTCTTTTCGTTCACAATAATAGTGCAGCTTTATTTCAGTCCAAACGTGCCACGACTCATGAGACCACGTGTGGCTAAAACCAGCATCCTCACTATATTACTGTGGATGGAAGGCATGGAAATTACATTGATTGGAGTTAGTCCTAATCCATCAACCGAATCATAGCGCACATTATCGCCCCCCACAACTCGTGAGATAGGGAAATAGGTGCGTATTCACTTTGTTCATAGTAAAAGTACAACTTTATTTTAGTCCAAATGTGCCACGACTCGTGAGACCACATATGGGCGAAATCGGCTTCCTCACTACATTACTATGGATGAAATGTATCGAATAACGAGCCATTGTGTTTTTATTTCTATTTTTAGGGGTCTAATATTATTAACTTGGTCCAACCAAGTGAGAGTTCATTTTAATAGTTGATCGAGACCTCATCACATATTAATATCTTGCATGAAATTCAATATATAATGTATTTAAATAAAATGCATCACATGCAAAATAAAAGTCCAGCACGCCCCTATTGGATAATCACAAGCCTAAACACCTATGCGACCCACTGAGCCCGCAGTGGATCTTTGGTCAATCTAAGGGTAGGCCTATGCTATTACAAGATGTTTAACCTATTAACACATTGTGGGCCTTGTAATCTTTCTTTATTTCTTATCTCTTCGTGGGCTCCATCTTTCGGGCCTATTCTCTATGGATCTCCGTGGGCCAACCCATGGCCTCCTCCATGGGCCTCCATCGTTTGGGCTTGCTCTTTATAATTATTAAAAATAAAATAAAAGTAAAACCTCTCCACTTATTCTACTCTCATTACAACTTAAAAAAACCCAATAATCAGTTGGAGGGAGTACATTAATAGGGAGAAAATAAGCCTTAAATATAATAGATTAAAACTGAAGAGATAGAGAAATAAGAGGCACGCAGGCTCCAACCTAATAGAAAATAAACCATATACAGGGTCCAATGGGCTTCGTGATCATCCTTGTCAATTCAATTAACAAATATAGCACATTTATTTCCAAAATAAACATGCACATCAAATATAAACACACACCATGCATTATATAGAAATGATATCCAATATCATAAAGTAATTCCACATCAAATCTCAAAAATTTATATGTAAAATAATGCAACTTAATAATGGACATAAGTGCAACCCATGCAAAATCAATTCTTGTTTGAAAATCCATTTAAATCAATTTTAGTAGTTTAATCTTGAGAAATATCAAATCTCAACAAAAAATTAAATTTACCAAAATTAACTGTTTCAGAAAAAATATGCAGAAAAAATAAAAAATAAAAAATTCTGAAAAAATTAGAAAAAATAATACAGATTGCCGGCCTGCAGCAGGAGCGCGCGTACGCATGCCTACCTTTCGTGCTCAGCGTGCGCGGCCCTGCGTATGCAGGACAACGCCCGCGCGCAGGCGTCCGTCCGACAATCTTGAACATTTAGGCTCCGAATCCATATGAGTACGGTCCTACTGTCAATCGTCTCCTGAACTTAGTCTAGGGTGTGGAATTAGGTGTCAGTCCCATCCTTGACAAGGCAACTATGCTTAACACTTAAGATGCGTTTACGCTACTGATCTAATCTAGAAAACCTATCCCTGATCGATCAATCGCTTTGGCCAAAGACTTTTAAAGTCTAAACCATCTCAAGGTGCATGGGAGAACTCTCTGTCATATAATGACATGGGAACAGATCCTCTCGCGGAATCCATCGTCCTCACTACATACTCCGAGTGCACTGGGTAAGGCTTATGGTGACCATGCCTCATGACACAGCCACTGCTTGCAATATCCAAGATACAATCTTCGTATGCATTTGACTGCCATGATTCCTCAAGTCAAAGGACGAATTCTCGTACTATCAGAATCAGGAATCCTAGTCATACCGATCAAGCCTTAAGAGACTTTCATATGATGATACCCCCGAGTCACTTCTGTCAGTACGAGAATTAGTCCTCTAACTTGAGGAATCATGACAGTCACGTGCATACGAAGACTGTATCTTAGATATGGCGAGTGGTGGCTGTGTCGTAAGGCATGGTCATCATAAGTCTTATTCAGTGTAGTCGGAGTATGTAGCGAGGATGGTGGTTTGCAGATGGTATCTTGTATACTATATATGTATCTTGGATATTATATAATAATATCTCTTGAATTCTTGGACATTCAATCAGCTAGCTATTGGTGATCGTCTTTTGAGTTGGCTGACCAGGTAACAACGTACGACTAATTTAGTACTATGTTGTATTTAATTGAATTAATTATATTTTGCTAAGTACGTAGCTAGTGATTAATTTAATTAGGTAGTTTTTTATGATCAATTTTTAATTTTTAGTTATATATATGTGTTAGTTAATATATTGTTAATATGCAAGTATTCACTTAATTAAGTAGTGTAATGCATGAATTAATATTTTTAAATTTATAAGCCATGATCAAATTAGCTGGAAATTATAGCTTATGTGTGAATTTGCAGTTATATATAAATATATACAATATCATCATGTTACGAGAATTGAGGAGATGGATGTATAATAAGAACCTTCCGGGGAGGGCACGTCTTACATCAGAGTTTGAGGATGGGGTTAAGACTTTCAGAGAATGGGTTAAGGGTCAACATAGACATATGGATGGAGATAAAATTAGGTGCCCTTGCCGAAAGTGCAAGAACACAAAGTTTGGAACACCCGATGAAGTTAGTTATCATTTGTGTATGTGAGGGTTTATGGCTGAATATTATAATTGGACTTCGCATGGCGGGGATATTATGCGGGATTATTATGAAGCTTCTAGTATTTCCTAGGTGTCGGAGGAGCCAACCTCAGTTGGCCATATTAAGGGTAATCCATAGTGGGGTGATGAACAACGTATGAATTGGGCGCAAAAGATGGTTTATGATGCAGCCGAGCCGAGTTCTTTGCTTTTTTATCACGAAGGTGTCCCTGATGATGGTACGAGGTCTGTCCCTGTGGATGCCGATACTAGTTTATACGTTTACGGCGGCG
Source organism: Sesamum angolense (assembly GCA_034509725.1). NCBI lineage: Eukaryota > Viridiplantae > Streptophyta > Magnoliopsida > Lamiales > Pedaliaceae > Sesamum > Sesamum angolense. Next base: position 14,987,564 of record JACGWL010000008.1, on the reverse strand, counting down.
GTGGCCCGTATGATTATGATGAGTCAGGGTTGGCAGACCGTTTTTTCAATATAGTGCATGTTGCAGACCAACCTTTGTGGGATAGTTGCAATCAATCTCAATTAGGTGTTGTTGCTGAGTTGGTGGATATCAAGGCGAATGGTCATATTTCAGAGCGAATAATGATAGAATATCCCAATGGGCTAATAGAATATTGCCCTCCGATCACACTCTGCCGGGAGATTACTACAGCATCAAGAAGATGGTAAAGGATTTGGGTTTACCCGTTGAGAAGATTCATGCGTGTAAAAATAGTTGCATGTTGTACTGGAAGGACGACGTCGATTTGGAGTACTGCAAATTCTGTGGGGACGGTAGGTACAAGCCTGCTGGAGGGTGAGACCACACCGGAAGATGTCCCCAGTCCTTAGGTACCTGCCGCTGACTCCTTAACCGGTTGTCGAAGCCGTTAAAATTAATTATTGATTCAAAAACTGTAGTAGTAGTGGAACCAGGTCGAATCCCTAGGAAACTATGAATTAATTTCTCAGTCTCAGTTGAGTAATCGAATGGGGGTTTGGATTGAGAATTATTACTAATTAATAAAAATAGAATAAAAAGTAAAGATAAATTATTGAAAGAAATCAAGAGGTAAGAATTCCAATTCAAGGGAATGTGTCACCCAATCATTATATTCCTCATTGATCACATAAGAATAATTTCACAATTAAGCATTCAACTTTGGAATCTATTGGATAGCCATAATAAATTCCTATTTTCCTATTGTAATTGACTTGACTCAAGCATATAAGCCAAAACTTATTATCTCACGACTGGGCACGATAGTGTTCCATATCAATTCAATAATAGCATGTGCATCAATGAAAACAATTGAACCTAGATCAAATAATTGAGATAGCTGCAATCATCTAACCTAGTTTTCTTGTCCATTCAAATAAATCATGCAAAGCACATAATTAATCTGTTTGCTACTTGTACCACTCATTCATGACAATTACGGATCACTGAACTCATGGATAGCAATAGAACAATTAATATCGAATCGAATTGTCAGATCTATCAATAATAATCATTTCATAAGATATAAATAAGATAAGAAATACTTAGTGAAATCAGATAAAACTCGAGATCTCAAACCATAACAATTGGGTTCAACCTCTCCCTTGAATCAGAAAAGGGATTTAGCTACACAACATGTTCGTAGCAAAATCAAAGGTTACAAAAGAAAACATAAACTACAGAGATAGAAAAACTAATCGACGAGGCCTACTTCCGTTTCTTCCTTGCTCCCAAGCTCCAGATGATGAATAATGTTCTTTTTTCCCTTCCTTATCTTTTATCTTCTTTAGCAATTTTTGGATTTTTCATAATTAAGGAAAGAAATCTCCTTCAACATCTTTCCAAAATAGCTTCTTTCACAACACAGCTTTACATACGGAACAAGGCGTAATCACGCCCTAACTAATGTTGAAGTCAGTTTGTATTCTCATAAGTGGACAGCTTTGAAGATTGAATAGGGCGTGTATTGAATGTTGAAATATGGGTTAAAATGCATAAAACCCCCCTGTGTTTTAAAAAGTCCGCTAAAAATCCCTCTCTTTTTTAAAAATAGGCTAAAAGCCCCCCTGTGTTTTCTTAAATATAACTCAATCGCCCCTTTCCGTTAAATGTAACTAACGGCGTTAACTTTTTATAAAAATGACCGTTATACCCTTATTTAATATATATTACCTCTTATTTCAGTAACCGCTGGATTTTTTTGATCAAATAATGATCATTAGATCTAATCAATTAATCTCAACCGTTAGATTTTAAGAAAAATGAAAGGTTAAGATTTAGCAAATTATTTAACTAATATATTTAATTCAAATTATAAAAAAATATTATTATTATATATAAAAAAGTAAAAAAAAACCTTACTACCCCCCCACCCCCACCACCACCACCACCCCCCGCCCCCGCCCCCTGCTGCCTACCCCCACCCCAATCACCGCCGCCTCCCCTTCCCCCGCCAAGCCCGCCCCGCCCCGCCCCGCCCCCTCCCCTCCCGCAGGGGCGTCGCCCCCAAATCCAGGAGACGTCGCGTCGCCTCGCCCAAATCAGATCTGGGCGACGTCGAAAATTACTAAAGGCGGCGGCGTCGCCGTCGCCGTCGCCCATGGTTTGGGCGGCGACGACGGCGTCGTCGCCCTGCCGTGCGGGGGCGGCGAACGTCGCCGTCGTCCCCTTTTTTATTATTTTTTAATTTTTTATTAATTAAATATATTTTAGTTAATTAAGAATAATTTTAATAATTATAATAATTAAGTATATTTTAATTAATTAAGATAATTTAAAATTATACTTAAATTAATTTATATTATAATTAATTAAGAATAATTTTAAATTATTGTTGTACTTAAATTAATTTAAATATGTATTTTGGTTTATTAAGAATAATTTTAAATATATAATTCATTAAGGATAATTTTAAATAATTTTTTAATTTCTAAATTTTGAATTTTAAAATAACTAAAAATATATATTAATTAAATTAAAAATAATTCATTGGAATACTTTTAAATTTAATTAAAGGAAAGTTTTAAATTTCAATTTTAATAATTATAAAAATTATTTTAAATTTAAATATAAAAATATTATTTTTAATTAAATCATAATTTGAATTATTAATATTATATAATGGCAAAAAAAAAAAGGAAGCTTCACACTTGTTTTTGGGGAGAAATGGAAAAAAAAAAAAGACAAATAAGTCAAAATGTCCTTATAAGGTTATACAGACTCATAAGGGGGTATTTTAGTCCAAAAGAATAGAAAATATAGACCTAAACCGCAGAAAAATACGCCCAAATGCACCAACCGCGCGTTTCCCCACTCTCCGTTAATTGTTAACAGAATGGGGGTTTTTTGCTGACTTTCACAAACACAATGGGGGTTTTAGCCTATTTTCAAAACACAAGGGGTTTTTTAGTTTTTCAACAAAAACACAGGGGGGTAAAAGTATTTTAGCCTTGAAATATGTTATGCTTCATCTTCCTTGATCTATTTTCAACTTCATTTGGGGCATTTTACCTCTTTTTCCTTCAAAGGGGTCAATATCAACCATTCACCTAAAATATGCATAATTCAATTATCAATGCAATAGTTCATTCTAAAACACTTGAATTAAGCATCATTTAAGTGATAAAACACATCATATCACTCCCCACCTGCAGAGGTTGTATTCTTTGAGGGCGATTGCCGAGCACATGACGTGGCATGCCACACATCAGACAATAGAGGGGTTGATGTGTCATACATCTGATACCGAGGTGTGGAAGCATTTTTACCGAATGTATCTTGATTTTGCAGAAGAGCCGCGTAATGTTCGGTTGGGTCTTTGCACAAATGATTTTGCGCCGCACGGTCAGTACGGTCGTACTTATTCATGTTGGTCGATTATCATTACACCGTACAATCTTCCCCCTGGTATGTGGATGAGTTTCGAGTACATGTTTCTGATGATGGTAATCCCTGACCCTTCTAATCTGAAGCGTATTATCGATGTGTACTTGGAACCATTGATCGAATAGCTGCTGCAGTTGTGGCATGTGGGTGTGAAAACGTACAACCATGCCATGGATCGGGCTTTCATGGTGCGTGCGGCATGGATGCGGACTGTGAATGACCTACCCACTTATGGAATGGCATCTGGGTGGAGTACCGCGGGGGTTATGGGATGTTTGATCTGTATGATGATATAAGGGCATTCCATCTGCAGCACGGTAGGAAGACTTGCTTACTTTGACTGCCACAAACAGTTTCTCCCTGCGCACCATCCATACCAAAGGAATAAGCAAATTCATGAAGAATCATGTCGAGAATAAAGTTGCACGCCCGAGGCTAATAGGAGACCAGATCCTTGATCGGGTTGCAAATATTAGTCCTGCAGTTGGAATGCCATTGTTATTACCTGATGGCTATGGTAGCGATCACAGTGGGTTAAGAAAAGCATCTTTTGGGATCTCCCGTACCGTCAACACTTCTTATCCGACACAACCTTGATGTCATGCACATTGAGAAAAATGTGTTTAAACAATATATTCAACGTGGTGATGAACATCAAGGGAAAGAAGAAGGATAATATGAATGCACGAAGGGTGAACTTAAAGAGTCACACCCTACCACTATGTGTGATGGAATTAATTTGAAATTAATTCTAGAAGAGTCGGATTAATTTAATTGAATTAAATTAATCTTTGGAGAGAATAAATGATTGAATCATTTATTTAGACCAATCCATTTGATGGATGACTTGAAATTTAATTAATTAGATTAATTAGAATTTCAAGTTAGCTAGTAAAATTAATTGCATTAATTTTATTGGGCTTGGTCCAATTTATAAGTTGGATTTATAAATTGAAAGAGAGAGCATAGGCTTGTATCTTTTAATTGGATTAAAAGATAAGGAGTTTAATGTTGGGCTTATGATTAAATTATATTTAATTGAAGTCCATGAGACGTGGGCTTGATCCTATCGAGTCCGGTTCATTAAATACAAGCTCAAGGCCTTGGTTGGACCTTGTCTAAGTCAAGGAGGACAAGCATGAGGGTGGCAATGGTTGTTTTGGAATCTAACTAGGTTAGGACTCCTTGTATGTGTATGACTAGGTCACATATATATCTTCATTAAACCCTAGCCACACACAGCACATACTAGTCTATCCAAACCTCAAAATTTCGTCTCTCTCTCTCTCTCTCTCATGTTCTCCATATTCAAGTTTTTCATTTGGTCTTAGAGATCAAAGAAAAACGAAAGAGAGATCAAAATACGTTATTCATAGCGATTGTTTTGATCTCCATCTCTTCTGTGGAGATTTTTTATCTCCATCTCGTCTGTGGAGATTTTTCTAGCATGAAATCTCCACATCCTTTGGTGGTGGTGTGTCATTTTTGGGAGGATCTCAAAATTGAGATCTCGTCGTGGATAGATCCAGAAACGAAAATAAAGAGGAGACAACGCTTGTAGCTATACAAGAAAAACGAAAACGGTAAATCTTTATTTACATTTTTGCATCTTGTGTTTCTCGTACTAAATTCTATGGCCTATGTTTTATTTTATACACCGAACGCCCGGAAAAAATCAAGGGTACACCCCTTGATCGGGATTTGTTTATTTCTTTATTCACATATTTAATCATTTTTTTGATTTTCTGCGCTTCCGCCGCGCTTCTCGGGCCGATCCGCTTCCTTCAATTCCAAGTGGAATGAGGCAATCGCATATCAGACAAAGGAAGTCGTACCAGTTCCTATAGTGGCCGTCAACAATCAATCGTACGATTTACGTCACCCCAATGATTTACAAGTTGTGTCGGAGGCTGCAAGTACCTGATTTGAAGTACGATGACGAAGATGAAGACGAAGACGAAGATAGCGGTTGGACGATGGGACTGATGATGAGGAATACGAAGCTACATGATGTATATTTTTTCAAATGAAGTATTTTTTATTGTACAATATTGTAAGAAAACTAATTTTTTCCCCATGTCAAAAGTTTGGAATGGCTAATTTATTCAATGGCCGTGACAGTGGCCGTTACAATTGAGAGGGGGATAAAAAGGCGGGATAATCTTGGAACGGCCAAATTAAGAAATGATCGTTACAAAGGCCAGTACAAGTAAAAATATTTTGAATTTGAAATTAAAAAATGGGTGAAAATTTTACATATTTTGCAAATTTTGCAAATGGAGTAATTTGTAAGAGTGGTCGTATCTAACGGTTGGATCTTAATTTTGACGGCCCGATCAACCCAAGCAGTGAAACATTGTGATTCTCAGTTACATCAACGTAATACTAACATTTATGAATATATATTTTATTGCAAACTTTGAGCATGTTTCAAGGTGTTAATAATATTTTTCATAGTCATAATGTATTTTGATTTTATAATTCCACTACAATAATACATTTCGCAGCATTAAATCGTCAAGAACGGGATGGTTTTTTTTAAAAAAAAATTACCAAAATAATGACTAATTATTTGGAATTCTCTTTGTAACGGCTTTTGTAACAACCATGCCCAAAACGACATCCTATGTGTTTTTAGTAATACTCTTGTAACGGTTTTTACATGACTTACTTAAAAAACATATGTAGTAACGACTTTTGTAACGACTCTGTATTTTTGTAACTCTCATTGTCACGGTTGTTGTAACGGCCATGGCCATTTAAAATTTAATATATAAGCAAAACTTGGCCGGTTTTTTTTCTTTCCCTTCTTCACTTCTTTTTTCTCTCTCTCTCTTCTCTTCTCCTTCTCTTTTCTCTCTCTCGACGAACCGCCAGCCCAGCACACACCACGCCACCTGCCAATGCCAGACGTCAAGCCCGCACCCACCAAACGCCACCAATCCACCACCAATCCGCCAACGCCGCGCCCGCACCCACCATCCCCCCCCCAAGTTTTCCCTTCCTGAATAAATTTCAAAAATATTTCTGTTTCTAGTTGCAAATTTTTTGTTTTTTATTTTATTTTTTGAATATATAATAATTGCTTGGTATTGTTTTGAAATTGTTAATTATTAGGTATAACGTGTTGTAATCTTGTATTTTTTTTCTTAACCATAAACTTAATTTTCAGAAATTAAATTATAGTTTTTTATATTAACATAATTTTCGAAATTAAAATATACTTTTTGAAATTTTCTGAAGTTTTCTGAAATTTTAAGAAAAATGGTTTTTTTTTTTTTCAGAATATTTATGTTTATGTTAATTTTTAGAAATTTTTAGGTTAATTTCTTAAATTTAAGCTTTAAAATGAATTTCTGAAATTGAAAAGTAAATTTTCCTAATTAAAGTGAAATTTTTGGAATTTTAAATAAATTTCTGAAATTAAAAATTGATTTTCTGAAATTAAAAATAAATCTCTAAAAATTCTCAAAATAATTTCTGAAAAATTTACAAATTTATTTGTTAAAATAAATTCTGAAAATTTTAAAACTTTATTTATTAAAAACATTTCTGTGATTTTGTTTATGCAAAAAATCTGAAACTATAATTATGAAATATTTTCTGAAAAATATTTCTGAAAATATTTTCTGAAAAATAACTGATTCTTGTTTCTAGTTTTCTGGGGTTTTTTTTTTTTTTTTGACTTTCTGAATATATAATTATTGGTTGGTATAGTTTTAAAATTATTAATTATTAGGTAAAGTGTTGTATATTGTTGTTTTTTTTAATTATATACGTAGTTGTATGAAGATGATTGTTAGAAATATATTTATACAATTTTTGAAAATTTTGGACCTTATGGACTTTAGAAAAAAACTTTGGACCTTACGACTTTAGAAAAAGTTTGGACCCAAGATAGACCTTAATGCAATTTTCAGGGAAAAAATAGGACCTTATGTAATTTTTAGAAAAATTATGTAGTTTAGATTAATTTCTAAAAATATTTTCAGATTTCATTTTATGAAATTAAAAAATAATTTGTCAAAGTTAATAAATAATTTTCTTAAATTAAACAGTAATTTTTTGAAATAAAAATCAATAGGGACATTTTTTCCAATTAAAGTATAATTTTTAGAATTTTAAATAAATTTTTGAAATTCAAAAATTAATCTTCTGAAAATAAAAATAAATATCTATGAAATTATTTTTGTGCACCTAATAGAAATAGGGTAATATTATGAAAATTATGCACCTAATTATAATTATTAGAAAAATTAAATGACCTTAATTTATAATTTTAGGGAAATAGGAGATTTATGAAAATATTAGAAAATTTAATGTTATATTTTTTAAAATTGTAGATCATGTCTGCTAGTGCTCCGCCTCCCCCTGTATGAGAACGTCGGGGCAGGGCCGTGGTCATGGATGAGGTCGTGGCCCTACCAGCCCTCCCCGGTCTGAGCTAGTGAATCCTGCGCCGGCCACCCCGTCATAAGAGGATGTGTACCAGCCCCCGCTGATTCCTGCTGACTCCGCGGCAGTGGGGTCAAATGGGGTGGGAGCTACCAGCTCACAGGTCCCGGCCCGACCATGGGACGCACCAGCAACCAGCCCACTCTTTCCCACAGGCCAGAAGCATTACATCAGCCAGGATGCGAGGTACGAATGCATTTTTAATTTTTTAAATATAACTTTAATATATTTTTATTGATTATAACATTTTCAATATTTTTTTCAAGTCCAACTGCGATTTTCACACTGCCATCAATAATGCGGTCAAATGGCATTATCCGCATCCCTGGGCCAACATATCGCAGATCCCACAGGACCACCAGCTATTCTGGTTCAAGAAGCTAAAGGTAAGTAATTATAAGGGATAATTATATTTACACCCTCTCACTTATTGTCATTTTACACAAACCACCCCTGCCTTTTTAAAAATTACAGAAACCACCCCTAACAGCCTGTAAAACCCCAAAATGCTCCTGTTGACTTGGTTAAATTTTAATTTAATTTTTCAATGACATAAATGCCCTTAGGGATATTTTGTAATTATCAAAAGGTAGAGCGGGTGTCAAAGTAATATTTATGGGGATGAATAATATGATCCCAAATATATTTTTTATTATTATTTATTTTTATTTTTAATTTATTTTTTTTATTTTTTAACTTTTTTTTTATTGAATCTATATATAAATTTATACCTCTTAATAATTAAAATATTAAATCATTTAATTAATATATTAATAAAAACTAGTTACTAGGTTATAAATTCAAATTAAAAATTATCACATTTGTATAAATTATTTTAAATTCTTAACATTAAAAGATTTTTTTTATTTTTATTTATAGCAAAATTTTATTAAAATTAATAAATTATACATATATATATATATATTTATATAATACAAATATATAAATATGTATATCATTGAACATATTCATATGTATATATTTACATATATAATAATTTAAAATATTTTAATAAATAAATTTTTTTTTTACTCATTCTACTATAATTTATATAAACTGCATAATTTATTTTGAATTATAATTTATTAATTTTAAAAAAAATGTAATTATAAATAAAAATAGAGAATAAATAATTTTTAGTTTTAAGAATTCAAATTAATTTATAAAGTGTGATATTTTTTTTATTTGAATTTATAAGCTAGTAACTAATTTTTATTAATATATTAATTAAATAATTTAATATTTCAATTATTAAGAGGAGTAAATTTATATATATTCAATAAAAAAAGTTAATAAAATAATTTAAATTTTAATTAAAAATTAGTATAAATAATAATAAAAAAATATGAGTCATATTATCCAATTTTTTAAATATTACTTTGACACCCCTCTATCTATTGGTAATTACAAAACACTCCTAAGGGCATTTATGTTATTAAAAAATTAAATTAAAGTTCGACCAAGTCAATAGGGGTATTTTGGAGATGGTTTTTCTAATATTATAGAGGTGGTTTTTCTAATTTTTTAAAAGGTAGGAGTGGTTTGTGTAAAATGGCAATAGGTGAAGGGGTGTAAATGTAATTATCCCAAATTATAATATTGTTTTTTTTAATTAAAATTTATGATTACTTTTGTTTAAACGCACTGTTAGCAATTTTTTTTTTGTCAATTTTGCAGGTTTTTTACTGGTGGGACTGGAACGACGAGAGCATGTTCAAGCTCGTCAAGTCGCAGGCCAGGAAGTTCCTGTGAAAGCGATTTGCCGACGTCTAAAACTAGTTGGCCAGACCGCTGTGGCTGACCGAGGAGATTTGGAGCCAGCTTTTGGAGTTCAGGGCGGGCCCAGAATTTCAGGCACAGTCGGCCAAGAATAAGGCAACCAACCCGGAAGCAACAACGACCATCTACCGCGGCGGGTTGTCATCGGTTGGGGCGCACAACCGCAAGCTGGTAAGTCCATTCATTTATAATAATAATTAAAATTTAATTTTTTTTATTTCTAATCACTTTTAATTTACAATGACTTTTGAACAGGAGACACAACTCGGACGCCTAGTCAATCAGATGGAGGTATTCGAGAAAGTGTACAAGAAGAAGGACGACGGCCAGTGGAGCGGTCCGAGGGCGGAGGAGGTCCCAGTACATATTACTTTTTTTAAATTATAAATTTATAATGATTTTTTTTACTCTAATTTTTTAACATGTTTGCAGGAGGTGTTCTCGAGGCTGTTGAGGGATCCCCAGGCATAAGAGTACAGAAGCAAGGAACAGGCACCCTCGTCTCAAGCATTTTTGACCCTTTACGAGCAGTAGTTGTTGATGTCAGCAGCGGGCTGTCGGAAAAGGGGCCCAGTATTTGGTCTCGGCTCCGAGGCCCACCACACGATTGCTGGACCATCACAGCCCAGCAACTCTGTGATCGGGTCCAGATGATCGAACTACATCAGAAGCCGCGACCTGGACTGGCCCGATCATGTAGTGCCCCAGCCTCCAACTGATGACACCGCACCCGACGACACAGATGGCCATGATTTAGATTAGGGTTTCTTTTTTTAATTTTGTAAAAATATATAATTTAAAACAATATTTCTACTTTTATAATTCATTTATTAGGATTTTTTAATATTATGTGTTTTTTAAATATTATGTTGAAAAAAACAAATATTAAATTAAATAAATTAAAACATTAAATATTAAAAATATTATAATAAATAATAAAATTAAATAAATTCAATATTAAATTACATTAAAAAATAAAAAATTTGATTTTTTGTAATTGTCTTTGTAATGGTTTTTGTAACACCAAAAATTTGAAAATTTTTAAATACCGTTACAAATACTATGCCAAAAAGAGTTACAATGCTCTATATGGCTTTTACAACAACAGTTATAAGGACCGTTACAATACAAGTACTGAAAGCAATTTACAAAGACCGTTACTACGACCTTTACAAACAATGTGCCAAAACAAGTTACCAAAACCACCATGTTACAAAAACTGTTACAAAAGCCGTGACAAATTAATAGAAAAACTGTACCTAAAGGTGTTACAAAGACAGCTACAAATATAATTTTCACTCAGCCGTTACAAAAGTAATTACAAACTATTTTTTTTAAATCGACTGAATTTGTAATGGCCGAAGGGAAGGAATTACAACGACTGTTACAAGTTGTAACGTCTTTTCATCTGGCTGTAACAAATTATTTGTAACGACAGGAAAAGCCGCAGTAGACTAAGTCGTTACAAATATAAAAGTCGTTCCAATAATTTTTAAAAAGCCGTTACAATAAATTATTTTTTTTGTAGTGAATGCCTTGCAATTTATGTTCTCGTTAAAATTAAATCAATGAACTAGCTTCTAGAGAAGCAATATGTGTTTACAATTGTAGATCGATCTAACTACATTGATAGGGGCTAACTACTTTTGAAATTATTTTTTTGCTATCAACACCTTAAAACTATAAAGGATCTACAGAAGAGCCCGTGATCCACTCTAATTCATAAATATCCTAAGGATATTCAGGAATTGGGGGCTATGATAGTCGAAAAATCAATCTAGAATAAGAAAGGTTGACATTCATGTAAATGATAAATAACTATTATTAATACTTTTCGTTGTTAAGTGATTAAGTGTGATATAGTAAGTAGCGTGATTTTCTCTGTTGAATGAAACCTTGAAATTAGTTCAAGTTCAAAGGGACTATGTATGAAGTTTATATAGTTGTCCACGTTCAAATGTATTGATTACTAACATAATGTCTCAGATGAACAAAGCCAAATAGGAGTCCAGATTCAAGGAGACAAAAGTGGAGACATTCTAGGAAAGAAAAGAGTTGAAGAAAGAAATAAGCCAAAGAAGAAACGAAAATGTTGACTTACCTTAATTAGTGTTATGTTGTATTAGTATAAATATGTCCTACTTCTTATGAAATAATGAGAGATAACTCATATTATATACTAATATAATTGTTCTACATTATATCTCAAAATATTTCTTGTATGTATATTTTCTGATATATTTTATCATCATATTGATAGATTGGATGCCGATATATATTTTGTATAGAGAAGCCGATATGTTTTTCTGTACCATCACATACCGGACGAAAAGTGCAACCGTATAACGCTAAACTTGTAGTTTTTATCATAGTGTGGTTTTGATAAAATTAATTTAAAAATATAATTATTAAAAAAGAGATCAAACGGTAAAAGAATCGTTTTCGTACTCAAAGTGCAAATTTTGACTTGTTCTATCGCAAGACCACGAGTACATACAATTTTCTTTCGTCCTTGTTTTTTTTTTTTTTTTTTTTTTTTTTTTTTCCTTCTATTTTCTGCAAGTTTGGGGTAACAAATAGGATCTTCATGCATTCAGCGCAAAATGAGTATATTGCGAACCCATTTACATAAAAGAAAAAGGAAAGAAAAGAAAGAAAACTTACTATTAAGGCCTAGTTGGAACTATTTGTCATAAAATAATTGATCATTTTGTAGACATATTAAATTTTTGCCAAAATAAAATTGCGCCATGTGAAAAATAATATATTAAATATTAATTTTTATTTATTTTTTGAGAATTTAATCAAATTTAATCCATAAAGTAAATAATTAACTAATTGATATTAATACTTATTTTTTTGGCCAATCAAATGGCGCCAAGTGTCAAATCTCATATTTTTGGCAAGTGAATTAAATCTTCCAGATCAAGCAAGTGCAAGTCAATTTAAAAACAAAATCGTATCTTGCAAATATGGAAGCAAATGTCAAACAAATCACGAAGGACCAATTAAATTGTGCCACCTCATCAAGTAAATAAGGAAAAGTCTTCCACCCTACCACTATGGGGGTATCTTCAAAGCACACACAAAATTGTAGAGGCAAAGACTAAAGCAAAAGAGCATTAAAATGCACATACCCATTTTCCAATATATTAGGTTTAAATCACTGATTTAAACATCTATAATACATAAGTATAGACTATAATACAATAGTACATACTATAATAGTATATACTATTCTATTATAGTATACATCTATAATAGTCTCGTTTTTGCTATAGTAGACCCTTGTAAGTTTATTATTACACACACTATTTAAATACCTAAATTATTTATTATTTTACCATAAAAAAGAAAGCAACCAACGTAATCATATTTTTTGAAGGTATGTACCTCTGTATTTTTATGTGACTGTAGATAATAATTGATGTATCACTTGAACTTGTAAATTCTTCATCTAGTATTACAAAGTCTTATAATCTACTTCAAATGTCCTTTTGACTCTTATCATTTTATCAATTAATGATAAGATACACTCAATTAATATCCATCTCATCATCTGACGATAAGATTGACCCCAATCATATAATTATGTCTATTAATTCTGGATAAATATTGAACGAAAATAAAATGATTGATTTTTATTGTTTTTATAACTTATAGTTATAATTACTCGGTGAAATTCTTAACACAAGAATAATGTTAATTTTGAAATTTAATCACAATATGAAATTGTATAAACAATTATAAAATTGCAACTCCAAACATTAATTTAATAATTACTTTGTTTAATTAATTATATCATAATTAAGTATACAACCACGGCAGAAGAATCTAGTTTTAAATTGATTCGACTTCATTACATACTTTTATGAGAAGATACAACCGACACAAAAGACTTTAGTTGTTTCTCCACAAAACACATTATGCAACCACATTCACAAAAAGGAATTTAAAAAAAATGTTCAGCTTTATATACATATTTTTTAATTATATGATTACATCAATATCTCAATAAATTTAGGAATACAGTAATAATAACTAAAAATAATGAAATAAATTATAATAAATTCACAAAATTCATCTAAATTGAGATAAATGCCAGACATTTGGTAGAATCGGACCTATAAATCTTAACGTTCGATTTACAACCCACAGTGATGAGCCCAAAAAATCTGAGATACTTAACTCAACTATTACAATAGATTGGGGATTTTACAAATCCCTTACAATTACAAACAGATTACATAAATCTTCTTCTATTCATTCTCTCCGATTTTGATCTTTCAATCCTAAGTGGAACTCTAGTGTTTGGGTGAGATCCTTTGTGGATCGAAGCTTTGTACTTTGAGTTTGAGGTCTTTGTGACCGAGCCCTCGGTGGTGAGCTTGAGTGAAGCCTTGATGGCAGGTTCCTTTGTGGTTTTAGGTGCCTTAGTGGCCGATTGGTTTGCAACCGGGTGAGGTTGTCGGCCTGTGGTGGCCGAGGGTTTTGTCGGCGTCGGATCAAGCCGCTGAGCCAAATATCTTTAGTCGGTCATTTTTGGGTAACATCTTTCTGTTCGTTGTTGTATATGTCTCAAATTTCTGTAATTTGTTTGTAATTGTAAGGGATTTGTAAAATCCCCAATCTATTGTAATAGTTGAGTGAGGTATCTCAAATTTTTTTGGCTCATCACTGTGGGTTGTAAACCCAACAGTGGTATCAAAGCTGCACAGTTCTGATTCCCTCCGACGACACTCTGGTAAGAATTTTTGGATCTGCTGCGTTTTATTTTTTTTTCCCTGCTAATCTTGCATCTTATCTGTTATTTAATCTGTGAATATTTTCTATTTGCTGCCGTATTTCGCTTCTCCAAAATAATTTTCTGCCACCGTGTGAATATCTTACCTTGTTGAAAATTTTCTCCTAAAGTCTGTACAGAAACTTTAAAAATCTGAAAATTATTCTCAAAGGAAAGGAAAGAAGAATTGTTAGAAATTTTTTTTTTCGGTGGACTTCTTTTAAAATTGAAATTATTCCTCAAAATTGTCTTAGCTATTTCAAAAGTTTTCTCCACTAGCACATAATTGGTTGAGTTGATTTCTGTATTAGTCAATAATAATAACAATAAAAATTATATTGAGTTCATAATTTAGTTTGTGTAAAAAGTAGTTTTGTGCTAGTTATTAAATCTGATTTTTCTTGATAATTTTGTGAAATTTGTTGTGCGTGAATTCTTTTAATAAATCGCTTTGTGCGAAGGAAGAAAGAAAGAAAAATTAGATTTTTTAAGTGCTTGGAGTATTTTTTCCTTGGTTGATATTGCTTAGTGCAATATGTTGGTAATATTTTGATAAGTGAGAAATTGTTATAATCTGCTTCGTGTGGATTTTTGGGGTAATTATATAGCTTTGTGCAATTATATATATATATAATATATATTATATATATATATATATATATATATATTCTTATGTATACCCAATTTGGTGGGTTTTATATATTCTGCTAAGTGCTTCTTTCATTGCGTGGTGGAATTATTTTGTATTTCGGTGCTATTTCTGCTGTTGTTAATTAAACCCCGAGACCCCAAAACCTTACTATTCCCTCACTTGGCCGGACCCGTGAGGTTGTCGGGTATCTAGTCGAGGCATAGTTAAGGATTCCTAGTGTTTTAAGTTCCTGTTATATATTCGGTTGATACTATGATTACTATTGCTTATATCTTTGTGAATGGCTGGTTATATCATGCAACCTTTTGATGGAAAATCCGATTTTTCTGTTTGACAACTAAAAATGAAAGGGATTTTGATACAACAAAAAGTTTTTAAAGCAATTGATGGAAGATATCCTGATAATGTTTCAGAAGACAGAAAAATTGAAAATGATGAGTTTGCTTATTCCTCCATTATTTTGAATTTATCTGATACAGTTTTGAAAAAAATTGGTAAATAAAATTTTGCAAAAGAGTTATGGAATAAGCTAGAGGAGTCATATACTGAAAACTCTTTGCCTAATAAACTATTTCTACTTGAAAAGTTTTTTAGATATAAATTGGATTTATCTAAAAATATTAAGGATAATCTTGATAATTTAACTAAATTAATTCAAGATATAAAACTGACTAGTGACAAAAATATTGATGACTACTCTCCAATTATTTGTTAAATGCTATACCTGAAGAATATAATGATGTTAAAGCAGCTATTAAATATGGTAGAGATAATGTAAGTATAGACACTATCGTTAATGGTCTTAAGAGTAAAGAACTTGACTTAAAAACGACCTTGTCAAAATCAGCGTGAAATTAATCATATTAGGGGTAGAACTAAGTATAGAAACTTTGAAAGGAATAATAGGGAAGAAGTCATAGTAGGTCTAGGTCTAGAGATAGGAATGATAAAAAGTCTTGGGATAAAAGATGTTATAATTGTGTGAAAAGGGTCACTTTATAGAATATTGTAAAAAGCTTATAAAAAATGAAAAGAAAAAGAAGAAGCTAAAGAAGATTCTGATGACTGATGACTTTTGTGGAGAAGTTTATTAGAACTATGTTACATTTCTTTTCTAAACTAATGTTTTTGTGCAAGTTTTGTTTCTTGTTTTGCAGGTACAATCGAGGCGATTTTGGCGATGATGTTAGCCATGATCCGGCTCCCTTGGACTGGGCTCCTTTCCTTTGGGTCCTGGTCCAAGGGGGAGAATGTTAGAAATTTTGGCCCAAAACTAATTCTTTGGTAGGCCCAAAATCCTTTGCCACCACAAAGCCCACCATGGATAGCAGCCCAATTACCTAAGGTCCATCTATCTGACCTGCCCAATGACCCGGTTTGGTTTAATCATCTATACCCTAAAATTCATTTCTCTCTCTCTCTCCTACTCTTCCCTTCATCAGCCGATTGTTTCTCTTGGTTTCTCCAAAAGTTCTCCTTTCTCACCGCCTCGGTTTCTTCCTCCTTCTTCAATGGCTATCATTCTCAAGGTGAAATACTTCTATATATATTTGCTCCTTCTTCTGAAAATGTACAGAACTAAGAAATCTTCTTCTATTCATCCTCTCCGATTTTGATCTTTCAATCTTAAGGGGAACTCTAGTGTTCGAGTGAGATTTTTTTGTGGATCAAAGCTTTGTGCTTTAAGTTTAAGGTTTTTGTGATCGAGCCTTCGGTGGCGAGCTTGAGTGAAGTCTTGGTGGCGGGTTCCTTTGTGGTTTAGGTGTCTTAGTGGCCGATTGGTTTGCAACCGGGTAAGGTTGCCGGCCTGTGGTGGCCGAGGGTTTTGCCGGTGTCAGATCAGGCCTCTGAGCCAAATATCTTTAGTCGGTCGTTTTTGGATAATATCTTTCTGTTCTTATTTATATTGTAAATCTGTCTCAAATTTCTGTAATTTGTCTGTAATTGTAAGGGATTTGTAAAATCCCCAATCTATTGTAATAGTTGAGTTAGGTATCTCAGATTTTTTGGGCTCATCATTGTGGGTTGTAAACCCAACACTTAAATTTATTCGTGGGATCTCAACAAATATATGCTTACTTGGCATACAATTATTACAAAAATATCCTTATCACATTCCATAGATTCAAAAATCCATCCTTGTCAATTAAGGAGAGACATATATAACACCAAGATCAATGGCCGCGTTACAGTCGCGATGGCTGCGATTTTGTTGGGAAGTGAGGAACTATAATCGGTGATCTTTCGACTCTAGATGACACTTTTGTTGCAATCTCACCTTCATGGAACTTTTGACGGTGATGATCACTTATGGTTTGAACAAATTCTTGATCAGAAGACCTAAAGCAGCTGAGAAACCCTAAACAGAAACGTTGTAGAAATAGTATCATTTGAAAGATTGATGGATGGAGATAAAAGGAATGATGAGTGGCTAATTGATTACAATGGCATATTAAAGGCGCATGGTTTTGATGAGCTTGGCGAGCAAGAATACATGCTATGGATAGTGATAGTATTATTGTTTAATTTGACTTGTTAGTGGTCATATAAACTTTCTTCCACTCGCTTTTCAAGCCTTTGTCGCGTCGGCAGACTTTTGCGAAGACCTAAATTTAAAAAAAAAAAATAAGGATAATCATTTGACTGTACAACAAGAAATGATATTTTTCATCTCGTATAATAAAATTAGTAAAATTTTTGTTTAAATAATTATGAAGTTTCATTAATGATTCCATAAATTATAGAAAAAATTATAATTTCAATCATTTTATTAGACCCTGTTGAAATCCAATCGCTTTTAGTCATGTGCTTAGCACTTTTAATTACATTAGTTACAGAATTCTTATTAATAGTGCCATAAATTGCAAAAATATCACTTTTAGTCATGTCTTCATTTATTCTTATTATAATTGAAGAATGCCTCTTTGGTGTATCAAGATTTTTTGGCCTATCATTTTTTTTTATTTTTTAAATTATTTTAACAATTTTTATTTTTTTTTTCTTTTCTCAATCTCTCTCTCTCTACTCTTTCTTTGTTTTCCGCATCACTTCTATCAATAACTTTTCACAACTTCTATTATTTTTTTTTACTTATTTAACTAAAATATATGTTGAAAAAGTAATAATTATTTTATTCAAAATTTAAATTAATAACACACGCACTAATATTTTCATTATCTCTTTAACCACTTTTAGTCACGTATTTAGTTTTAATCACATTAGTTATGAAATTTCCATTAATGATCACATAAGTTATAAAAATTATCAATTTTAACCTCCCTCCATTATTTTTTTTCCAAATTTGTTAGTATTTGTATAACGACCACATGCTTAACACATATTGTTCTTTTAAATACTAAAGATTTTGACTAAAGGATTAAAAATAAAATTCTTATAATTTATGATACCAATAATGAAAATTTCGTAATCAAAGGAAGAAAATGGTACTAGTCATAACATATCGGACGAAAAGTGCAAACGTTTAACTCCAAATGTGTAGTTTTTATCAAAGAGTGGTTGTGATGAAATTTAATTTAAAATATAATTATTAAAAGAGAGATCAAACGGTAAAAGAATCGTTTTTGTACTCAAAATGCAAATTTGACTTGTTCTATCGTAAGACCACGAATACAAACAACTTTCTTTCATCCTTGTTTTTTTTTAAAAAAAAAAATTCTGCAACTTTGGGGTAACAAATAGGATCTTCATGCATTTAGCCCAAAATGAGTATATTGCGAACCCATTTTTTACATAAAAAAAAGAAAAAAAAAAGAAAAGAAAGAAAACTTACTATTAACGTCTAGTTTGGTCCTATTTGTCATAAAATAATTTATTATTAGAGATTAATTTCAAACTAATTGATTTTAAAAAGAAATAGTTATGACATTGTATATAATTGATTACACAAATGCAAATTATAAATCAATTTTTAAATTAAACTCATTCTTATAGTTAATGAGGAAATAAAGAATTTATTTAATAAGCAGATAAAAAAAATAATTGCAATTGTGAAGGAAAGTTTATAAAATTTGTAAAGTTTTACCAGACGATGTTATGATGTAACTTAACCGGAGAAATAACTATTAAAAAGGAGTCAAATAATTTTTAAAAAGTACATTTACACTCAAAATGCAGGTTTGCCTTTGGGCGATTGCGGCTGAAACAGGCACTAAAGATGTTTCATCTTCCCTAGGCTAAAACGAATTATTGAAAAGTCCAAACTTAAAATATTTTTTCACGGGACTGAGCCCAAAGCATGAATATCTGGGCCAAACAATCTCGATTTCAGGGCCATACCAGCCCGTTCTTGAAATCTCGATAGTGACAGCTGGCGCTGCGATGATTTATGCTTTTAAGTGCGTAGAACCCATTGGCACAAACATTCGATTCTCTTGCAAAATAAACCCAATTTTACCGGAAAGGGAGTGCGAAAAGGTGATCCCAGAAAATGCCGATGAAGACGTTGGATGCAACAGTTTCAACATTCGAAGGGGTGTTTGAGAAGTTCAGAAGTGAGGCAGCAAACAACAAAGCGAATTTCATCCTGTTTTTGGCTGACAAAGACCCATCCACCAATCTTAGTTGGTGCCCAGGTACACACCACTCCCATCTGTGCATACATATCTGTTTTTCTATGTGTGTGATTGCGTTTTGACAGAGATTGAGATTATTGGGTTGTAGGTTGTCTGGAAATTTAAGGTTGGGCTGAATGAGAGAGTTGGCTGTCGTGATCTGTTTGAAAGGTTACAGTTGATGCTTGAAATTGTTGGTTTGTTTTTTGATGAAGCATGAACTGGAGTTAAGAATTTGTTCTGATTGAAAGAAAGGTGAAAAGAAGATAATGTTTCAGAAATGAGCCTAGCCGTGTTTGGGAAATTATGTTGGTTTTCTTGATTTTTCTTGTGGAGTGTAGGTGGAATCATGGGGGTACAGTAGCTGAAATTAGATTTGATATATGTCTGTTTGGATCCGAATTACGACCGGCTCCATTCATACATGATTGTAGATGCAATAAATAAATAAATCGGCTTTAGTCTGTGAAGCTGAGACCCAAGGCTACCAACCTTTCCCATTTTATAACTAGAATTTCGTCCCCGCCCCATTGCTGTTTGTATTGGAGCTACAATTGGGGTTCAGGGAGATCGAGTTTCCATTGATATAGAGAACATTTAAGTGTGGGAATATCAAAATGTCTTCAAAACCTTGGCTTATAGTAGATTAAGTGTCTAAATCTTCGTTCTTGATTTCATGGATATGTGAATCTTTGCCAGTCTAAAACCGCTGAGGAAAAAAGATGCAAGATTATACCACCTCAATTGGGCATGTTATTTGAGCAGCTAAGTATGAACCAGTTCTCGTCGCGCTTTGAGACCATATGTGGAATTATGACTGTTGCCTTCTCTTGTTTAGATTCCACTTGAAAGGTGTAGTATGCTTGGTACTTTTCCTAGATCACTTGTGCCCCAGCCAGCTTGTTTGCTTATATGTGTGTTTATTTTGTGTAGGTGGTTGTGAAATGAAAATGTGTTTGGATTAGATAATGTGATTGTATTTTATATTGGACTGTAGTGTCAAATCTATATATTTTTAATGAGAATACGTATAAACAAACATATTTTCACTTTAATTACTTGTTCAAACACTGAACATGAAAACATAAATAGATCTTTTCTTGTAGTGATCTACACATGGTTGGCAGCATGAACTAGTAAATTTGACTCTATGAGAGTGTTCTACAAATATCCGAGTTTCTTTGCGCAACATATACATGTGAGAATAAACCCCATACTTCAGTAAACAAGCTCGGACAAAGGAAAAGCATACCTTGTTTCAAACAAAGAATATAAGGTTTTATCAGGTTGTCCACATATTATGACAAGTGATCATATATCTAGTTACGATTGCAAATGTTTTCTCAATTATAGTGATCCCTTCTGATATCTGAATGTAAATCAAGCCACTAACTTAACCCTCCTGCTAACCTCCCCCTTGGTCAGAAAAGACTATTATTTCTAGAAGTGGGCTATTTTCTTCCCTTTGTTCTGTTCTCTGCTTTCTTCCCCAGCGAATCTTGGTTGGTGAGGCTAATACAATGTTTAGTTTTTATCCATTTGAGATTTACACCAAACGTATCTATATGATTATAAAAGAGAAATATGTTATCATACCAACTTTTGAATACAAAGATCAAACATTACTTTGGAATATAAAAATCATAACGGTGGGTTTAGTTCCCAACCAAGCTGCCATTTGCTTCCGGTCCTCCAGCTTATTTAAATATACCAAAGTAAAATGCCTGCTCCCCTCGTTCTACTTCTCTGTTCTTGAAAATTGATTACTCGACTGTTTGTCAAATTTCTTCAGTGTCATTATGTATAAACTATTTTTTTTCTTATCTTTTATGATTCTCGTACCCTGTTTCTTCTCCAGACTGCGTCAGGGCTGAACCGGTGATATACAAGAAGCTCGAAGCATCACCAGACAATGTGGCTCTGTTGAGGGCATACGTCGGAGATAGGCCTACATGGAGAAATCCGCAGCACCTGTTTAGATCAGACTCAAGGTTCAGTCTCAAAGGAGTTCCAACATTGATCCTCTGGGAAGATGGTGCAGTAAAAGGTCGGTTGGAAGACCATGAAGCCCACGTCGAGAGCAAAATTGACAGCCTTCTATCTGGGAATTAGGTGATGGTGGTGTGGGTGGTGGAGGAAAATGTGTTCTGTTACTGGTAACCTAAATCTTCTGTGAGGCACTGGATATAAGTTAGAACTCTCTTCTGGGATGGACAAATAGAATAAATTTGGTATCTGCACTTATGTGAGGTGCAGTCTGAAATATTTCAAATCTCTCTCTAATTTGACTTTCTTTATGCTATAATTTGAATGGTAGAATTCAAATTCGAAATGAGTATTTGAAAAAAGATTTCAAAAACATTTTATATTAAAAAAATTTGAAATCCACCATAATTTAAAAATATAACTCAATAAGAGCATTAACATTTGAAAACTATTCATATTGAGTGTACCATTTACTTCTTTGTCTATAAAAAAAGGAATTCTACCTCACATTCTTTCAATCAAATTCAAACTTATATAACAAGATATTATACGTAAATTGCATAACAAGTGATTTAGAGAAATAGTACAAAATTTTCTTGTGTTATATTTATAAATAAAAAGCTCCTCTTGTTATCTAAAATACAGCAAAATGCTTTCTCTACGTTAGAAACTACAGAGAGTGAGCAACACGCGTGGCTGTACGAGTTGTTCTTGTTTCTTGTTGCTTTTTGAGTTTTTTTTAAGTAGGCAAATATTCATTTTGCCCCTTCTGATTGATATTTTTAATGTGCATATGTTTTAAATTGACAAATGACAATAAAAAATTATATATACTAAAATTCACTTTTTAAATTAAAAATTTATATGAATATAAACAAAAATAGCTTATAATATTATATACTACTAATTAAATTAAATTATTATTTAATTTAAAAATATATTTTAATATTTATTTATAAAATATACTAATTAAATATAAAAAAATACCTAAAAATTATGAATTCTTTAACTTATAAATATATATTAAGATTATAATATATTAAATTAAATATTTTTTAATTTTTTTTAACTTCTTCTCCGTCGGCGACCTCTGTCGCCCAAAATCTAGGCAGAAAGGGCAATGTCGCCCCCAAGGCGAGGGGCAATGTTTAATTTTTTATTTTTTCTTAAGGTCTCCCAAAAGCAGGGTATTAGACGGATGCATATATATATATATATATATATATATATATATATAAATATATTAATAAATATATTTATATATATATATATATATTATATTATATATTTATATATATGTTATATATAATATATATGTGTATATAAATGTACAAATAAAAAATATATTTAAATTACTTAAAATTTGAATCGTTCAAAATTTTTATATTTGAAGATCAATGGTTGTTATAAGAATGGTATAACGGTCAATTCAACAAGAATTTAACGCCGTTAGGACTCACTTAATCGAAGGGGAGAGTATGCAATATTTTTAACCTATTTTTTTTAACACAAGATTTCAACTAAAAAATATAGAGGGATTTTATGCAATTTATCCTAAACTTTTAGGATAAATTACAATACGTTTTTCTAGAGCTTTGCGCAACTACAAACATCTTTTGATTGTTTGAAAAACTATTAATATCCCTCCTTATTTTGACGGCCCCCAATAACTAGTTAACTTTTTGTTAAGTTTTCATCTAGTTTTGGGTTGGTGGCAGACCAAAATTATACTTTATTTATTATATTATAGACTGAGTGAATAATTTTTTAAATTTTTTTCCCACTTCAATTTTTTAAATTTTAATTAAAGGAAAAAGTGGATAATTTCAAACCTGCATTCAAAGGTTAAATAATTTCATCAAATATTAACGAAATTGATAATTTTTCAAACAAATCATTTTAACTATGTCAAACCTCATATGAGCTCTTTGTAATTTATATTAATTATTTAATTGATGTTCAATTTAAAGAGTAATTGTCTTCATAAAAGTAAATAGTACTTGTGATGTTTTTGGAAGTCCAACAACACCACAAAAGTCGAAAGATCTTCACGAAAATTTTAAGATAATCAAAAGACTTAACACTCTGATGTTCAATCAATAAATATTTTGACTATATAAAACAAGGAAAGCTTGAGTAAACATGAGATAGTATGAGGAGAAAATTGATGTAGTTGAATATGGATTGCTTGAAATAAAAAATAAGAGTCAAAATTTAAGTAAAGAGTGTAGAAAAATAGCAAGCTTGTATCCTTGTTGCTTGAGAGATAAGGGGAGCTTAGTGAAAGTTCAATTACATTAGACCTTTATTTATAGAGGATTATGGGATACATTTCTAACTTTGTTAGACGCAGTTGAGATATCATAGAAATTCTTAGGATATCATCCTTCTAGGGATGATATCTACCCATTATTTGAAGTTATCTTTTAGGAGATATGACAACTTAAAAGAGTTCAGTTCAGTAAATTAAAAATATAGGAAAACAATTATTTGATATTTTCATCACATGAATCCAATTGGATATGAGAACTTTGTTGGTGACGTATCGTGGCTCGTGACACGGCCCGTGATGTACGAATGTAGCTGGCATGTAAGTCTTGTTGTTTGGTGTTTAGTTCTTGTTTATGGACTATGCCTGGTCAATTGAGCAACAGAACTGGACTAAAGCTCTTGTTGTTTAGAAATTGTATTTGGGCTAGCAGGGGCTAGTCCTGCTAGGGTGAGTAGATGGTTAGGGCTTGCTCACTATCTCCGATTTGGCTTGCTTTCTTCATTAGGCTTGGATGGATAATTGTTGGGGGCACCAACTTGGAACATCATTCATATTTATATGCTAATCAGGCTCTGTTTGATTCTTGTAATTAGACATGATAAGATTACTTATCATGCATAATTATATATTTGATTTGCACTATTAGAACCCGATATTTAATTCAGGTATGATCTTACAATTTTAATTTATGGATATCTTAGGTGGGATTAACTATCCCATCAATTTGTCTAAGTTAGGGTTACATTCTTTTTCCTATATATATGTACTTCCACTCAAAGTTGACATAATTTTCGTGATTCATATTTTCAGTCATTATTAAGTTAGTTGATTATTTTTCACTTTTCAAGAAAAATACTTTTTCCACCTTTTTTTGTTACTGTGAAATACATATATGTATGCTTAAAAGAGTGTATTTTAAGTTAGAATAAATTAATAGTAACATATAAAAAAAATATTCCTAATTTTTGTGCCATTTTTTTAGTTTTTAAAAAACATTAAACCATTCATTCTTCATCATCTTTTTTAATGTCTTTTTTGAACGTTTTCTTTATATGAATAAAAAGAAAAAAAGAAATATGCCACAAGGCTTATTATTTTAAATATTAAATTCCAATAAATATTGAAATGTTTTTTTTCTATCTTTTGTAATTATTCAGAAGCTACATTATTAAAATAAAAATAATTTAAAAAATGATACCCTTAATGAACTTTTTACATTTAATCATATTTTACGATCCCCGTTCAACCAAATATTATATCATCTTGTCACAAAAGATATCACAATGCAATATATTAAACCAAACACAATATAATGAATAATGGGATTAGTTATACATCATTTTATTTTTTATCCTATCAAATCCCATTATACCTAATCTTACCACACAAACTAAATAGGGAATTAGGAAATTATGATGGATTGTAAAACTGCCTCATATACTAAGACAGAGATGATAGATTTCTTAACTTGCAGAATGGCGCAGTTGCAAGTGATGAGCCAATTTGTCATTCCTTGACTATTCTATATCTGTTTTAAAAGTATGAATTTGCAAAAAGATTTGTTTCATTTTTTGATTCGATAAAAATATCTTTATAATTATGGTAGTTTTAGTGGCATTTTTTAAAATTAATATTATCACTATCTCAAGCTTAATTTTGATAATATCTTGAATTATTAAATATATCAATTGAAACCATTGAACTTAGACACTCATGTAATAAAGTTATTAAAAACGTTCATTAAATTGTTTAAATTAAATTCTAAAATTATTAATTCATTCAATTAATTTTCTAAGTACATAATTTGATTATTTGTAATGTAAATCTAAATAGTCTATATATATATATTACATATAAACACATTCATATAAACTCTTGTAAGATTAGGATCATATAATATTTTATTAGCATATGCCCCGTCTTATATATGCACGGACTTAATTGAATTATAACTAAAATTATATCTTACAAAATATTTAAATTATGTGAAAGTTGGTTAAAATTATTTGAATGAGATCAATAATATAAAATTAATTTTTTCTCCAAATTAAAATGCATGACTATCAATAAAATGTACAGAAGTTTATAATCATCAAAATACGAATGCAGAGGTATACATTCAATAAATATAACTTTGGGTAAATGCTATATTTAATTTATTAAATTTTATTTAAAATCACTTTAATCCCTTAAATTCATTTTTTGATTTTAGCATTCTTAAACTTTAATTTTTTCTCAATTTGGTGCCTTTGACCATTTTTGCATAAACATGTGGCTGGAGTTTGATTTTGTGGAGGATAAAATGGTCAATTTTAAGTATGATTTATCACTTTAGTCCCTTAAATTTATAAAATTATCGAATTAATCTTTTTTAGAGAGAAAACTTTTTTTTAATGTTTTTATATGGTGAAAATGATGTAATATTATCTTGTATGAAAACTAAAAATATTGAACTCTTGGGAAGATAATAATAACTTGTTGCTTAACTTAAAATAAATAGTCTTTTTTTTTTCTAATTTTCAAAAGTGACAAAAAAATTAAAATTATAAATAAACTTTATAAAACTTATCCAATCTAAAAATATGATAAATCAAAATCAATTTTTTAGTATTAGGAGTTAAAGATAAGTCTAATCAAATTAAAACTAGCAATATTTATTGTATATTAGCAGCTAATTTTGAAGAAAAAGTTGGTGAAATATACCTTTAACTAGATTATTGGTGGATTTCAAATATATATAAAATTTATTTTAAGAGTTGTTATAAATTTTTGGGATAATTATATTTATACCTCCTGATTTATATTTTATTTATGCAAACCACCCCTATCTTTTGCATAATAATAGAAACTACCGTTGACAACAAAAAAAGGGGCAGTTTGTGTATTGATGCTAATACTTTTAGGGGGTATGTGTAATATTTTTTAAAACATGGTGATTTTTGTAAGTAATAATGACATTTTGATGAGTGTATGTGTAATTATTTAAAAGATAGGGATGGTTTGTGTAAACAGACCATAGATCAAAAAATGTAAATGCAATTATTCCTAATATTTTTTTCTATAAAATAGAACTATATATTTAAAAAACCTCTAAAAATGCATTATATATATATATATATATATATATATATATATATATTATATTAATGAAATCTCATTTAACAGTATATTCTACCAACTCTGTATTCAAAATCTAAATACTTAATAAATATTGTGAAGGTTTAGCTTTTTCAGAATTATCTTTAACTCTTAAAAAAAAATTACTGACTTAGATCTTTTTATTGTATTTTCAAATTAGATAAGTTTATTAAGTTATTCATAAATTTGATTTTTTTGTAACTACTGAAAAAAAAGAGACTACTTATTTTAAGTTAAGCAATATATTCTTATTATGTTCACAAGAGTTTACAGTTTTCATTATTCACCTAAGATAATTACAACATATCAACATAATAAAATTATAAAAAAATATTTTATTTTTGGTCTAAAAAGAGGACTAATTTGATAATTTTACAAACTTAAGGGACTAAAATAATAAAATCAAACTTATTGATTATTTTACTCTCCAAAGAGTCAAATTCCGGCCATATTTTCATTCGAAAATGGTCAGAGGGACCAAATTGAGATAAAATCTAAAATTTAAGGATGTCAAAATCAAGAAATGAACTTGAAAAACTAATGTGATTTTAAGCGAAAACTTAAGAGATCAAATATAGCATTTATCTTATAAATTTTTGATTAATTGTTATGTTTTATGTACATTTTTTATTGTTGGATGTAACATAAATTATTTTTCATAAAATAGTAGTTTTATACTACTACCTATGTAATAAATTTGCATATCAATATTACATCTTTTATTATATAATGTTACTATACAACATAATTTTCAGTCATAAAATAAACAAAATGGTCATACTTTCCACGAATTATTTATAAAAAGAAAAAAAGGTGAATTTTACAAAAATTATCAAATAACTAATTACCCAAGGATTACATATATAATAAGTATTATAATTTGATATAAATATAATATAAATTAATCAATATTTTTTTATTAAAAAAAGATAAAATTGTCGAACATAATGAGTTACATTTTCTTCTGTAATGTTATATACATTGTCCTGTACTCCTAACTTTGATATCCTTGAGGCCCACTAAATGATAAGTGAAATAACTATTGATCATAAATACCAAAGTTATTTAATTTAATTTATTTCAAACTCATATTTTAAATATTTAAACATGTTATTAATTATTCCAAAATATATGTATTTTTTTGTTAAATCAATAATTAAAAAAGTAGCCAAAAAAAATTAATTTTATTCTACTCGAACTCGTACATAGATATTGGATCATATTACTTTTGGTTAGTCAATAAAAAAATAATTGATAATAAATTCGATTTACATTTTGTCTCCTTCCTGTTTTTATATTAATTGCTTCATATAAACAAAATGGTGAATTGAATAAATAAAATAAAATGCTCAAATTCATGGAAAAGATGATCAAACGATTATTATGCTCAATTAGACCTCTCTTACAATTTACAATAATGTACCAATAAAAACATTTTTCCACCATCTAACGTTTGTCTGTGCGAAGAGCTTGTTATGGAGAAAACATCATCACTGATGTAAACATTGCATAATTAATGATAAACTCAAATAAAATAATTAAAAAAATTAAAAAATAATGGAACCAAAAGTTAAACATACTAGGATTTGTTGTCTTCTCATGTTATTTATAATTTATTTATTTATTTATTCTTGCTGTAGAGTTTGGAATTTGGACAATCTTTTTTACATTAACTACAAAGAAAATGGCCAAGAGGCCTTTTGTTGGACAAAGTGCGATCGCCAATAGTCTGTTGGATCTGATCCATACAGACGTTTGTGGACCATTAAATACTCCGACCAGAGGAGGATATTCATACTTCATAACTTTCACCGATGATCACTCACGGTATGGTTATGTTCACCTAATGAGGTTAGTTCTGAAGCCTTTGGGAGGTTCAAGAAATACAGACTTGAAGTCGAGAATCAGACTGGCCGTAAAATCAAGTCCGTTCGATCGGACCGAGGTGGAGAGTATTTAAGTAATGAATTTATTGACTACTTAAAAGAGAATGGAATTCTCTTTCAATGGACTCTTCCTGGAATGCCACAACTGAATGGCGTGGCTGAAAGGAGGAATCTAACCCTGTTGGACATGGTTCAATCCATGATGAGTTTTATAGAATTGCCCCCATCCTTCTGGGGTTACACTCTTGAGATTGCTACCAAGTTGCTTAACATGGCACCATCTAAGACGATACCTCAGACACCATATGAAATATGGCATGGCAGCCTGCGTCCTACAAGTACTTGAGAGTGTGGGGTAGCCCTGCATACGTTAAGAGGCTAATGGAAGATAAACCAGATTCGAGGTCTAGTCTGTGTAGGTTTGTCGGATATCCAAAATAAACTACAGGATATTAATTTTATGATCCGTTAGAGCAAAAGATATTTGTCTCGAGAAATGCAGTGTTCTTAGAAAAAGGTTTTCTTGTGGATAACCGACGGATGAGGTGTTACTTAGGAATAAAGTGAAACGCCTCAGCAGAATGATGCAACATCATTTGAACCTTTAGTTCCCACTAATGGTGTTCCAGTCCTCCGTAGATCAACTAGAGAATCTCGACTACCTGAGAGGTACAAATTCGTAGGTTGACTAGTCAGTTGGATAACGATCCAAGGACGATCGCAGAAATAATGTCAGACATCAATTCAGACACAAGGTGTGATTTTTCTTCTTCTTTCTCTTCTAGCAAGTATAATTAAGAGCTCCCAACTTTCGGTGTGGTGTGGACGTGCTTTGGAGGATTTCTGCATTGGAGTCTAAAGTGAACAAAAGGCAAAAAAGAAACGAAAAGAACTTTAAGGTAAACTTTCGGTTTTAATTTTTGGCTCTATTCTTTCTTCTTCTTCTTCCACCATAGTTCGAAAATTTTATATGGTTAATTTCATTTACCACATCAAACGCCCGAGTATTCCAAGGGTATGCCCCTTGGATCAACGGTTTATTATTATTATTAAGCTTTATTTTATGTTTTTGTTACCGCTTCCGCTCACCAGGGTCGACCACCGATTTTTAGGATTTATAAGTAAGTAAACTCAAATTGTCTTTTTTTACTTAGACTCTTTGAATCTACCAACTTATTTATTCTAACTAGAGGAATTTTGCCTAGCTTATACATGTCATTTCTGTAAGTTTTGTTTCTTGATTATCCATTAAACCATTTATTTCGAGCGTTCATAATCTAATTCGAACATAGAGTATGATAATTTATATCAGCAGACCCCTTTGTCAAATAAAAGAAATTTGTATTGATCTAGTTTGTAGTCCAACTTATCCAACAATTAACTAACGAAAACATGATCATGGTTGGTTACGTAATCGTATACTATCCTAATATGAATATCAATGACTAAGTCCACTTAGCCTTATAGCTTTTGCAGCAATAGCCTAGCCATCACCTAGCCTTAAAACTATATGTCTTAGCTTTCTACTTTTTTTAATTTCTGCAAACCATTAGCAGATATGAGCTTCTTAAAGTAGGTATCTAATACCCAGGGAGTAGAATTATAATCATCTTTCTCCTCCAACGCCGTTTTGGCAATTCATTCAAACATTGTTTATAGTTCTTGATTGCCAAACCATTCTCTCATTTCCTTTACCCTCGCCCAGCGAGGCAACAGGAGCGCTCAAAACACTTGCAGCCGCTGATTCTGCTTCATCCTTTTTCCTCTCCCAGCGTCCGGCACCCCTGCCTTTTGCCTTTGAGGTCGAAGCGTCCTAATCCAATACCTGAAGGAAGCGGATTGGCCCGGGAAGCGCGGCGGAAACGCGAATAATCGAAAAATGGTAAAACAAGCTATAATTAACTAAATTAATTCTGATCAAGGAGTATACCCTTGATCTTTGTTGGGCGTTTGGTGTATCAAATAATACATAGGGCAAGAAATACGAGAAAAACAGAAGGAGCAAAAATGAAGTTTTACCTTTGTCGCTTTTCTCGTACGGCTACAAGCGTTGTCTCGTCTCTGTTTTCATTTCCAGATCCGTCCACGACGAGACCTCGATCTTGAGATCCTCCCAAGAATGACACACCACCACTAAAGGATGTGGAGATTTCGTGCTAGCAAAATCTCCACAAAAGAGATGGAGATCAAAACAATCGCTATAAATTAACGTGTTTTGATATCTCTTTCGTTTTCCTTTTGATCTCTAAGATCAAATGAAAAACTGATATGGAGAACATGGGGGAGAGAGAGAGAGGCACGAAATTTGTGAGGTTTGAGAGGCTAGTATGTGTTGTGTGTGTGGCTAGGGTTTAATGAAGGTATATATATGACCTAGTCATACACATACTAGGAGTCCTAACCTAGTTAGGCTCCAAAACAACCATCCTAACCCTAGCCACCCTTAAGCATGAATTTTTCCTAAAAAATCAGCCAAAGAACCTTCCAAAATTGTCCTCCTTGACTTAGCCAAGGTCCAACCAAGGCCTTGGGCTTGTATTTAATGAATTGGGCTCGATAGGATCAAGCCCACGTCTTATGGACTTATATTAAATCTAATTTAATCATAAGCCCAACATTAAACTCCTTATCTTTAATCTAATTAAAAGATCCAAGCCCATGCTCTCTCTTTCAATTTATAAATCCAATTTATAAATTGGACCAAGCCCAATAAAATTAATCCAATTAATTTTACTAGCTAACTTGAAATCTAATTAGTCCAATTAATTTAATTTCAAGTCATCCATCCAAATGGATTGGTATAAATAAATGATCCAATCATTTATTCTCTCAAGATTAATTTAATCAATTAAATTAATCTGACTATTCTAGAATTAATTCCAAATTAATTCTATCACACTATATGGTAGGGTGTGACTCTTTAGGTTCACCCTTCAGCTAGACTTGGGCATGTGACCAACATAATTAATTAAATCTAATTTAATTAATTATTTCGATTATCCCATAACCGAAAATGGCCCGTTACCATGGGTGGTTTGTCTAGCAATAGTCCATGGCATTAGATACTAGGTGAATGTTGGCGTAAACATTTAGGCTTCGAATCCATACGAGTACGGTCCTATTGTCAACCGTCTCCTGGCCTTAGTCTAGGGCATGGAATTGGATATCGGTTCCTATCCTTGACTAGGCAACTATGCTTAACACTCAAGATGCGTTTACTCTACTGATCCGGAAACCTATCCCTGATCGATCAATCGCTTTGGCCAAAGACTTTTACAGTCTAAACCATCTCAAGGTGCCTAGGAAAACTCTCTGTCATATAATGACAGGGGACAGATTCTCTCTTCGAATCCACCATCCTCGCTACATACTCCCAGTGCACTGGATAAGGCTTATGATGACCATGCTTCATGATACAGCAACCGCTCGCCATATCCAAGATATAGTCTTCGTATGCACGTGACTGCCATGATTCCTCAAGTCAGAGGACTAATTCTCGTACATGGAATTGGAATCCCAGTCATACCGACTAAGCTTAAGAGGCTTCCATATGACGATTCCACGCGAGTCACTTCAGTCAGTTGACTACCTTGCCAACTAACCCACTAAAACTGCACAGACGACTACGTCTCCTGCCGACGAAATACGGTTGCAGTACTTAGTGCAAGTCTCCATAGGATCCTCGATGCCCAATCTCTAGGTCCTCGACTTGAAACATTCCAAACTGACCCTTAGGAGTTGGTTTCATAGCTGCTTAACTTATGCGCAGCCTAACTCCACGGGTTAACCTTTCGATCCGTGTGCATTTTGTTGTGATATTGAAAACCTTCAATATCAGTGGTAAGCACAACGAAATATATTGCCATCTTGATGAATTCTTACCCAATTCACCAATCTAATAATATTTAATAAAGATTGTCGAATGGAAAATAGCCAATTCAATTGGCTTTTGATCACCCATTCCAACAATCTCCCACTTGACCATTAAGCCAATTACCCATGTCGCTCAGAACCTTCTGAGCATGAGCAATCTACGATACCAACTCGATTTTGTGGGTCTACTTTATTTTCTACTGGATCTATACGGTCTAACCGTGTATTTCCTTTCACCATCGCTGCCTGCAGATGGTTGTTATCTAAGAATTTTCCCGGATCTTGTGATGAGATCTCGGGCCCATAAGGCCTTGCCCTGGCCTTTTTGTTCGCCTCTAAGGCTACAACTGGCTCGGCTGTGCTAGGCACCACATCCATCCAATGGATGTTGTTTTTTGATCCAAACCACTTTGCTAGACTGACTTGTTAAAGTCGCCCCACATTCAACTTTTAAGATAAGGCGTTTGCTTGAAATCCCTCCAAGCTACCATGCCTACCATCAAGTCCGAACGTGATTATACTTTGAGGAATTATCCGTTATTCACATGAGTCTGGAAGCTAGTATCGCTTTAGCCTTCCAGAATTAACTCTCCACAAATCGTGTATCAGACACACTTATTTAATCCTTATTTCAGAATTAAAGACTGTTCTTGACAACTGTCTATTGCCAATTGGTGTTTCCAATATACAATGTGTCATGCCCTAAGCATACACAATATCAGTCACAACACACCAAACTAACACTTTCGTGTTGTTCGGCACAGACGTAGGGAATGTCCAAGACATCTGAGCTTTCTCATCAGTCAACCATGACTGAGTTTTGAATAGCTCGACCTTAATGTAGGAATCTAATTCCTTTTATGGAAAATTTCGTGAACAACTTTATATGTGTCTTAGTGTTTCTCAAACATATTAACCTCATTCCAATGGGAAAGACGTTATACACTAAACACATTGGAACTCACACCAACTCCCACTGACGTTGGGCTCATTTTATCAACTCACACCTAGTATGATCTTTAGATAAAAATGAATATTCCAGTTTTACGAAGTCTCAAAAACTCAGTTTGAACTTCTTAGTGAATCCTTAGGCTCTAAGCCATTGATTCCAAACGATGTCCAACTCCTCCTTATGTCCTTTTGGATTAAAATCCAATTCCCATGGATAAATAAGGACTGGGATATGGTCAGTTAGAGATGTAGTTGATTACGAATGATACATTTGAGAAGTTATATGAAAACTTACTCCCACTATTTCCTTGATGTGTATAGGACCATCTTATTAACTCAAGTACTTTGTGGGACGAGAGTTTCATCATACAGTAAGGGCCAATCTGTTTCAGTGAAACACCAATCAAACAAAGTCCAACTTAGTTCGATTTCTTCCTTATCAGAGACGGTCAACTGTGTCCTTTCAGGAAGAACTTCACCGAGTGAGAATCACATTCTCATAAAGAACTCTCACTAAATACACACCCTCTCGATTAAATTGAAATTTGATCATGTTGGTTCACCACTCCAAGTCTAATTCTTTGAACCTCATCAAATAAAATTAGACTGGTGAACCCCCACAGTGATCTTGTGTGAGTTACACTGGATCCAATCCAACATGTAACTGGTAAACTCATTCTGTCCCACAAAAGAGCTTTTGCGGTCTTTCTCCTTCTCAGTAAGGTTTTGAAAGCTAATAGATCCAAATCGCTTTTCTAGTGCTATTTGAATCCATCAATCTCTCTCTTCCTCAACTAGAATAGATTGACCTACCAGGACTGTAAGCTTGGGCTCTTTGATTATCATTTTATTCTTTATTTGAGTATCCATAATCCAATTATGAAATAGTATACGTTTCACCCAGCAGACATGAATCCATTCAATGTCAAATAAGAAGCTTATTGATCAAAATATGTAATCAAAATTGTCCAACAATAATTGAAAACATTATTTCGATCATGCTAGGTTACATAGATACTATCCTAACATGATCACCATTAAGCCTTACTAAGCCCCTAGTCTTTTATAGCAACAGCCCCGCTATCGCTAAGCCTTAGGACCTTTTATTTCGGCTTTCTACTCCTCATCACCATCTGCAAACCATTTGCAAATTATGAATTCGTTGGTATCCAATACCAAGAGTAGAATGGTGATTATGTTAATACTCAATTAAAGATTTATACCTTCATTGGAGAGGAGCTTAGTACACTCCCTCTTCCAATGGCCCTTCTCTCGGCAATAAATACAAACATCATTCGAATCCTTGACTGACGAACCCTCTTTCTCTTTCCTTTACCCCCGCCTAGCGGTGTAACAGGAATATTTGAAGTGTTAAACATCTCACCCTTTTTCCTCTTCTCGCGTTTGGCAACCTTGCCCTTCGCTTTAGAGGTTGAAGCCTATCCCACTAGTAGTCGGCGCAGATTTTTCAATCGTTGCCTCGTACTTGACCAATATATTAATCAACTCATGAAGGCTTTCCTTAACCCATTCATGTTATAGCTGATAGTAAATTGATCAAGGGAGAGAGATAGTGATTATAGAATCAAGTCAACGTACGTTTCTTCCTCCTTGAAATCAGCCTGGAGGTCTTTGAGCTTCTCCACTAGGGAAAGCATCACCACTCCATGCTCACGTACGGACGATCCCTTAATCATTATCATCGAAGAATGCCTTCGTCGCATATCCATGTCATATGCCTTCGTCACGGCATATCTAATATGCCATTCCGGTGCCGCATAAAGTTCTCTTCATGCGGTGCATTATCGACAAGACGTCCTCATACCTTTCGTACTGTTTCTGGATCTCGTTACTCATCGAGCCCAGTACGATACTGTGTATTTTTCGATTGTTCTCATGCCACTGAGTAAACTTTTCGAACGTCAACGTTCTCCGGGCAGAAACCCTTCCGCAAAGTTCGAGGTAGCGACTTATCCAAAATGTAAGTCTGGTTCTTGAAATCGAGGACCATCCTCAGATTTCTCAGTCAATCAAAAAGTTTGTTCCATTAAAATTAGCCTCAAGTATAGTTAAGTGGATTCTTAGAAATTAACAATAAACAGAAAAATAAGCAGATTATTATAATATTAGGTTCAAGTTAAGGACTTGGACTTCAGTCATTAACCCTCCCACTATTTCTGCGAAAGCCCATCACTCTCAAATGGGGTTTCGGGAAAACCATTTTCCTAGTTGGCTTGAGGTCCACAAGCGAAATTCTCCATGCCCCGCTTTTACGATTCACATGAAAATAACCTTGTGGGAGGTATCCAATACCATTCTCGTCCTACAAGATCCCCAAGATATTTTGCCTCACCTTTTCACGTGATTCCGAGGACTCCAAGCAAATCACGTTACTGGTGTTAGACCGACCCATCAACGAATCATACCGCAAACTATTGCCCCCCACGACTCGTGAGACAGGGAAATAGAAGCGTAGTCTTTTCATTCACAATAATAGTGCAGCTTTATTTCAGTCCAAACGTGCCACGACTCGTAAGACCACGTATGAGTGAAATCAACTTCCTCACTACATTATTGTGGATGGAAGGCATGGAAATTACATCACTTGGCATTAGTCCTAATCCATCAACGAATCATTGCACACACTATCGCCCCCCAAGACTCGTGAGACAGGAAATAGGTGTGTATTCACTTCTTTCACAGTAACAGTGCAGCTTCATTTCAGTCCAAACGTGCCACGACTCGTGAGACCACGTATGGGTGAAATTGGCTTCCTCACTACATTACTGTGGATGGATGTATGGAATAACGAGCATTGTGTTTATTTCCAATTTTTAGGGTCTAATATTATTAACTTGGTCCAACCAAGTGAGAGTTCATTTTAGTAGTTTGACCAAGGCCTCATCACAATTAATATCTTGCATGACAATATATCCAATATATAATGCATTTAAACAAAACGCATCGCATGCAAAATAAAAGCCTAGCATGCCCCTGTTGGATGATCACAAGCCCAAAACCTATGTGACCACTGAGCCCGCAGTGGATCTATGGTCAGTCTAAGGGTAGGACTATGCTATTACAAGATGTTTAACCCATTAACACATTATGGGCCTTGTAATCTGTCTTTATTTCTTCATCTCCTTCGTGGGTTCCATCTTTCGAGCCTCTTATCCATGGATCTCCGTGGGCCAACCCATGGCCTCCTCCATGGGCCTCCATCGTTTGGGCTTGCTCTTTATAATTATTAAAAATAAAATAAAGGTAAAACCTCTCCACCTATTCTACTCTCATTACAACTTAAAAAGAAACCCCAATCATCAGTTGGGGGGAGTACATTAATAGGGAAAAGTAAGCCTTAAACATATAGGCTAAAACGAAGAGATAGAGAAATAAGAGGCACGCAGGCCCCAACCCAACAGAAAATAAACCATACACAGGGTCCAATAGGCTTCGTGATCATCCATGTTAATCCAATTAACAAAATAGCACATTTATTTTCAAAATAAACATGCACCCAAAACATAATGCAAACCATGCATTATAATTAATGACATCCAATATCATAATTTAATTACACATCTCAGAAATTTATATGTAAAATAATGCAACTTAATAATGGACATAAGTGCAACCCATGCAAAAATTAAGTATTGTTTGAAAACCCATCCAAATTAATTTTAGTTATTTAATCTTTGGAAATACCAAATCTCAATCAAAAATTAAATTTACCAAAATTAACTGTTTCAGAAAAATATGCAGAAAAATAAAAAAATCAAAAATAAAAAATTCTGGAAAAATCAGAAAAAATCAAGTCAAACGGCCGGCCCCCAGCCGGTGTAGCAGGTGCGCGCGCCCCTGCCTGCTGCCAGCGCACGCCCACCGCGCGCGCAGGCCGCCGCAGCACAGTGCGCGCATGCCCCTGCGAGCGCGCTGGCCGGCCGCGCGCGCCTGCCTGCCAGACAGCCGGCAACGTCGGCCGCTAATCGTTTTTTTTTTTCGATTTTCTAAAATCTTTTTTTTTCTGCAATTTCTGAAACAACAAGAAAATAATCATTTTCTGAAATTCTAAATTTCAATAAAAAATCTCATGTCCAAAATTAAATACAAAATAAAATACATAAACCCTTGATTAGATATGCAATTAAAATCCAAAAAATATGCTTCCAAAGCCAATTAAAAAAATATGTAAACATGCTAAAACACGTAATACACATTGGATTCTTAGGCCTATACACCGAACCGGGCTCTGATACCACTTGAAGGAAGCGGATCGGCCCAGGAAGCGCAGCGGAAGCGCGAATAATCAAAAAATGGTAAAACAAGCGATAATTAACGAAATTAATTCTAATCGAGGGGTGTACCCTTGATCTTTCCAGGGCGTTTGGTGTATCAAATAATACATAGGCCAAGAAATATGAGAAAAACAGAAGGAGTAAAAATGAAGTTTTACCTTTGTCGTTTTTCTCGTACGGCTACAAGAGTTGTCTGCTCTCCATTTTCCTTTCCAGATCCGTCCACGACGAGACCTCGATTTGAGATCCTCCAAGAATGACACACCACCACTAAAGGATGTGGAGATTTCGTGCTAGCAAAATCTCCACAGAAGAGATGGAGATCAAAACAATCGCTATAAATTAACGTGTTTTGATCTCTCTTTCATTTTTCCTTTTGATCTCTAAGACCAAATGAAAAACTGATATGGAGACATTGGAGAGAGAGAGAGGCACGAAATTTGTGAGGTTTTGAGAGGCTAGTATGTGTTGTGTGTGTGGCTAGGGTTTAATGAAGGTATATATATGACCTAGTCATACACATACTAGGAGTCCTAACCTAGTTAGGCTCCAAAACAACCATCCTAACCCTAGCCACTCTTAAGCACGAATTTTGCCTAAAAAATCAGCCAAAGAACCTTCCAAAATTGTCCTCCTTGACTTAGCCAAGGTCCAACCAAGGCCTTGGCTTGTATTTAATGAATCGGGCTCGATAGGATCAAGCCCACGTCTTATGGACTTATATTAAATCTAATTTAATCATAAGCCCAACATTAAACTCCTTATCTTTTAATCTAATTAAAAGATCCAAGCCCATGCTATCTCTTTCAATTTATAAATCCAATATAAATTGGTCCAAGACCAATAAAATTATGCTTAACAGTCCGATTATCCAATACAATTATGCTTAACAGTCCGATTATCGAAGACCAATAAATTGGTTCACCCTTCAGCTAGACTTGGGCATTGTGACCAATACAATTA
Organism: Sesamum angolense; assembly: GCA_034509725.1. Classification (NCBI taxonomy): domain Eukaryota; kingdom Viridiplantae; phylum Streptophyta; class Magnoliopsida; order Lamiales; family Pedaliaceae; genus Sesamum; species Sesamum angolense. The sequence goes on along the minus strand of JACGWL010000008.1, from coordinate 14,948,516 downwards.
ATTAAATCTAATTTAATTAATTATTTCCGATTATCCAATAATCGGAAATGGCCCATTACCATGGGACGTTGTCTAGCAACAGTCCATGGCACTAGAGACTAAGTGAATGTTGGCGTGAACATTTAGGCTCCGAATCCATACGAGTATGGTCCTACTGTCAACCGTCTCCTGGCCTTAGTCTAGGGCATGGAATTGGGTATCGGTTCCCATCCTTGACTAGGCAACTATGCTTAACACTCGAGATGCGTTTACTCTACTGATCCGATCTAGGAAACCTATCCCTGATCGATCAATCGCTTTGGCCAAAGACTTTTAGAGTCTAAATCATCTCGAGGTGCATAGGAGAACTCTCTGTCATATAATGACAGGGGACAGATCCTCTCTTGGAATCCACCATCCTCGCTACATACTCCTAGTGCACTGGATAAGGCTAATGATGACATGCCTCATGACACAGCCACCGCTCGCCATATCCAAGATACAGTCTTTGTATGCACGTGACAGTCATGATTTCTCAAGTCAGAGAACTAATTCTCGTACTATTGGAACCGGAAATCCTAGTCATACCGACCAAGGCTTAAGAGGTTTCCATATGACGATTCCCGCGAGTCACTTTAGTCAGTTGACTACCTTGCCAACTAATCCACTAAAACTGCACAGACGACCTACGTCTCCTGCCGACGAAACACGGCTGCAGTACTTATGCAAGTCTCCATAGGATTCTCGATGCCCAATCTCGAGGTCCTCGACTTGGAACGTTCCAGACCGACCCTTAGGAGTTGGTTTCATAGCTGCCAAACTTATGTGCAGCCCAACTCCACGGGTTAACCTTTCGATCCGTGGGCATTTTGTTGTGATATTGGAACCCCGTTCAATATCAGTGGTAAGCACAACGAAACATATTGCCATCTTGATGAATTCTTACCACATTCACCAATCTAATAATATTTAATAAAGATTGTCGAATGGAAAATAGCCAATCCAATTGGCTTTTGGTCACCCATTCCAACAAAACCGACGGTGCGGATTCTTCAATTGTTACCTCATATTGGTTCAACACGTTTATCAACTCATGAATGGTCTTTTCAAGCCCATTTAGAGTTCACGATAAACAGGTCAAAGGAGAGATACAGGGACTGAAGGATCACGCCAATGTACATCTCCTTTTCAAGATCAACATAAAGGTACTTGAACTTTTCCACAAGGGATAGCATCTCAACCTCATGTTTATGTACGGACGACCCTTAGTCATCTTGGTCTAAAAAATTCTTCCATCACGGCATATCCAATACTCTGGTGCTGTGCAATATAAAAACTATTTTATGCAGAGCATTATCGAGCCAACAATGTTCAGTCTGTCATACTGCTTACTAGTCATGGAAGCAGTTATGATGTTGCGGACCTTGCGATTGTCCTCATGCCTTAATCCCGAACGTCAAACATTCTTTGGGCTAGGACCCCTATCACAAGTCCGATGGAAGTGGCTTTAACCATGATACAAGCTAGGTTCCAGAAATTGCAGACAATCCTCATATTTCACAGCCAATTTATTTATAAAAGTTTTCCAACAGATAAAATAGGTCACAAAAATAAAATAATGAAAAATTGATCTTAGACATACATTCAAAATGTAAAGCAAAAAAGACAAATAAATTATTGCAATATTGTGTTTGAGTCAAGACTTGGTCTTTTAGTCATTAACCACTCAATTTTATTCTACAAAAGCCCACCACTCTCAAGTGGGGTTTCAAAAAACCGATTTTTAGTAGGCTTGGGATCCACAAGCGAATTTTCCATGCCCCGCTTTTACAATTCACATGGCAAAAGCCTTATGGGAGGTATCCAATACCATTCTTATTCCATGTGATTCTCAAAATATTTTCCCTCAGCTCTTCACATGATCCCGATGGCTCCAAGCGAATCATGCTACTCGATGTTAAGCCCGACTCATCAACCAAATCACACCTCAACTGTTGCCCCCCATGACTCATGAGACAAGGAAACGATGAGCGTGTTCCTTTATTCATAACAGCAGTGCAGCTTGCCTCTATTCTGATGTGCACCAATCGTTAGACCACATTTGGGTATTGGTAGCTTCCTCATCACATTGTTATGGATGGAAGACTTGGACAGATCAAAAAACTATTTAGATCCAAGTCCATTATGGGCCTAATATTTATTTAGTGTTAAGCTATGTCCATCAACCAAATCACACCTCAACTGTCACCCCCCGCAACTCGTGAGACAGGAAAACATTGACTGTGTTCCTTTGTTCATAATAAGGGCGGAACTTGCCTCTATTCTAAATGTGCCACAACTCGTGAGACCATACTTGGGTAGTTGTAGCTTACTCGCCACATTATTATGGATGGAAACCTTAGAAAGATCAAAACCATTTTGATCCAAGTCCATTGTGGGCCCTAACACCTTAACTTGGTCTAACCAAGTGAGAGTTAAATCATTTTTTACTAAGACCTCATCACATAAACATATTATATGCATAAATATAAAATATTTAAAGCATTTAAATAAACGCATCGCATGCAATAAAATCTAGCATACCCTTGTTGGATGATCATGAGCCCAACCTATGCAACTCATTGAGCCCGTAGTAAGTCTAAGGTAGGGTGGCCCTACGGCATCGCCTTGTAACTTTTTCTTGGACCTTCTTCCACCGTGGGCCTTCCTATCTATGGATTTGCTTCCCCATCGCCTTGCTTTATAACAAAAATAAAATAAAATCTCACCCTTCTCGGTGGGGACGGCGGCGATGGCCGTCGTCCCCAATTTGGAATTTTTTTAATCAAGTATTTATTAAAAATAAATTAAAAAATTAAATTTTTAAAAAGTTTTAAGAATTTCCCAAGATGCTCTTTTTTATGCAGTGGAAGCAGAGGAAATGAGAGAGGAAGGGCTCCGTAACTCCAAGGAATGGAAAGAAAGTTAAGAAAAGTTCTATCCCCGCTTACTCAACTCTTTATTGAAGGCTTGGTCAGGGACACGAGCGAGCAGTTGCAGTTTTGGTGCTTGGATGTTGGATTCCAAGAGAGGATCTGTCCTCTATCTGTATATGACAGAAAGTTCTTCTATGCACTATGAGATAGTTTAGACTCTAATAGTCTTTGGCCAAAGCGATTGATCGATCAGGGATAGATTTCCTAGATCGAATCAGAACAGTTAACGCATCTCGAGTATTAAGCATAAGTGCCTAGTCAAAGATGAAAACCGACACCCAATTCTATGCCCTAGACTAAGGCAACGAGACGGTTGACAGTAGGACCGTACTCGTATAAATTCAGGCCTAAATTTTCACGCCAACATTCACCTAGTCTCTAGTGTCATGGACCATTGCTAGACGGCCACCCATGGTAACATGCGATTTCTGATTATGCAATGGCCACACACGCCCAAGTCTAGTTGAGGGTGAACCTAAATAGTCACACACTACCACTATACTGGGATGGAATTAATTCTAAAAGAGTCGGATTAATTTAATTGAATTAAATTAATTTTTAGAGAGAATAAATAATTGGATCATTTATTTAAACCAATCCATTTGATGGATGACTTGAAATTTAATTAATTGGATTAATTAGAATTTCAAGTTAGCTATTAAAATTAATTGGATTATTTTATTAGTCTTGGTCCAATTTACAAATTGAATTTATAAATTGAAAGAGAGAGCATGTGCTTGGATTTTTATTAGATTAAAAGATAAGGAGCTTAATGTTGGGCTTATGATTAAATTAGATTTAATTTAAGTCCATGAGAAAGGGACTTGATTTTATCTAGTCCGGTTCATTAAATACAAGCACAAGGCCTTGGTTGGACCTTGGCTAAGTTAAGGAGAAAATTTTGGAGGGTGTTGGCTGATTTGGTAGCCTCAAATTTCGTGCATGAGAGGTGGCTATGGTTAGGATGGCTCTTTTGGAGCCTAACTAGTTTAGGACTCCTTGTATATGTATGACTAGGTCATATATATACCTTCATTAAACCCTAGCTACACACACAACACATACTAAACTCTCCAAACCCTCAAAATTTTGTGCCTCTCTCTCCCACATGTTCTCCGTCTTCAAGTTGTTTCTTTGGTCTTAGAGATCAAAGGAAAACGAAAGAGAGATCAAAACACCTTAATTCATAACGATTGTTTTGATCTCCATTTCTTCTATGGAGATTTTGCTAGCACGAAATCTCCACATCCAGTAGTGGTGGTGTGTCATTCTTGGGAGCGTCTCAAGATCGAGATCTCACCATGGACGAATTTGAAAATCAAAACGAAGAAGAATCAACGCATGTAGCCGTACGAGAAAACGACGAAAGGTACATTCGATTTACTGTTTTCGCTCCTTTGTTTTTCTTGTATTATTCGGGATTAATTTCTATGATTATCGCATTATTTTTTATTTTTTTATTTTTCATGCTTCCATCGTGCTCTCCCGGCCAATCCGCTTCCTTCATGTGGTATCAAAGCCCAGTTCAAGGTATAGGGCTAGAATCAAACATGTTTAATGTGTTTCAACATTTTTACATATTTTAAATCAGCTTTGGAAGCATGATTTTTGCATTTTAATTGCATATCTAGATCTAGAATTTATGTGTTTTAATTTTGCATTTAATTTTGAGCATGCGAATTTTTTGAAATTTAGAATTTCTGAAAATTTATTATTTTCTTATTGTTTCAAAAGTTTCAAAAAAAAAAAAAAAAAGAGAAAGAAGTTTCAGGAAAATCGCAAAATGTAGTAGACGAGTCGATGTCTGTCGGCCGTCTGGCTGACGCGCGCGACAGGCATGCTACCGACTGGGCCGGCCGGTTGTTTGTATAATTAATTTATGATATTAGATGTCATTTATTGTAATGCATGGTTTGCGTTATATTTTGTATGCATGTTTATTTTGGAAATAAATGTACTAGTTTGTTAATTAGATTTACATGGATTATTACGAAGCTCATTGGACCTTGTGGATGGTTTTATTTTCTGTTGGGTTGGGTCCTGCGTGCCTCTTATTTTCTCTATCTCTTTGTTTTTAGCCTAATTTGTTTAAGGCTTGCTTTCTCCCTATTAATGTACTCCCCCCAACTGATGATTGGGGTTTCTTTTTAAGTTTTAATGAGAATAGAATAGGTGGAGAGGTTTTGTTTTTATTTTTTTAAATAATTGTAAAGAGCAAGCCCAGATGATGGAGACCCATGGAGTAGGCCATGGGTTGGCCCATAGAGATCCATGGAGAAGAGGCCTGAAGGACGGAGCCCGCAAAGGATATGAAGAAATAAAGAGAGATTACAAGGCCCATAATATGTTAATGGGTTAAATATCATGTAATAGTGTAGGCCTACCCTTAGACTGACCATAGATCCACTTCGGGCTCAGTGAGTCGCATAGATTTTTGGTTTTTTATCGTCGAACAAGGGCATGCTAGGTTTTTATTTTTGCATGCGATGCATTTTTAATGTGTTTAATATATTGGATATATTTTGCATGCAAGATACTAATATATTGTGATATAGTCTCGGTCATATATGAACTCTCACTTGGTTGGACCAAATAAAAATAGTAGACCCTAATAAATGGAAATAAAATAGTGGTTTGTTATTCCATACGATCCATCCACAATAATATAGTGATGAAGTCAATTTCACCCATACGTGGTTTCATGAGTCGTGACATGTTTGGCCTGAAATTAAGCTGCACTATTATTGTGAACGAAGTGAATATACTTATATTTCCCTGTCTCACGATTTATGGGGGCGATAGTTTGCTCTATGATTCGGTTGATGGATTAGGACTAACGCCAAGTAATGTAATTTCCATGCCTTCCATTCACTGTAATATAGTGAGGAAGCTAATTTCACTCATACGTGGTCTCACGAGTCGTGGCATGTATGGACTGAAATGAGGGTGCACTATTATTGTGAACGAAAAGACTATGCTTCTATTTCCCTATCTCACGAGTCGTGGGGGCGATAGTTTACGCTATGATTCGGTTGATGGGTCGGGTCTAACACCAAGTAATGTGATTTTCTTGGAGTCCTCGGAATCACGTGAAAATGGTGAGGCAAAATATCTTGGGGATCTCGTAGATCGAGAAGGATATTGGATACCTCCCACAAGGTTATCTTTATGTGAATCGTAATAGTAAGGCATGGAGAATTTTGCAAGTGGACCTCAAGCCCACTAGGAAAAGGTTTTTTCGAAATGCCATTAGAGAGTGATGGTCTTTCGCAGAAATAATGGGAGGGTTAATGACTGAAGTCCAAGTCCTTAACTTGAACCTAATATTATGATAATCTGCTTATATTTTTTTGTTTATTATAAATCTCTAAGAATCCACTTATGTTCTATACTTGAGACTAATAATTTGATGGAACAAAATATTCGAATGGCTGAAAAATCTGAGGATAGTTCTAGATTTCGAGAACCAGACTTATGATTCTGGATAAGTCTCTACCTCGAACTTTGCTGGAAGAGTTCCTGCCCGGAGAATGTTAGACGTTCGAAACATTTACTCAGTGGCATGAGGATAATCGGAAAGTACGCAGTATCGTACTTGGCTCAATGAGTAACAATATCCAAAAACAGTACGAAAGGTATGAAGACATCTAGTCGATAATGGACCGCATGAGAGAGCTTTATGCCGTATCAAAATGGTATATTAGAGATGTCGTGACGAAGGAATTCTTCGGCATGATAATGATTAAGGGATCGTCTGTACGAGAACATGGAGTGATGATGCTATCCTTAGAGGAGAAGCTCAAAGACCTCCATGTTGATTTTAAGGAGGAAAAAACGTACGTTGACCTGATTCTATAATCACTATCTCCCCCTTGATCCTATTATTATCAACCATAACAGGAATGGGCTTGAGGAAGCCTCCATGAGTTGATTAATATATTGGTTCAGTATGAGGCAACGATTGAAAATTTTGCACCGTTAGGACTAATAGGAGAGGTTTCAACCTCTAAAGCAAAGGGCAAGGTCGCCGGATGCGAGAAGAGGAAGAAGGGTGAGATGTTTTCTATTGCTGCTAGCACTTCGAGTTCTCCTATTACACCGCTAGGTGGGGGTAAAGGAAGGAGGAAGAGGGTTCGTCAGTCTAGTATTTCAAATGATGTTTGCATTATTGTCGTGAGAAGGGCCATTGGGAAAGTTGGTTGGGATGGTTGGGATGGTTGGGATAAGGGATAAGTCGTCCTTATCCATAGCTAGTAGTGATTTAGTAGGAGTCTATCTTCAGTCCAGGGAGATTCCTCGTCTGCAAGGAGTCCCAGCCGCCAAAGACGTCCTCCTTGCTTGGGCTTATGTAGTCCAATGTGGCTGCTGACACTTGGGTTGATGAGATGGCATATGAGAGTGTGGGTTGCCACGTGTGTTGGCCTTTTGGGCCGAATCTTTTGCGGGCTTTAACCATACTCCTAGTCAGTGGATGCCCCAAGCATCGAGTCCAGGGATATTCCAGCCTAGAGTCTAGAGATGTCTCAGGTCTCCTTTCATCTTCTTGAGTTTCCTAAACTGTCTGGACCTGCCAAATTAGGCTATAGACTGAGTCATCATTGACTTCTCGGGATTGTTATGGGTGTGAGATGTCCTGGGTCTCCTAGATGGTACCATAGGTCTTTTGTTTCTTTATTTTTTTTGGGTCGCTTGGGCTTCTTTGGGCTAACTAATTTTTATGGACATCAATTATTATTATTATTATTATTATTATTATTATTATTATTATTATTATTATATTATTATTATTATTCCTATGTTTTTATATTGTAGCAGCTTTTAAATAAAGAAGATTATTCAATTTATTTAAATATAATTTTACTATATATATATATATATATATATATATATATATATTGGTAGTTTATTTTATTTTATTTTTCTCGGTCTTGATTGGCTATATATGAATATTGCATTGATTAAGAAATTTATTATAATTATGAAGTGAAAGGAATTGCATATTTCAAATTTTAACATGTCGAAATACTTAAATTGGTTTTATGTGATTCATTTAAAGTACTTAGTATATGATAATATAGATATCAAAATAAATTAAACTTAATTAACTAGTAAAATTCCTAGTAATTCTTATTTCTTTATATTTTGATTTTTTCACAAATATCCTTTCTGATTAATCTAAATTTCATTTAATAAGTTTTATAATTATTATAGTTCAAAAATAAAAACTGCAATTAAATAAAAATCCTTTCTAAATAACTGCCCTAAAAAAATATTAATAATTATAATTAAATAAAACTTGGATGGGATCAGGAAAATACAATATTATATAATTTTATGATTTATTTTAATTAGAGATAATTAATAAGATAAAAGATCTAAAATTTAAAAGGGAAAAAAAAATTATAAAAAAATCATCTTTTGATCCTGTAACGTGATCATCAAGGTAAAGTAACATTGAGAATATAAAAGTTTTACAAAAAAAATATTTCGCAACAAACATTTAACTACAATTAAAAGGTATCAAGTCAAAATAAATTAAATAAATTTATTTATTTTACTTTAATGTATTTTTAAATTTTTGTATGCATTACTACTTCAAATAATGTAAAAATAAAATTTGATCAATCTGTATACATTTTATTTATCAGTCTTAGTCATCCTCAGACACATAAATATATGCATTTGTGTCCTTTTTGTGTATTTGTTGTGTACATATATAATTATCTTAGCCCGAATTTGCTTATATAAATTTACATTTACTTATACAAAAAAATATGCCTATATTGGAGGTAGAAAAACAATATAGTTTTTCTAGTATTAAATAATAAATAAAGTGGAAAAAAACTATTTTATTTTAACTTTATGTTTTTACTTTGTAAAAATAATATCTTTTAAATAATAATTAAGATATTTATTTTATAAATTTATTTTATTATAATGTAGCAGTTTATTGAAGAAATGTGAATCATGTGCAGCGTACGTGCTTCACACTAGTACAATAAAGTGTATTAAGTGCAATAAACTTATCATACGATAAATTCACATTAAAAGTGAGTGATCAATCACGCAATTACTATACTAGCAAGATGCACACTCATTGCGCGTGGATAATTAACATTTTTTTATTTTTTAAAAAATAGTTATAAACTTATGAATATTTTACAAACTTTTAATTGCTTAGAAAAATATAATTAATAATAATTATTTATTTAGTAATAATATGATAATTATTATATGGGTTCAATAAATATATGGCAAAATTTGTAGTTGATTCTATTATCTTTCTATATATCTCTTGACTTTTGTTTGTTTTCATGTTACTAATCCAATTATTTTCACGTTATTTTTAAGATATATAGTTCTAATCTTTATTTACTTATGAAAAGTTTTAAGAAAATATATTCTTTCAATATGTCGGTTGTTGTAAATTATATATGCATTTTGCTATAAAATTTATTATTATTATTATTATTATTTTTGGCTAATTACTTCTCTTTTAATAGCTGAATTCATGTTACAATTGCATTATTTGAAGTCAATTTAGTAACTTATTAAACTAAAGTTCAAAACACAAATATTTTCTTAATTAATTTCAATCTATTCAAGTATATGACATAAAAAATAAGAATGAATTTTGTTCCAGTCTTTTACTCAATTTTTACTTAAATTTTGACTCAATCTAATTAACTTATGTAGCTAGGTTCACTACAAAAAAATGCGGGATTTGTAATAACTTTTGGAATGACTTTTTTTTAATTTGTAAAGTATTTTTTATTCGTAACGGTTTTTGGAACGGCCAAACCTACCGCGGCTAAAACAGTCGTTACAAATTATTTGTAACGGCTTGTTGAAAGTCGTTACAACTTGTATTGACTTTTTGAAACGGTCATAGTTGGCCGTTGCAAATTCAGTCAAATTTAAAAAAAATAAATTTGTAACTGCCTTCGTAATGGCTTTATTATATTGTGTTTGTAACTAACTGCCTTTGTAATAGTAGTTGTAATGGCCTGCCAAATTTGTCCAATACATAGGTGTTACAAAAACCGTTACAAATTCAGTTACAAAAGTTAATATTTATCTAATATATTTTAATATATTATTATATTTAATTTTAATATTTAATTTATTTAATTTAATATTTTCATATTTATTTTGTAAAATTAAATAAATGATTTTTTTATTAAATTGTGCATAATCATATAAAAAACACATAATATAACAAAAAAAACTATAAATTCATTACAAAAAATATAAATATTATTTTAAAATTGTATTTTCTACAAAATTAGAAAAAAAATCAAAATCTAAATCGTGGTCCTCTATGGCCGCATGTTGTCGTCGTCGTCATCGTCATCGCCGTTGGGTGCGGGAGATCAGCTGGAGGCTGAGGCGCTAGACGATCGAGCTAGTTCAGACTGACTGGGCGTCCGAATTGTGTCTCCTATTAAAAAATTATTGTTAAAAATGATTAAAAATCACAAAAATAAAATTTAATTAATAATATTTTCATAAAATTTCTATTTCTCTAAAATTACATTAATGTCTTCTAATTTCCTAAAAATTGCAATTATGCGCATAATAATACAATATGTATACATACATTATATTCATACAACATATATACAATCAATTTAATAATACAACATACAACATATATACAATAAAAATTTCATACATCATTTTGGGAATTTTTTTTAAAATTACAGCTTTTAAAAAAAATTCTTTAATTTTAAAAAATTCCAGGAAACCAAAAATATTTCTGATGTTATTAAAAATTTGGAATTTTTTTAAAAATTACAGATTTAAAATAAAAACATTAATTTTAAGAAATTTACAATTTTTTAAAAATTTCAGAAATTCAAAGAAAAAATCAGAAATTTAAAAAATTTCTGAAACTTTTTTTAAAAGTACAGAATTTTATAAAAAAGTCAGTTAGTTTAAAAAATTGGTAATTTTTTTTTAAAATTTTCAGAAATTCAAAAAAATTTCAAAAATGCTTCAAAATTTCAAATTGTTTTTAGTAATGCATAAATTGTACACTAAATTTTACACCAATTTCATCACTAATTAACCAATAACTAAACATCACCCAACAAATATTATTCACAATAAATTAATCAACAAAATTATACAGAAATATTTTACACATTTAACAATAAATATTTGAATAAATTAAATAAATATTACAACAAATATTCAAATAAATTAAAGAAGAAAAAAAAATTACCCAAACTTAGCTGATTGTTCGACGGTGGTAGGATGATGGTTCAAAGAAAATTTAAATAAAAAAAAATCAAAAACAAGGGGAACAGGGGGGGGGGGGGAGGGAACAAGGGAGGAGGGAGAGGAAATCGAGGGGGGGGGGAATAAGGGGACTTACCAGCGACGGGCGGCTACAGGTGAGGGAGAGGAAAAAGAAAAGAGAGAAATGAGAAAGGGAAAGAGAAAAAAATCTGCAAATGTTGTATATATATATATATATATATAATTTTTGGAACAGCAGTGGCCGTTCAAAAAATCATTCGAAAAGGAATTACAAAATAAGTAAGGCTGTTACAAAAGCTGTTACAATTGATCCAGTGTAATGTAACTGTTACAACATCCGTTACAATATATGAAAGCGACGGCATTTTTGTGTTCATTATTACTAAAGCCGTTACAAAGGGTATTCCAATTTATTTTAATTATTTTTTTTAAAGTTTAAAATAAAATTGCCGTTTGATCGACAATTGTGTGTTATGGCACCATACAATTTATGTGAATTAATATAATTAAAATAAATTAAAACATAAAAATCTTGCATTTTGGCATTGATATATGTACGCAGTTTGCAATAAATTTGTATATTCAAAATACTAGTATTAAATTGATGTAACTGTCATCTTATAGTGTTTAACTGCATGGGTTAATCGGACTGTTAAATTAAGATCCAATCGTCAGATATGATCACACTTATTTAAATATCTCATTCGGCGAAGTTGTAGCATTATTCAGTATATGGATTTCAAATTTTCATTTTTGGAACGAAATAATAATCATTCAACTTGATATATTTTTAAATCAGGCCATATGATTTAAAATCATACCGTCTGATATGATTTAATGGACATATACTTGTAAATATTTAAATTTTGTATGGATCGGATCCCCAAATGTAAAGATATCGTATTTTTCAATCTGAAATTTTTAAATAGCTCATTTTTTGTAACTGCTTTTGCAACGGCCCATGTAATTTACCTTTGTAACGGTCTTATAATGGTCATTCGAACTTAATATTCCCACTATTTTTTTGCATTGATTTCAAAAATCTTAATCACTAATGGCTTTTGTAACGGCCTATTCTAAATAGGCCGTTACAAAATATTTCCCACCATTTATCCCGCCTTATTTTGTAACGGTCGTTGTAACAGCTTAATGATAATTTGGCCGTTCTAAATTAATAAATTTTAAAAAAAAATATTTTGGTGGAGCGACTTTTCTAATGGCTAAATATTGTCATGGTTTCTGGAATAGCTATTGAGACGGCTTTTGTAATGACTATTAATTTCACTAAAAAAAAAGGTTACAAAAAGAATCCGTTACAAAAATCGCTGCAAATTAGTAACGACCAAAAAATTGTAATGGTTTTAGGCACAACATAAAATTTATAACGTCCTTAACATTTATAGCAGTTACAAAAAAAAAAAAAAAAAAAAAAATTTACCACCCCAATGACGTCAGCACGTCCGATCCGTTACAAAAGTCGTGCCTATTAAAATGGTCTATTGCCGTTAAAAAATGCCATTACAAATCACGCGTTTTTTTATAGTGATTCTTTTATGATCAAATGAAATAATTATTTAAATTTGAAGAAATAATTATGATTCTTCTATTATTCTCATTATTATTTTAAAATCCAAACTCTTTCAAAAGAAAAATCTTAAGATTCAAAAATTCAAATATTTTGTAAAACTCTTAATTTTAGAAAACATCTAATCAAATTATATATGCTATTAGAAAATATATAACTAATCATGCATTTGAATAAAATATAATCTCACTAATATGTTCAAAATTGTAATTTTTTTTTTCTTTTAGGTTAACAGATCTTTCGAAAGTGCGCCAGAATTTTAATTAATAAAAAGTTACTATTTTTTTACTACAATTTCAGGTGATGGACTTAATTTTGTTTTCAACACAGTTTTAATTTTCTGACAGTATTTGTGATATTGTAATCTTGTTATATGATTTTTCATATGACTGTATCTTGTTTAAGTTCTTATATATATATTAACAATTAAAAAATCTAAAACTAAATTTAAAAATAAAAACAAAATTAATTAACTCCTATCAAAAAAGAATTTAAGCAAGATTTTAAAAAAAAGGATATAACTTTTGATTGCTTAATCCATTTGCCACATGGCCTCATTGACTTTTATTGACAATTTTTATTATTATTAATTATTTTTTTCCTATTTAGGTAATCCGATATTTTTTTCCTATTATCTATTTTTTATCTTTTGTAATTTTTTTTCTACATATCACGGATTGAAATCTGTACAAGTCCTGATTATTAAATTTTTTTTTTCTCAAGTTTTGGTGCTCAAGGATGTATGTCACTTTATCATTGTTCTTTATTTATAAATAATTGTATTCTATCAAAAGGCCTAATAATTTAACTAATAAATATTTTTGTATTTTTTAGAATTAAATCAGAATATTTTGAGCTTGATAATCAATATATTTTTTATGATGATATTGATAAGTTATAATGTAATAACATAATATTGAAGAAATCACTAACATAGTTAAAAAATAAAAGAGGTAAACAACTATAATTTATCTCCTAAAATGTATATAGTTATTTGACCCCTCCAAATATGAAGAGTACTAAAGCTAAATTCGACCATAATCTTTTTTTACGTTTGAAATGAATAAATTCGACTTATTTTGAAGATAATACTATTAGTTATTAGTACGTGCAAATAATATAATTATAATTTATACGAAGGTAATATTTTCTCACCATATTTCAAGAAAAATGATAGATCGTTCATATGATGTCATTGATGTGGTTGTGATTTTGGTGAAAAGATGAAACATAAACTTTATCCTTAGCACAATGGTTCAATTGGTGAAATAAGTTTAGAGAGAGAAGTTTTGGGAGAGGATATAAGGAGTAATCAAATCCAATGAATAGTCACTTGTATAAAAAAAAATAATATTTTGAGTATTTATAGTGGTGTTGGAAGTTATATAGTACTGTATGGTGTATGTATTTATTGTATAGCTTATATTTATAAATTACTTTTTTGGCATTGTAAATAAATGTGAATTACAAACATATACATTAGTCATTAATCAATATAAAAAAGATAGTTGGTGTCAGTATGAGAAATTGAATATTTTTCATGGATAATTACCATAGCTAAAAGTGAAAAATCACAGTAAATAGCTATTTGGCATAATTATAGAACGGTTGTTAGACGTGGTTTTAGTAAGCGAGGCCAAAATATTAGTTATAGTTAAAATGATGAAAAGTGTTTTTGATCATGGCTAAATATAATAAATATATTTACCATAAGTAAGACCATGGCAAATATTTATTTAAGAATTATTTATTTAAAATATTTAAGAATATAAATTTCCTTAGTAAATATACATACAAAATTAACAAATATTTAATATTTAATTTAAATACTTGATAACTGTTATATTTTCAAACTCAAGAAAAAAAAAAAACCATAAATCATGAAAAGAAGTCCGTGATTAACTTACAGAAATCCATTATATATCTTTCACTTGAGTTACTTAAAGGTTCAAAATTATAAATTTACTTGATAGTCTATTTGATTTGGATGATTGCATTTGAAAAGTTTGTTAAAATTTTTATTTTATTGCATTTTAAGTTTATACGAAGTGCTCTTGAATAGTAATTAAAATTAATTTTTCATACAAGATTTATTTAAACACCTTAAAGAAATCAAACCTTTAGAAGCTCATTGCATTTTGCTTCATTAATTTGCAATTGCATGAAATTTCAACTTGTATTTGTTCCTATTGTAGCAAGTATAATATATTTTGATGTAATCAATTATCAATTATTTTCTTAATTAATTTTTTCAACTATAGCAAATAATATATTGTTGAAAGGAAATTTTTAAGTTAATTTATCATAATTAATTAAAATAAACATACACTAAGTAAATAATTTTATTTTAAATGAACTCTGATATTGTTATTTATATTCTATTTGTGCAATTCAGTATGTCCTTTTATAGAGGCTTTAGCTTAATAATTATTAATTGTTTACTTTGTTTCTAAGAAAATCAATTTATTTGAATCTCAAAAGACATTGGGTAAATTTATGGTGACTATATAAATATTACAAAATAAAATAAAAATAGTAATAAGTATGATTGATCAATTGTGGTTCATTTAAATTTTAGTATATATGTGCCAAGTCGATAGTTCTTATATCTTTGGTCATAACTTATTGAATTACCTAATTAATAACTATATTTACAATATCTATTATATTCTTATTAGGAACTATATTAATAAAACTATAATATGTAATACTAAAGTTTTAGAAGATCACTTTTCCGCTCATAATTTTTACAAAGTATAGAAAATGTTTATTTATGGTTTTGTGGCCATTTTTTACTTTTTTTTTTATTCTTTTTGCAAATAATGGATGTGTGGTATTGTTTAAGAGTAACATTTAAACCTTGTGATATATATATATATATTATATATATATGTGTGTGTGTGTGTGTGTGTGTGTGTGTGTGTGTTTTATTGAACAATTTCTCATATATTGTTCAAAAAATTAATCTTGTACACAGATATTTTGTTCTCTTATATTATAGATAAATGAAAAAATCATATAATGTACACAATAGTTACATCTCAAATGCTCAAATAATTGATTTATATTTGTCTTTTAACCTTTTTTACTCTTTAAAATATTTACTTTACATAATATATTTAATAAATTTCATTTCTCATCTAACTTATTTTAATATGACAAGTTATCTAACTAATTCTCATTTATATCTATGCTGGGAAATTTGTCGATGCATTAATCTTTTCAAGTTTCATGAATTTTTTAATTATTTTGTGTTATATTATAAGGGCATTTTGATCTAGGTGCATTATGCCATGAGTATAATTATATTGAAAAAAATTAAGGATAAAATACACTTTGCCCCCTGAATATTCTTGATGTAATATTTACCCACATAAACTAACAAATGTAACACTTAGCCACTATAATTAAATTATTTAACAATATTACCCTTATATTATATATATTTCAAAGAATTTATTTTTTCTAACAATTTTGTATTTTAAGTTTAATTAAAAAATTTTTAATTGAAAAAATATCTTTTAATTATAATAAAGTAATATATAATTAGACTCAAAGTTATGTAATGAATGAGAACAAAAAATACATAGAAAAATTTTATGTAAATATTTTATTAATTAGTTAACAAAATTAAGTTATTAACTGTTTATTCTTTTAGATAAAAATGAGTAATTAAATAGCTTTTTTGAATATATTTTCTTTTAAAATATGATAAAATATTTATATTTATTCATTTTTTCCTAAAAATATTTAACTTTTGGTTACACATATATATATTTGTCACTTTCTTTTAAAAAGCATATATTAGTCGCTGGTTATATATATTAAATTATACTCTATTTTTAATTTAAATTCTTCCCTTATTTAATAAAAATAATTAAAAAAAAATAATGAGGATTTAGTGTGCAAAATACTAAAATAAATTGAGAATAATATATTTAATTATTAAAGACATGAGAGGAATTTTTGTCCAACCAAAGGGGTAAGTGTTACATTTGTTAATTTAGATGGAGGAGGGGATAAATATTACATCAGGAATAATTCAGGAGGCAAAATGTATTTTACCCAAAGATTAATATGAGTAAATAAGTACAATGTGAAAAGAAATTAATGAGTAAGTATGAGTGATGTCAAAAGTAGTTAATAAGAGTAAATATTAAAAGTAAAAAGTAACTAGTATGGGTTAAAAGTAAATTATTTTACATAATTGTCCTTAAAAATAATATTATTATAAAGTCAATTTAAGCAATCAATTAATGAAAAAAACTTTTGAAGTCATTCTACTTTTATAGATATATAAATATCGATAATCAATTCGATTTAACCTAACTTGATTTTGATAAAAATTTAGGCATCAACTCTGAAAAGTGTACATAGAGCATGTTTGATGTCTGAAGTTTCCGTTTCTCATGATGGACAGAAGAGCAAGTGATCAAACAACCAAGACAAGCATTCTTAGTCGTGTCTGACAACTTACGTGGACTACAACAAATTAAATACAACAACAGAACACAAACCGTGAACCAATACCACATTACTCTATTTATTGAATTCCTATATAAAAGCATGCATAAATCAACACAAACAAACATTACAAAAGAAAACAACACAGAATTCTCCAAACCATGCATCCTTTTACAATCATCCCATATCACAGCATGCAGTCTGTTCTAGCAGTCAATCTCCTGAAGAAATTACTAGGAACGGACGGTAGCTTGCTCCTGAACCTCGGATGCCTCAGCACATACAATCCTGCAACAAGAATCATTACATGAATCGGGGTTACGTAAAGCACCACTGCAGCACAAACACAGAACAAAATGAACAAGCTGGTTGCTCTTGGATCCCTCCAGCTTAGCAGAGACTGAAGCCTTTCCCCCTGTGTTGCTATATCTCCTGCCACTGTCTGAATCCTGCCCGCAATGCTTCTCAGCCTGTCGTACCTCATCCGGACGACGTCCTGTTGCCTGGACGTGGGAAATGTGTCGAATTCTTCATCTAGCTCGTCTGGATGGACTGCTTCAGCCCATGACAGCTTTGTGTCCATGTGGGGTGGGTGCCTTGGTCGGTACCTGTAGTTCCATAGCCCGATAAGGAACGCATAGAGGAAGAACGTTGGTAGTATCAGCTCTGGGTACCAGAGCAGTATCAGAAACAGGACATGGACTAAAACTGAGGTGACGGGGTTCTTCCAGATGCAAACGTCGTTAAACCACCGGTTCACAGATACCATACCGGAGAGGAGAGACATGATCCTGAAGAAATTAGCTTTGCTTCTTCTCATGCTCCACATGTGGGAGTCAACGTCCAACATGTACTCCACAACTTCTTTTCTGAGTGGGGGTTCGGCCCTGCCAAGTCTTGCAGCTACAATGCTCATGGCCTGGTACCTTAGGCTGTCAAGCTGGTTGACGGTGAAAGGATGTAAATAGTGCATTTTGGGGAGTAAAGGGCGGCCATAGAGGTATATCATGTGAGCCAGGGAGAGGGTGGTAAATCTAACTGCTAGTTGGAGTTCTCCCATCTTCTTTAGGCCTGATGGGTGTAAAACAAGAAGGGGATAGGAATGTGTGTAGACTCGGTGTGCTTCCAACGACGACAACCTTATGCGTACTTTTCCAATGCGTGAGTCTCGTGCTCCACCAGCACCAGGCTTCTCTGTTCCTAAGTGGCAATTGTCAAACACCCCCAGTGTTAGGACGGTGCAGGGATCATAGACTTCCCACGTGTACTGTTCATTCCATTTGGGGCTGAAGTTGTCCAGAATCGTCCTTGTTCGGACCCATTTCTGCCCGTATTTGGCCACACAATAGGCATCTGTGCTTCCTCTGCCATCCTTCATCTTCATGGGAAGAAGGCCTTGAGCACCTAGTATTCCGACTTCAAGTACTCCCACTGGAGGCTTCCACAGCTGCTTTGCTGTTGGTCGTTGATCGCTTATATACATTGTCGACTCGTCCATTACATGATATCCACCTTCAAGGCACACCCTTAAGTGTATTCTGCTTGAAAACTTAAGCTCCTTTCTCCTGTCGGCTTCTAACATACCGAATCCAAACTTTTCAAGGTTGAACCAACGAGAATGCACGGGCCGGTGGTCTAGCCTCTTCTCAAAAACCGTCAAAGGTAGACTTATTCTTCCCAATACCTCATCTTTGGAAGGATGCACTTGGTCCTCAACAGTGAGGACAAGCTGCTCTTCAAACGGTTCTGCAGCGACAAAGACTAGATCTTCGTTCCACAGAGGATTTGCCGTCCGAGCCGGGCATATCCCAGTTCTCAGCACCTGATTTCCCACCTGAACTTTCACAAAAACTTCTGGCAAGCGGCTGCGATCATTTGGAATGATGTCCTGAGCTTCAATCACATTCACCCTTAAGTACCAAAGTTTTGGAGAGATGTATACCTTAGACCTGACGTTGAAAACTCCCTCCCCATAAACAGAAGCAGCGTCTGCATGCCAAGCGTCAGTAAAGGCCTCATCAGCTTGAGTTCCCATCCACACTGCAAGCATGATTTCTCCCTTCACCTTGCCGTCTCCCCGCCTATCCTCCAGTCGGTACCACTGAGGCGCTAGAGGGCTGTCCGGCGGCACCCTGGTGGGGACCTCGTTCAAGTCAAAAACAACCCATCCAAGATAATCGTCCCTTCTGACCATCTCTTTATCCTTCACAAAAACTTCAAGAACCGATGACTGTATCCGCTCTTTGGAGAAGGCGAATACTTGGTTCCACTCAGGATTCGTTTTCCTGTCAAGATGTCTCGTTCTTCCTTTATAGTTCCCAAGCTTCACTTCCACATATGGGTCGCAGCTGGCAGTGATGGAGCTTGGTGGAAGATCTTTGGCCTTGACTACACGAACATACAGATAGAATGTCTGCTCAACAAGGTCGAACGTGTTCGCCATTCTTTCACCACTCATCCATCCTCTTCCACCATTTGGCCAATGCTCACCAAGCTGGGGGTTTGCTTCCTTCACCTCGAAGTCATCTTCATTGCTGGCACGAGCTTGTAAGCTAATTGGACGCTGCATTGTTAACTGCACTCCCTCTGCCCTCTTCCCCAACAAAACGCCGTGTTGCTGCATGACTTGGTTCTTGTGAACGTGATGAATAGTTTCTGGTCTAAATTCAGCAGTCCCGTCAATCTCACTTGTAGATTCTTCCGTTGGAAAGTCACTTCTAGAGTTAGCCTCTGTCTGGTTGCTGTCAGATTCAGCTAAAGGAAGTTCAGAATTTCCATTATTTTTTATGAACTTGATAGAATCATCAGCAAGAGAGGTTTGAGAAGGTGGAGAAGTAGGAACTGTATCTGTAAGTTTGGGAGTTCTACAATGTACTGATGGTGGCTGTGCTAAATTGAGCAGAGAATTTGGCTCAGGTTCAGTTGAGATATAGATTTTAAGGCCAATTTCACCTCTGACAAACGAAAAGAGGGACTTCGACTCTAGCTGGAAACCCTGATAAACGTCGTCCCCTTTCCTAACAATATTCGAGCTAGAAATCCTTACTCTTCCAAGAAAGTTCGTGCCTGGAACAGGTCTCCTCTCATGGTAAACAGAGACTTCAATGTGTTGATAATGGTAGTTTTTCGTTAAGTCGAAATCAAAGAGGAGTTTCTGGTTCCAAATGGGATTGAGGTTTCTTGGGACAGTTTTGGTTCTGCTAAGCTGATTGTCGAAATCGACTTCTACATATGGACTTGCTGATCCTGCAGCATCTTTGGGCACAAGACCATGAGCATCTATGACTTCTACCACCAGCTTCATGCTCCTTTTCTGCTCACTTGGCTCCTCTGTCAAGTTACCCTGGAAATGGCTTCTTTCAAGATATCTCTAACTCCATTCAGAAGCAAAGATGAACATGTTTAGAAAAAAGGCAGTCTGCTAACTATATAAAACATATATCCTCTCTCTCTCTTGTTTGAAGAAAAGAATGATTTGCTGAAGAAGCTGCATATGAGCGCGCTGCAGCAGACAACTTTTAGACAGATATGGAGGGAAGGTATAAAGCTCTTTGTGCTGAAGTTCCAGAAAGAAATGAATCCAGAGATGTGTGGAAAGGAAGATCTTAGTTTTTGTACTTCAATATTACTATGTTCATCTGTATCAAGCCAGACAAATTAAAGAAAAAATAAGAATATCCCCAAGGCATAGGCTCAATCTCTGTGTTCTTCGAATTTCCCTTTTCCCTTTTCCTGGAATGGATAAGCTAAAGCTGATTCACATTCATTCTTTTTCAATACATACTATGAGTTAAGGTGTTTTTCTTTCCCCCTAACATATAATCTTTGCATTTGGTAACTGATTCTTAACTAATGAGATAATTTTTTTTTTTTTTTACTTTTGGAATAGGTTTTTATGAGTAAGCATGCTTTCATATTTGGCTTTGCATTATTCAAAAATCAGATATGTACTCCTTTTTCTTGCTTTTTTAACTTTTTTATTCTTAAAAAAGTGTAGGAGAAGTACGACTAGCCTAAAAATTATTCTTGAGCGTAATTTTAAAAGTCTCACCCAGTGCTGTAAAATATCCAATTTGAACTATAATTATTATTCAAAATATAAGTCCTTCCGACATACTAATCGAATCAAATCTAATTATAATCAAGTCGCAGATTTACCACTTGAAATGGGGCTCGTATTTAAATTCTTTGACCATATCACTTATCTTAGAGGGAAAATATAGCCCAGGCCACTTGAACTACTGCTTCCGTTGTAAAATTCAGATACCTCAGCCAAATCATTGAATAATAGGGGCTATGTACTTTCTTAAAAAACATTCTATTCTTCTAAATGCAGCAATGCCAATGTGGGGAAAAAGGCATTAGGGAGATGTACATGCTATTAATGAAAGAAAAGCAAAGCTAATGATTGAGCTCTTATAAGGTTGTGAAGTTGCCCAAAGATGCCTTTCTTGTGCTTTATTCCTTCTTAATCTCTTTTCATTATGAGGCTGCAAGACTTTCAGAAATTAATTATTCTTTGGTAAAATCTTAGGTTTTACTTCAATAACAAGCTGTTCGAACATTTGGGTAAAATAAAATTATAAAGTTTATAAGATTCTATGAGCAACAGTTAGATAATTGGAGTGATAAATATGAAAGAACTTGTTAGGGTCATAAAAATAAAATTTATAAATATATATATATGGGGTAAAATTTATTTTGTTACCCAAATTTGGTTATTAATTTCGTTTTGATATTTGAATAATTATAAACGATCTAATTGGTACTTGAGTTTTATCCTTAATATCATTTTAATATCAAAATGATGTTTTTTCTATTATTTTTATGTAATGATCATTTTACTTTTAGACTTTAAAATAAATAATAAATATACTTAAGAAAAAAATTCCATATCAATCAATATATTTTCGCCATTCTACTTTTATTTTCACACTGGGTTATAAGTTTATTGTTTTCTTATTATTGTTGGTCTTTTTGACTCATTCATCTTTAATATTTATAAAAAGAAATCATTATGAAATAACTTATATAATAGTCAAGTAAATCCAATCAAAAAATAGATTTGAAATAGTAATTTTGTTCTAAGTAATATAATAAAGATAGGACATAAGTTTTTTCATTCATTGTCAAAGATATTTGTTATATTTTAATGGAGATATTAAAATATGATTGTCAAAAACTTAAGTTTAGATTCAAGAGTTTATACTATAAATTTTCAAAAATTAAAGTGAAAGTTGGCTTTTTTTTTAGGTTGCAATGTGTCTTGGATTATAGTTTAATATAATTAATTACTAAATAATGAGTTATGTTACAAATATTTATAAATAAAGTTAGTGGAACATAACAAAAAAAAAGTAGTATTATCATGTATATTAATCAAATATATAAATTCAAAGACTGGTTCATATAAAGAGAAAATAAATTAATTGGAATTAGGAAAAGAAATTGGTAGTTTAATTATTTTTATTTTAGTATCTAAGGTAGAATGGTGAAAGCAATGTTGGAATGGGTGATCAAAAGCTAATTGGATTGATTGTTTTTCATTTGACATTTTTATCAAATAATATTAAATTGATGAATATGTAAGAATTCATCAAGATGGTAACGTGTTTCGTTGTGCTTATCACTGATATTGAACGGAGTTTCAATGTCACAATGAAATGCCCACGGACCGAAAGATTAAACCGTGGAGTTGGGTTGCACATAGGTTTGACAGCTATGAAACCAACTCTTGAGGGTCAGTCTGAAACGTACCAAGTCGAGGACCTCGAGAATGGGCATCGAGGGTCCTATGGGCACTTGCACTAAGTACTGCAGCCGTGTTTCGTCGGTAGGAGACGTAGGTCGTCTGTGCAGTTTTAGTGGGTTAGTTGGCAAGGTAGTCAACTGACTGAAGTGACTCGCGGGAATTGTCATATGGAAGCCTCTTAAGACTTGGTCGGTATGAGTGGAATTTTTTATTCTGATAGTACGAGAATTAATCCTCTAACTTGAGGAATCATAGCAGTCACGTGCATACAAAAACTGTATATTTGATATGGCGAGCGGTGGCTGTGTCGTGAGGCATGGTCATTATAAGTCTTATAGCCAGAGTATATAGCAAGGACGGTGAATTCCAACAGAGGATCTATCCCCTGTCATTATATGACAAAGAGTTCTCCCATGCACCTTGAGATGGTTTAGACTCTAAAAGTCTTTGGCCAAAGCGATTGATCGATCAGGAATAGGTTTTCTAGATCGGATCAGTAGAGTAAACACATCTCGAGTGTTAAGCATAGTTGCCTAGTCAAGGATGAGAACTGACACTCAATTCCATACCCTAGACTAATGTCAGGAGACGGTTGACAGTAGGACCGTACTTGTATGGATTCGGAGCCTAAATGTTCACGCCAACATTCACCTAGACTCTAGTGCCATGGACTGTTGCTAGACGGTCACCCATAGTAACGGTCCACTTTCGATTATGGGATAATCAACAACAATTAATTAAATTAGATTTAATTAATTGTGTTGGTCACACATGCCCAAGTCTAAGTGAGGGTAAACCTAAAGAGTCAGACCCTACCACTATAGTGCGATGGAATTAATTTGGAATTAATTCTAGAAGAGTCGGATTAATTTAGTTGGATTAAATTAATCTTTGGAGAGAATAAATAATTGGATCATTTAATTAAACCAATTCATTGGATGGATGAATTGAAATTTTATTAATTGAATTAATTAGAATTTCAAGTTAGCTAGTAAAATTAATTGGATTAATTTTATTGGGCTTGGCCCAATTTATAAATTGGATTTACGAATTGAAAGAAGAGAGCATAGGGGATCTTTTAATTAGATTAAAAGATAAAGAATTTAATATTGGACTTATGATTAAATTAGATTTAATATAAGTCAATGAGACGTGGGCTTGATCCTATCAAGTCTTGTTCATTAAACAATCCCAAGGCGTTGGTAGGGCCTTGGTTGGACCTTGGCTAAGTCAAGGAGGACAATTTTGGAAGGTTCTTTAGCTGATTTTGGAGGCTAATTTCGTGCATAAGGGGTGGCTAGGGTTAGGATGGTTGTTTTGGAGCCTAACTAGGTTAGGGCTCCTTGTATATGTATAACTAGCTCATATATATACCTTCATTAAACCATAGCCGCACACACAACACACACTATCATCAAAAACCTCTGAAAATTTTGTGCCTCTCTCTCTCCCCCTAATATTCTCCATCCTTAAGTTTTATCTTTTGGTCTTAGAGATCAAAGAAAAATGAAAGAGAGATAAAAACACGTTAATCCACAGCGATTGTTTTGATCTCCATCTCTTTTGTGGAGATTTTGCTAGAACAAAATCTCCACATCCTTTAGTGGTGGTGTGTCATTCTTGGGAGGGTTTCAAGGTTGAGATCTCATTGTGGATAGATCCAAAAATAAAAACGGAGAAGAGACAACGGTTGTAGTCATACGAGAAAACGACGAAAGGTAAAACTCCATTTATGATTTGCGTTCCTTATTTTCTCTTGTGATTTCTTCACCTATGTATTTATATCTAATACACTGAACGCCCGAGAAAGATCAAGAGTACACCTCGTGATTGAGAATTGATTACGTTAATTATTGCATGGTTCATCATTTTTTCGATTTTTCGTGCTTCAGCTGGCCTTCTCGGTCCAATCCGCTTCGTTCAAGTGGTATCAGAGCCCGGTTCGGTGTGTATAGGCCTAGAATCTAACGTGTATTACATGTTTCAGCATGTTTGCATGTTTTAAATCGGCTTTGGAAACATATTTTTTTTGGATTTTAATTGCATATCTAGATCTAGGGTTTATGTGTTTAATTTTACTTTTAATTTTGGCATAAGATGTTTTTTTTGAAATTGGGATTTCTAAAAATTGATTATTTTCTTGTTGTTTCAAAAATTGCAGAAAAAAAGTTTAAAAAAAAAAAAAAAAAAAATGAGCAGCGACCGACACTGCCAGGCATCTGGCAGGTGCGCAGGAAGGCGCGCGCGCGGCAGGCCAGCGCGCCATCTGGGGCGCGTGCTGCAGGCACAACACTCGCACCTGTGCACGGACGGGCACCTGTGCACGGACGGGCACCTGCGCGCGCAGGGCCGGGATGCCTACGCGCGCCTGCTGCCGGCCGGCCGTCTGACCCGATTTTTTTTTTTTTCAGTTAATTTTTTTATTTTTTTTTTTTTTTTTTTATTTTTTTGCATATTTTGTAAAACAGTTAATTTTGGTGAATTTAATTTTTGGTTGAGATTTGGTATTTCCCAAGATTAAATTACTAAAATTAATTTGAATGGATTTTCAAACAAGATATAATTTTTGCATGGGTTGCACTTATGTCCATTATAAAATTGTATTATTTTACATATAAATTCCTGAGTTTTGATGTGTAATTAATTTATGATACTGGATATCATTTCTATATAATGCCTGGTTTGCGTTATATTTGATGTGCATGTTTATTTTAAAAATAAATGTGCTATATTTATTAATTGGATTAACATGGATGATCATGAAGCCCAATGGACCCTGTGTATGATTTATTTTCTGTTGGGTTGGGCCTGCGTGCCTCTTATTTCTCTATCTCTTCATTTTAGCCTATTATGTTTAAGGCTTACTTCCTTCCTATTAATGTACTCCCCCAACTGATGATTAGGGTTTCTTTTTAAGTTGTAATGAGAGTAGAATAGGTGGAGAGGTTTTACTTTTATTTTATTTTTTAAAAAACTTATAAAGAGTAAGTCCAGCGGATGGAGGCCCATGGAGGAGGCCATGGGTTGACCCACGGAGAACCATGGAGAAGAGGCCCGAATGATAGAGCCCACGAAGGAGATGAAGAAATAAAGAGAGACTACAAGCCCCATAATGTGATAATGGATTAAATATCTTATAATAGCATATGTCTACCCTTAGACTGACCATAGATCCACTGCGGGCCCAGTGGGTCGCAAAGGTTTTGGGCTTGTAATATATTGGATATATTTTCATGCAAGATACTAATATTGTGATGAGGTCACAGTCATATTATAATGAACTCTCACATCGTTGGACCAAATTAAAATATTAGACACTAAAAATAGAAATAAACAAATCGCTCGTTATTTCATACATTCCATCCATAGTAATGTAGTGAGGAAGCCAATTTCAACCATACATGGTCTCACGAGTCGTGGCACGTGTGGACTGAAATAAAGTTGCACTGTTATTATGAATGAAGTGAATACGCACCTATTTCCCTGTCTCACAAGTCGTGAGGGCGATAGTGTGATTCAATTGATGTATTAGGACTAACGCTAATAAATGTAATTTCCATGCCTTCCATCCATAATAATGTGTGAGGAAGTTGATTTCAGCCACACATGGTCTCACGAGTCGTGGCATGTTTGGACTGGAATAAAGCTGCACTATTATTGTGAACGAAAAGACTTTGCTTCTATTTCCCTGTCTCACGAGTCGTGGGGGATGATATTTTACGCTATGATTCAGTTGATGGGTCGGCTAACACTAAGTAACGTGCTTTGCTTGGAGTCATCGGAATCACGTGAAAATGGTGAGGCAAAATATTTTATGGATCTCGTAGAACGAGAATAGTATTGGATACCTCCCAAAGCTATTTTCATGTGAATCGTAAAAGCGGTACATGGAGAATTTCGCTTGTAGACCTCAAGCCCACTACGAAAATAGTTTTCCCGAAGCCCCATTTGAGAGTGATGGGCTTTCGCAGAAATAGTGAGAGGGTTAATTACTGAAGTCCAAGTCCTTAACTTGAACCTAATATTATAATAATCTGCTTATTTTTCTATTTATTGTTAATTTCTAAGAATCCACTTAACTATACTTGAGATTAATATTTCATGGAACAAACCATTTGGATTGACTGAGAAATCAGAGGATGGTCCTCGATTTCAAGAATCAGACTTATGTTCAGAATAAGTCTCTACCTCGGACTTTGCCGGAAGGGTTCCTGCTTGAAGAACGTTTGACGTTCAAAAAGTTTACTCAATAGCATGAGAACAATCGAAAAGTACATAGTACGTACTGGGCTTGATGAGTAACGAGATACAAAAACAGTATGATAGGTATGTGGACGTCTGGTCGATAATGCACCGCATAAAAGAACTTTATGTTGTACCGAAATTGCATATAATATGCTGTGACGAAGGCATTCCTCGGCACGATAATGATTAATGGATCATTCGTACGTGAGCATGGAGTGATGATGCTATCCTTAGTGGAGAAGCTCAAAGACCTCCAGGCTGATTTCAAGAGGAAGAAACGTACGTTGACTTGATTCTACAATCACTATCTCCCTCCCTTGATTAATTTATTATCAGCTATAACATGAATGGGCTTGAGAAAAGCCTTCATGAGTTGATTAATATATTGGTCTAGTACGAGACAACGATTGAAAAATCTGCACCGATGGTACTAGTGGGAGATGCTTCAACATTTAAAGCAAAGGGCAAGGTTGCCGGATGCGAGAAGAGGAAGAAGGGTGAGATGTCTTCTATTGCTGCTAGCACTTCGAGTGCTCCTGTTACACCGCTAGGCGGGGGTAAAGGAAAGAGGAAGAGGGTTTGTCAGTCAAGGATTTTGAATGATGTTTGTATTTATTGCCGTAAGAAGGACCATTAGAAGAGGGAATGTCCTAGGCTCATCTGGTGTTGTGTAACGTCCATAGGATTTTATAAATAAATGAGAGTTTAAATGGTAACTATTAAGAAAATTCAAATTTAATTATAATAAATTATAGGTTGAAATTGGAGTATAATAAAAGTTGAACGGAGTAAATTGGAACTCGTTATAATATTTGGGAGCAAATTATATTAATTAAGAAATTAGGTAGGATGTAATGCTAATTATCCAAAAGATTAAATAAATAAAAATAATAGAGAAATGAGAAATTGGCAAGTGGAGTGCCAAACCCACCGCCTCATCCTGACCTCTTCAATATATATGTATGTATTATACTTTTAATCGCAATTGACACACACACACTTTCATCGACATTCCGTATGCAATTTTCACTTTCTGGAAGACAAACCAGGTATGGATTTTCAGTTTTTAATTTATATTAATTCATATAAATTATATTATTTAATTGATCCATTTACTAAATGTAGTTTATTTTGACTGATCTACTATTTAATCGAAAAATTTTATGAGTTTGACTAGTTAAATTAGTATTGGATTAAATATCACATTTGATTTAGGAATGCTATAGTTGGGTAATTAAATTACTAAAATGGTTAGATTTAACCACTATTATTGTTAATTTACTTAATTTCGTCGGGACTATAGGCTAAATACTTAATTATATATATGTGTGTTTAACCACATGATATAGTAGCAAGGAATTGATAGAAATTAATAGAAGTATAGAAAAGTTATATTTAAAGAAAAATAAGATTTTTATAATAATTTAAGTTAGAAATATTATAAAGAACAGTAGTTATAAAGATATGAGGGTTTGATAGAATTAATTTGTACGAGTTAAGTCGATAAATTGATTATATACCTGATAAGCGTAGAAAGTTTAATTATTTAAAAGAAAATAGAACGGGGAGTGAATTCCAATATAAATAGAACTATACAAATATTATATAATATATTAATTAGAATTTACAATGTTTATGAAGTATTGATTAGATAAATTGTAATTTACGATAGGACGTGACGATAGAGTGGAAGGTTAAGCAGCTCTTCGTATTGACGGATCATTTTGAGAATTGAGGTAAGTATAGATAATTGGTTTATATATATATATTGATATGAATATAAATGTTGATTGTTGGATTTATATAATTATAATTATATATGTATATGAGTGTAATATGTTTGCTATTTGATTTATAGATATCTATTGATAGGGATTGCTTATATACTTGATCATGAGTGTTGATTGTTGTCAAGAATATCTTTGTATATGTGAAATGGTTACTATGTGTTCAATTGTGATTGTTTGCACGGATGTTGGATGATTGATTATGTAATTGAATAGTTGTTGGGGAATTGAGATCATATAGGAGAAGCTATTGATGAAAGAATAATTATTTCATGAAATTGAGTAAGGAGGTTAATGAGGTTGATGTTAGGAATAAAAAAGGAAACGATGGCTTACCTAACTGGGGGCATACTCAATGGCTTAGATGATATGATATATGACGAGCTGTGTGTTGTCATTGATTAGTGGAGATGATGGGATACACACGAGCCGCTGTGTGGTATCAGTGGAGATGATGGGATACACACGGGTTGTGTGCTGTGTGGTATCAGTGGAGAGCATGGGATACACACGAGCTGTGTGCTGTGTGGTATCAGTGGAGAGAATGGGATACACAAGAGTTGTGTGGTGTGTGGAATCGACAAAAAAAAAAAAGAAGAAAAAAAAAATAATGGTGGTGGTGATAGCCGACAAAGCTCATTGAGTGTTGAACTCCAGTTTGGTTAAGTGGGGCCCTAAGAAAACAAACTAGGATGTCTGTATTATGTCTTGAGTAAATGTTTGACTACAGCTATGTGTTTCTTACATTTGTTGATAATGTTTGGCGCATGTCAGTTGTGTTGGTACAATTGCTCTATACTTGAATGATTACTTGTGTTTATATGTATATATAGAGCAAAAGGCTGTACTTATTGAGTAGGCAACTCACTCCTTGCCACATATTTTTCAGGAAATAGGTCGTATATACTAACATCATCAGATTTTGAGCCGTGACGTTATTCTGAATAGGTGGGTCAGCCGTGACATCGAAAGTTGGAGTTTTGGGACTATGCATAGTGTACATCATAGTGTTATTAGGTTTGATTTTAAATTATTGTTTACAGATAGACGTTGATTATTTTTTTTTTAGGTTGTGTACACATGTGGGAAAGTATATAAAAATTGTTGGTGTTATTAATTATCTCTTGAGGTATATATGTGCTATATTGATAAAATAGAATTTATATTATGTTATAGGATGAGATGAGATGAAGGAAATGGTATGTGAATTAGTTGTAATTAAGTATTATGTTGTAGGGGGTGCTACATTAGGCGGTATCAGAGCAGGTCTATATTTCTAGGTTGTTAGATTGATTATGAGATATGTGTAATGATTGAATTGTCTAATGTAGGATGGCTTCTCAAGATGCACGTGCTGACCCAGTAGCTGGTAGGGAAGAGTCAGGGGGAGTCCGCGGAGGGCTCGATTGCACCTGCAAGTGCAGGTGGGGTGGATATAGGGCGAGAGGGTGTTGGTGTTGATGCTCCTATTCCTCCTGGTGGTGCTCCCGCGGTAGGGTTACCACCAGAATTTGCACAGATTCTTCAGATGGCCCTTTAGGCCTAAGCACAAGCCCAGGCACATGCACCCACTCCAGTGCCAACACCAGCTGGTATAATTGATCGTAATTATGAAAGAATCAGAAAGATGGGAGCTACCGATTTTGAGGGTACTTTAGATCCGGAGATTGCTGAGAGATGGTGGGAAAAAATCGAAGATGTGTTGAACTTAGTGGACTATACATTGGAGAATCGACTTAAGTATGTTGCTTCTTTGTTCGTTGGGAATGCCTTGATTTGGTGGTGGTCCGTAAAGAGGGCATACGAGCCAAGAGAGATAACTTGGTTGAGTTTCAGAGGGTGTTTGATGATAAATACAGATCCAAGATGTACCGAGATAAGAAGAGGATGGAATTTCTAAACTTAGTACAAGGGGATGAGCAGACGGTGGCAGAGTATGAACTTCGTTTTGCTGCACTAGCCAAGTACGCACCGGAAGCAGTGGTAACACAGGAGGATCATTGTTACTGTTTTGAACAAGGGTTACAACCCGAGATAAAGAAGGGTTTGGCAGTTAGAATTATGAATTTTAAAACTCTTGTTGAGTCAGCAGTTCGAATGGAAGGGGCAGTAGTCGAAGAGAAGAAGAAAGGGGAGGAGAAGAGTTAGCATATACAGTAGGGGAGTCAAGCAGGTCAATCAAGAGGGGAACCGGTTGTTCATTTTTTGCAGGAGGTGGGAAATTTTCACGAGGTGGTTCTGCTTTTAGGGGAAGTAGTGGGCCGAGGTTCAGTGGACCTATAAGCTTCATTAGAGGTTCGATCAAGCACAGTTCATCTACTATACCTTCTATTGGGTCAGGTAGGGGAGCTGGACAGAGTTACAACAGGGGGCCAACTTTCATTCCGAGTTGCTCTACTTGTGGGAGGCGACATGTGGATAGTGTTGGGGACCAGATGCTATATCCCGGATTTGTTATAACTGCGGAGGTAGAGGACACATATCTAGGGATTGTCCCAGTCAGACTATGAGTTCAGGTGGGGGTGCGTCCAGAGGGACCCAAAGTCAAAGCAGTATTGGGAGTAGTGGCCGAGGATCTAATAGAGGCAGAGGAAAAGCAGGGCAGAGGCATTGGTAACAGAGATGGTAACCACCCTGTTGGTGCGGGTATGAGAGGATCCAGAGCACATCACTCAAGGGCAGACTCAAGCAAGGATATATACATGACCAGAGAGGAAGCTCCAGTTTCGAATGACGTAATATTAGGTACGATCTTGTTATTTGAAGTTGAGGCTTATGTTCTGATTGATCCTGGCTCTACGCATTCATATATATCATCAAAACTTGCATCTAAAATACCGGGTGAGAATAATCCTTTGGGGTATAATTTGATGGTTTATCTACCTGTGGGAGGGGGTGTGGTAGTGAACAGTGTTAGGAAGGGGAGCTTAGTGAGGATTGGAGATGTAAATTTACCTGTGGATCTCGTAGTGATGGATTTGAAGGAGTTTGATGTAATTTTGGGGATGGATTGGCTAGCACAACATAGAGCAGTGGTTGATTATTATAAAAAGGAAGTGATGATTGAATCTTCTGGCCAGTCAAAAGTCGTATTTGTGGGGGAGCGATAGGTAGTGCCAGTTTATGTGATATCAGCCATATAGACAAGACGGTTAATACTAGAAGGATGTGAGGCATATCTAGCTCATGTGAGAAATACTTAGAAGGTTAATCCCACGTTAGAGGAGATCCTTGTAGTAAGAGACTTTCCTGAAGTGTTCCCTAGTGACTTACCGGGTTTGCCACCAAATAAAAAAGTGGATTTTACGATAGAAACTATTCCAGGAGTTACCCCAATTTCTATTGCACCGTATAGGATGGCCCTAGTGGAATTGGAAGAGCTTAAGGAAGAAATAGAAGAATTATTGGAGAAAGGGTTTATCAGACCGAGTACTTCACCGTGGGGAGCACCAGTGCTATTTGTGAAGAAGAAAGATGGTAGTATGAGATTATGCATCGACTACTGCCAATTGAATAGGGTGATAGTGAAGAATAAAATATCCATTGCCTAGGATGATGACTTACTAGACCAACTAAAGGAGCTACAATATTTTCAAAGATCGATTTGAGGTCTAGGTATTGGCAGTTGAGGATAGCAGAAAAAGACGTACCAAAACAGTTTTTCGTACTCGTTATGGTCACTATGAGTTCTTGGTGATGCCATTTGGGTTAACAAATGCACCAGCAGCGTTTATGACATTGATGGATCGTACATTCCACGAGTACCTGGATCAGTTTGTTATTGTTTTTATTGATGACATTTTGGTGTATTCGAGGAGTATGGAGGAGCATGAACAACATCTGAGGATAGTGTTATAGGTCTTGATGGAGAAAGAGTTGTATGCTAAATTATCAAATGTGAATTCTGGATAAATCAGGTGGTTTTCGTTGGGCACGTGATATCTGGTGATGGGGTTATGCCCGACCCTTCAAAAGTGAAAGCTGTTATGGAATGGAGAATACCGGAGAATGAAACTGAAGTCAGAAGTTTCCTGGGGTTAGCAGGGTATTATAGGAGATTTGTCGAGGGTTTCTCCATAATTGCCGATCCTTTGACAAAGTTACTGTGGAAGGGAGTAATATTTTAGTGGACTAAACAGTGCCAACGAAGCTTTGATGAATTGTGTGGGGGATGCGCTACCAAAAATCGGGCTTGAAGCTCTCACCTTACCAACGAGCCGACAGCTGATGGCTGTTGGTCATTGAAGAAAAGACTGACCTCAGCTCCTATTTTGGTTTTGCCGTCTGGTAGCGGTGGATATGTAGTGTACACAGATGCTTTAAAGCAGGATTTGGGTTTTGTATTAATGCAGAACTGAAAGGTAATCGCCTATACATCTCGTCAGCTGAGGATTGATGAGTTGAATTATCCCATGCATGATTTGGAGTTGGCCGCGATTGTGCATGCATTAAAGATCTGGAGACACTATTTGTTTGGAGAGGAATTTCAGATTTTCACAGATCACAAGAGCTTGAAGTATATTTTGACACAAAAGGAACTGAATTTGAGACAAAGGAGATGGATAGAACTGCTGAAGGATTATGACTGCACTATTGACTACCATCTAGGGAAGGCAAACGTGGTAGCAGATGCTTCGAGTAGAAAGAGTTCAGGTACATTAGCCAATTTGGGAAGTCACAATTTGATATTGCTGTTGGAAATGAGATCTATGAATACGAAATTGGAAGTTGATCAGATGGTGGGATTACTGGCAGCCTTGCAACTTAAGCCAGACTTTGTGGATCAAATCAAAGAAGCACAGACTCGAGATCCTTTCTTATTGCGGATGCTGGAGCGAATGAAATAGGGTAAGAAGTCAAATTTTTCAATAAGAGCTGATGGAGCGATAGTGAACGGGGAGCGAATTTGTGTACCCGATGTAGATGGGTTACGAAGGGAAATTTTGCGAGAAGCTCATAATGCACCATATACTATGCATCCTGGTACTACAACGATGTATCAGAATTTAAGACTGTACTACTGGTGGCAGACAATGAAGAAGGATGAGGCAGAATTTGTGGCGAAGTGTATGACATGTCAGCAGGTAAAAGCAGAACATCAGGCACCAGCAGGTAAACTTCGATCTCTATCCATACTAAAATGGAAGTGGAAAAAGATCACTATGGATTTTGTTGTAGGTTTGCCTTGTATGCTCAGGAAGCACGATGCTATTTGGGTAATTGTGGATAGATTGACAAAATCAGCTCATTTCTTGCTGATACAACTAGGTGATTCTCTGGATAAGTTATTTGTGTTGTACGTTTCGAAAAATGTGACATTACATGGCGTGCTTGTATCTATTGTGTCGGACAGAGATCCTCGATTCACCTCACATTTTTGGGGAAGTTTACAAAGGGCATTGAGCACAAAATTGCATTTCAGTACTGCATTTCATCCTCAGACAGATGGGCAGTCAAAGAGAACAATTCACACCTTGGAAGATATGATGAGGGCTTGTACAATGGAGTTTAAGAGCAACTGGGATGATCACCTACCATTGATGGAGTTCGCATATAACAATAGTTTTCATTCTAGTATCGATATGGCCCCATATGCAGCTTTATATGGAAGGAGATGTCGCAGTCCAGTATGTTGGGATATTGAGGGATTACGACAACTGGAAGATCCGGAGTTGGTGCAAGAAATAGTGGAAAAGATACGAATAGTGAAGAAATGTCTGAAAGCAGCTCAAGATCGACAAGAAAGTTATGCGGATAAACATCGAAGGGAGATGGAATATGAAATGGGTGATAAGGTTTTCTAAAGGTATCTCCGTGGAAGGGGATCTTGAGATTTGGCAAGCAAGGGAAGTTGAGTCCGAGATATATTGGGCCGTATGAAATCACTGAAAGAATTGGACCACTAGCATATCGACTAGCATTGCCATCAGAGTTGTCACAAATACATGATGTTTTTCATGTCTCGATGCTACGACGATATTGATCCACGTCATCCGTGAACCAGAGATAGAAATTTCCAAGGAGTTGACATACGTGGAAGAGCCTACGGAGATCTTAGATAGAAGTGTAAGAAAATTAAGAAATAATGAGATACCAATGGTGAAAGTGAAGAGTCATCATTCGCCAAGAAAGGCGACTTGGGAGGTCGAGGATCATATGAGAGACAAATATCCCTACTTATTCCATTGAACGGGTATTTAAATTTCGAGGACAAAATTTTATTTTGGAGGGGAGAATTGTAACGTCCATAGGATTTTATAAATAAATGAGGGTTTAAATGGAAATTATTAAGAAAATTCAGATTTAATTATAATAAATTATAGGTTGAAATTGGAGTATAATAAAAGTTGAACGGAGTAAATTGGAACTCGTTATAATATTTGGGAGCAAATTATATTAATTAAGAAATTAGGTAGGGTGTAATGCTAATTATCAAAATGATTAAATAAATAAAAAAATAATAGGGAAATGAGAAATTGGCAAGTGGGGTGCAAAACCCACCGCCTCACCCTGACCTCTTCAATATATATGTATGTATTATACGTTTAATCACAATTGACACACACACACTTTCATCAACATTCTGTATGCAATTTTTCTCTTTCTGAAAAACAAACCAGGTATGGATTTTCAGTTTTTAATTTTTAGTAATTCATAGAATTATATTATTTAATTAATCCATTTACTAAATGTTTATTTGACTAATCCACTACTTAATAAGAAAATTTTATGAGTTTGACTAGTTAAATTAGTGTTGAATTAAATATCACATTTGATTTAGGAATGCTATAGTTGGGTAATTAAATTACTAAATTGGTTAGATTTAATCACTATTATGGTTAATTTACTTAATTTCATCGGTACTATTGGCTAAATACTTAATTATATATATGTGTGTTTGATCACATGATATAGTAGCGAGGAATTGATAGAAATTAATAGAAATATTAAAAAGTTATATTTAAAGAAAAATAAGATTTTTATAATAATTTAAGTTAGAAATATTATTAAGAACGGTAGTTATAAGGATGTCAGGATTTGATAGAATTAATTTGTACGAGTTAGTCGATAAATTGAATATATACCTGATAAGCGTAGAAAGTTTAATTATTTAAAAAAAATGGACTGGGGGAGTGAATTTCAATATAAATAGAACTATACCAATATTATATAATATCTTAATTAGAATTTACGATGTTTGCGAAGTATTGATATATAAATTGTAATTTACTATAGGACGTGACAATGGAGTGGAAGGTTGAGCAGCTCTTCGTATTGACGGATCGTTTTGAGAATTGAGGTGAGTATAGCTACTTGGTTTATATATATTGATATAAATATAAATGTTGATTGTTGGATTTATATAATTATATTTATATATGTATATGAGTGCAATATGTTGGCTATTTGATTTATAGATATCTATTGATAGGGATTGCTTATATACTTGATCATGAGTGTTGATTGGTGTCAAGATTATCTTTGTATATGTGAATTCGTTACTATGTGTTCAATTGTGATTATTTTCCACGGATGTTGGATGATTGATTACGTAATTGAATAGTTGTTGGGAAATTGAGATCGTATAGGAGAAGCTATTGACGAAAGAATAATTATTTCATGAAATTGAGTAAGGAGGTTAATGAGGTTGAATGTAAGAATAAAAAAGGAAACGATGGCTTACCTAACTGGGACATACTCAATGGCTTAGATGATATAATCAATGACGAGCTGTGTGTTGTCATTGATCAGTGGAGATAATGGGATACACACGAGCTGTGTGCTGTGTGGTATCAGTGGAGATGATGGGTTACACACGAGTTGTGTGCTGTGTGGTATCGAGAAAAAAAAGAAGAAAAAAAAATGATGGTGGTGATAGCCGGCAAAACTCATTGAGTGTTGTACTCCAGTTTGGTTAAGCGGGGCCCTAAGAAAAAAAACTAGGATGTCTCTATTATGTCTTGAGTAAATTTTTGACTACAACTATGTGTTTCTTACATCTGTTGATAATGGTTGGCGCTTGTTAGTTGTGTTGGTACAATTGCTCTATTCTTGAATCATTACTTGTGTGTATATGTATATATAGACCGAAAGGCTATACTTATTGAGTAGGCAACTCACTTCTTGCCACATATTTTTTAGGATATAGGTTGTGTGGACTAACATCATCAGATTTTGAGCCTTGCCATTATTCTGAATAGGTGGGTCAGCCGTGATATCAAAAGTTAGAGTTTTGGGACTATGCATAGTATACATCATAGTGTTATTGGGTTTGATTTTAAATTATTGTACAAATGGACGTTGTTATCTTTTTTTTAGTTGTGTACATATGTGGAAAAGTATATAAAAACTGTTGGCATTATTGATTATCTCTTGAGGTATATATGTGCTATATTGATAAAATAGAATTTATATTATGTTATAGGATGAGATGAGATGAAGGAAATGGTATGTGAATTAGTGGTAATTAAGTATTATGTTGTAGGGGGTGCTACATATTGGATACCAGCGAATTCATAATCTGCGAATAGTTTGCAGATGGTGAAGAGGAGTAGAAAAGTTGAAACAAAAGGTCCTAAGGCTTGGTGATAGCGGGGCTATTGTTATAAAGACTAGGGGCTTAGTTAGGCTTAATGGTGAACATGTTAGGGCAGTGTTATGTAACCCAGCATGATCAAAATATTGTTCTCATTATTGTTAGACAATTTTGATTACACAAATTTTGATCAATAAAGCTTTTATTTTTGACATTGAATGGATTCATGTTTGCTAGGTGAAACATACTATCTCATAATTGGATTATGCATACTCAAACAAAGAATAAAGTGATAATCAAAGAGCCAAAGCTTACAGTCCTGGTAGGTCAATCTATTCTAGTTGAGGAAGAGAGCGAATGATGGGTTCAAAGAGCACTATAAATAGGCGATTTGGACCCATTAGCTTTCAAAACCTTATTGAGAAGGAGAAAGACCGCAAACGCTCCTTTGTGGGACAAAATAAGTTTACCAGTTACACGTTGGATTTGATACAGTGTGATATCTGTGAGTTACTAAAATACACAAGATTAATGTAGGGGTTCACTAGTCTAATTTTATTTGATGAGGTTTAAAGAATTAAACTCGGAGTGGTGAACCAACATGATCACCTTTCAATTGAATCGAGAGAGTGCATATTTAGTGGGAAGTTTTGAATATAAAAAATGAGAATGTGATCCTCACTCGGGAAGTTCTTACTGAAAGGACCACGGTTGACCAGTCTCTGACAAGGAAGAAATCAATTTAAGTTGGACTTTGTTTGATTGGTGTTTCACTGAAACAGACTGGCCCTTATTGCATGATGAAACTCACGTACTACAAAGTACTTGAGTTATAGGATGGTCCTATACACATCAAGGAAATAATGGGAGTAAGTTTTCATACAACTTCTCAAATGCATCATTCGTAATTAACTACATCTCTAACTGATCATATTTCAGTCCTTATTGTCCATGGAAATTAAATTTTAAACGGACATAAGAAGGAACGATGTTGGACATCGTATGGAATCAATGGTTTGGAGCCTAAGGATTCACTAAGAAATTCAAACTAGGTTTGAGACTTCGTAAAATTGGAATAATCATTTTTATCTTAAGATTATACTAGGTATGATTTGATAAAATGAGCCCAAGGTCAGTGGGGAGTTGGTGCGAGTTCCAATGTGTTTAGTATATAAACGTCTTTCTCATTTGGAATGAGGTTAAGATATTTGGGAAACACTATGATATATAAAATTATTTACGAAATTGCCATAAAAAATGGGATCCTTAAATCAGGGCGGAGGCTACTCATGAATCAGGGCATCTGAAATACTGCATGAGAATGCGTCAAGAGCCATGCTACGGGCGATCATCATTGCATCCCACTGAAGAAAGGAACTGAAAAGAGCAAGAAGCAATATTCATGCATAACCTATATAGTTGCTATATGGTCTCTAAGATGGTATTCTACATTCTCTAGATATAAGTATGCACTCTTTATCCCATCTCTCACTCTAAGAAGTACCATGCCGCGGCACTCACCACATAGGACTGACCTCACTTTATATCTGATACCTTACTCACTCACTCTCAGATCATTAGTTGTGCTACAGTGGTCTCTCTACTCGCCTCCTACTACACTATACATTAATGCTCTCAACTCTCATGATCTTGTGTCTGTGTCTCTATAGGAGATATACACTAACATAAGACACGATAATGGGAAATATATTAGACCTATAACAGCATTTGCATTGAAG
This sequence comes from Sesamum angolense, assembly GCA_034509725.1. NCBI lineage: Eukaryota > Viridiplantae > Streptophyta > Magnoliopsida > Lamiales > Pedaliaceae > Sesamum > Sesamum angolense. The sequence goes on along the minus strand of JACGWL010000008.1, from coordinate 14,909,189 downwards.
CAGTTTAATAGTACCAAGCTGTTTAATACCATCTCTTCCCACTCGAGAACTCTCTATGGCTTAGCTACGACAATTTCATGTACCTCTTAGTCTGCCGCAGTTCTCTGGGCAAGGTATCATCTGGTAGACGGTATGCCTAGCAGACTGGGAATTTCTCGCTATGATTGATTAACTGTGGAAAATGACACAGACAGAAGGATTATCGAACAATTAGTTTGCCTAGCTCGTGATAACAGAAGGAATACCAGGACTAATAAGTGTATGGAGGATCTATAATCTTCATTCGAGCTATATTATCCGTATACTACCTTTATCACTTTGATTTCAATGGACTCTTACCATATACCACCATGATATAACTCGATCTCCAACACGCGTGGCACAATATATTACACCTACACGGAGACAGCAACTCTCTCCTTGTGCTATATCAGGAGAATGTGAACTCCTGGTATACAGGCGACTGTGAGTAGAGAAGTCTCTCTGGTTCATTCTCGCACTGATGCGTTTCAGAGCTCGCGTTTACGGTCCATTTTCCTCGATCCCGGACCTTGAAGACGGTCAGCCGGATTAGGTGAAAACTTTTGCCTCTTTTTGGCCCAACAACAGTCTTTTTGACACAAACAAATGTGTCACGAGAGACCATGCCTATTTCTCATTGTCTATCTAACGGCAGTCTGCACATTTTGCTGCCTTGAATTTGATACTCTCGAAGGACTGTACTAGAGAACCTAAAACCTTTGTGATACATATGCAAAGCACTAACTAGAATTCACCATCCTTCTGCTGCTCCGTCCCTCTTCCTCTCCTCTCTTCGTGTGTGGTCGCGCGAAGCGCTATGATATATATCCCACCTAACACGTGTACGGGCGAGACCCTAAGTGTCATCATATCCTCAACATTTCCTATCAAGACATATATCATTCACAATCAGTACCCTGTAGATTCTAATGATAGAAGACTCATGAACAAATAGCAATCTAGTCATCACGCTGCATGACTCCAGCTGTATATACGTGATGCATGGTGTAGAGCAAACATGTAACGGCTATTTATACGAGAGTCAATGTTTGTCCTCATTATATTTTCTTGTCATACAATAGTCTAACTCTCAATATCTCTGACACAAATACTGCAAGTGTAGCGCACCTCTTTCATGGATATCTCTAAAGAGGAAAAGAAATGTGCCAAAATAAAAGAGGAAAGGAAAAGAGTGGGTTGCCCAACCACACACTCCATCACCCACACACTCAAGAGAACCTTTCACGGATACATCATAGTATCTCAGCTACACAACTATCAGTTCTAGATACGGCTGTGTAGGTTGATACTAAGTGAAGATGAAGAGAGCATCATCTAGACATAGTATGAGATGTGCAGAAAGAATAAAGAGAGAAGGGTGGCGAGACGATAGCACCGAAACGCGAAGACAAAACCCAGTCGGCTGAAGAAGATATCGTGATACAACTGGTGAATAGAGAAGAAAACACAACACGAAGCACGGAGGGTTATGGCGAGAGTCCACTCTCTTTCATAACTTCGAGATGGGTCTCTGACATGCGCAAATATCCTGCACGAAAAAGTGTGTGGTCTCACATCTATCTGGAATTCTTATATCAATGGATCAATGATACAATCCTCAGGAATCCGCGATTTGAATGCATAGAGAACATCGGCGTCATGTCTTAAGGCTCAAATATGTAGGAGAAAAGCAGGCCCAAATAGGCTTAATAGAATGTAGAGTAGAAGCTATTAACCTAGGAATCGACCTTGCCAATTTAGCCTCGGGTTACTATCTGTGAATTTACAAGTAGTAGCAATTTACAGCTGTCTAGGTACCAATATAGCTGTTGGATTCTTATCAACTCGTGATTAACTGCTTTGGACATATGTCATAGATACTTTATAGGAGCGGCGCTAACTGTGACGGACAGGGTAAATAACAAATGACAGTCGAAGTTCGAGTGCTCAATATTCCAATTCAAACATGGGGAACGAGAATGACAGCGTCAACTGCTCGTCTCTCTCTGACCGCAGAATCGATACATGTAGAGTTGGGTGTAGTGTCTCAAATGAGCTTCTACAGTCTCAGACTTCACACTCGTCTACAATACCCCAATAGTGCTCGGTAACTATCTCTTAGTAAAGAATTTGAGAAGAAACCGTAAGATAAGTCATTGAGACACACGTCTTCAGTGGCCAGGCCCTATTAACCCTTCACTTTCCACTGCTGAATACTCCTACATATACCCTATTTAGCGAAACATCGGATACAAAGATTGTATATACGGTGAAATTCTGTCACGCTTTGCCTGTGGTATCAACTCTGATAATTGCTGGCAACTAGTATGATTCTATCATGTATACTTGAAAGATATGACAACATAGATCCATCCAGTGGTAGAAATGTGAGCTGTAGCGATGATGCTCGCTCACTGTGTATAGTCACAGTTACCATTTTCTTAGTAAACTATATAAGCTTATGAGGCTATCTGGCAAATCACTATTAGTGAGAATACCATTATCTCATACTATGGTAGAGTATATAATGATCAATCACTCTCGAACTATGTGCTAATGTATCTTCTACGTAAGTAGATATGAGTAGACTGTAATATTATCAACATAGACTGGATATAACCAGCGAGATGCACTAATAACATAAACAATTAATATGATTCATGTAATGATAATCAGTACACCACAAAGTTAATGATTGTTACCTTACGATATACTATACTCGGCTCAAAATATACTTTCCATCATCTACATACAATTAGTCAGTACTCTATGGTCGGAGTACCGTCTTAAGTTCCTAAGAGATCTCCTGTGACGTGATTCTATCCTCTAGTCGCCTATATAAAGTATCCACTATCTTGAGCGCTCTAGCTAATCACACACATAACCCACCATGTCTCTATCTCTTAGTAAACTAGATCCTTATATACATTACTAATATAATTCACACATATCTTGATCAATACCTGATATGTAGTTTATCATATGATTCCAATTGATCAATCAGAATGTATACCCTATTATATATATTGAGTCAAGTTGTAGAGCATGTGAGTAGCATATAGATCGCGAGCACGATACAGTCTATGTGGTGAGTTAATCCATTGTGATAGAGACTCGTATTGACGATACTGTTAAAGTATACATACATGTAAAAGAAAGTATCGATATATGACAATTAATGTACAGCAAGCCTTAAACATACTGTCGAAAAGCCATACTACTAATTCATATATCTTTATGATATCATACATGAATATATAATCAACTGATACAGATCCTCCTAAGCTATTCCTGTGATTTATTAACCTCATATGATCTATAGATCCTATAAATATAGCAACTACTATGATGATCTATTATAGTACACAATAGATTAAATGTATAATTACTTAGTAATCTCGCTTCTTAGAAGTATATAAGGAACTGTCTGTGTGATAGATACGAACAGAACTGCAGTGCGCAGCATTATCAAGGTACAACTAATCGCTACTGTATAGAACACGCTCAATTATCAGATCACACATCATTCTGCAATATCTATCCTCCAATAATGTATCCATTACCTCTGATATATTATATTATACTCATATCGAGTTTCGCGCTAAGCAATACATGAGTACCCAGTGATATACTCAACTAGATTTAAAAGCATTTATTCCATTACTTATATTGCGCGTCAAAGAATATTCGCTATTTTCTCATTTAGACTAAATTCAAATAATTTATATAATATCATATAAGTTTAATAGATATTACTTATATGGTGGATGTTGTTTTGATGAGGAGTTATTAATATTTATGCCTGTCCCATGAATTTGCGTAACTCGTTGTAATGTTCGATTCACGTTACTATATTATAGCGCGTAAAATACAAATTACCCCCCTGTGTTATACGAAAATACCAAATTACCCCCCTATCTGAAATTTTTTTTTAGCAAATTACCCCCCTTATTTTTCATAATATAGCAAATAAGCCCCCCCACGCCGATTTCGTGCCATTCACGCTCCTTTTTCTTGTAACTTTTTTTTAAATTTTTAGTTATGAAATACATACATTCCTAATTTTATACCGTGATCTGATT
>JACGWL010000008.1:13243879-13530670 GCA_034509725.1 Sesamum angolense | reverse complement strand
AATTGGTGCAGGAATTTACCCTTTCCATTTCTTCTGGCTGGAATTGGACCATGTACTTCGGTGGAATGCAAACGCCTCACCATCTTCCCTGGTATATGTTGACGGACATCCAAAGCCCTCAACTCTTCTTCAACCTCTTCCTTCAAAAGAAGTTTCCAGTCAATCCTTTTAGGACCGTTGTCACACTTTTTCAAAATTTCCCAAAGGAAGTTCTTTCTTTGTCTTTCCAGAGTCTGGAAATATTCCCTGTTGTCATTATAACTCGAACTTTTGTTCGGTTCCATTTTCTTGAAAAAGTCTCCTCCGTTAGTGGAAAAATTATCTAGATATAATATTAACCGAATTTTCTTCAATAAACCTAGGCTCTGATACCATTCTGGCCGAGCACTGTACAAAGTTTGCAAAAGGAGATGAGTCGGACTAAATGTGCAAATTTTCAAAAATTAGAGGACCAAATCTGTTAGCCCCGAAAAGCAGAGACCAAAAGTGGGACACCCCTTATCCTGTGGGACTATAAGTGCAATTACCCCTAATTTATGATATTGGATATCATTTCTATTTAAATGCATTATATTTTGTGTGCATGTTTATTTTGGAATAAATGTGCAATATTTTGTTAATTGGATTAACATAGATGATCACGAAGCCCAAAGGACCCTGTGTATGGTTTATTTTTTGTTGGGTTGGGGCCCACGTGCCTTTTATTTCCTTTTTCTCTTCATTTTTTTTTAGCCTAAAACGTTTAAGGCTTGCTTTCTCCCTATTAATGTACTCCCCCCAACTAATGATTGGGGTTTCTTTTTAAGTTGTAATGAGAGTAGAATAGATGGAGAGGTTTTACCTTTATTTTATTTTTAATAATTGTAAAGAGCAAGCCCAGACGATGGAGGCCTATGGAGGAGGCCATGGGTTGGTCGACGGAGATCCATGGATAAGAGGCCCGAAGGACGGAGCCCATGAAGGAAAAGAAGAAATAATGAGAGATTACAAGGCCCACAATGTGTTAATGGGTTAAATATCTTATAATAATGTAAGCCTACCCTTAGACTGACCATATATCCACTATAGGCTCAGTGGGTCGCATAGGTTTTGGGCTTGTGATCATCCAACAAGGGCGTGTTAGGCTTTTATTTTGCATGTGATGCGTTTTATTTAAATGCATTATATATATTGGATATATTTTCATGCACGATATTAATATGTGATGAGGTCTCGGTCAACTATTAAAATGAACTCTCACTTGGTTGGACCAAGTTAATAATATTAGACCCTTAAAAATGAAAATAAACATAATGGCTTGTTATTCCATACTTTCTATCCACAGTAATGTAGTGAGGAAGCCAATTTCCACCATACATGGTCCACGAGTCGTGGCACGTGTGGACTGAAATGAAGCTGCACTGTTACTGTGAACGAAGTGAATACACACCTATTTCCCTGTCTCACGAGTCGTGGTGGAGATAGTGTGTGCTATGATTCGGTTGATAGATTAGGACTAATGCCAAGTGATGTAATTTCCATGCCTTCCATCCACAGTAATATAGTGAGGAACTGATTTTAGCCACACGTGGTCTCACGAGTCATGGCACATTTGGACTGAAATAAAGTTGCACTATTATTGTGAACGAAAAGACTACGCTTCTATTTCCCTGTCTCACGAGTCGTGGTGGGTGATAGTTTGCAGTATGATTCGGTTGATGGGTCGGTCTAACACCAAGTAACGTGATTTGCTTGGAGTCCTCGGAATCACATGAAATGGTGAGGCTAAATATCTTGGGGATCTCGTAGGACGACAATGGTATTGGATACCTCCCACAAGGCTATTTCCATATGAATCGTAAAAGCGAGGCATGCAGAATTTCGCTTGTGGACCTCAAGTCCACTAGGAAAATGGTTTTCCCGAATCCCCATTTGAGAGTGATGTGCTTTCGCAGAAATAGTGGGAGGATTAATGACTGAAGTCCAAGTCCTTAACTTGAACCTAATATTATAATAATCTGCTTATTTTTCTATTTATTGTTAATTTCTAAGAATCCACTTAACTATACTTGAGGCTAATATTTAATGGAACAAACATTTTGGATTGACTGAGAAATCTGAGGATGGTCCTCGATTTCAAGAACCAGACTTACGTTCTGGATAAGTCGCTAGCTCGGACTTTGCCGAAGGTTCCTGCCTGGAGAACATTTGATGTTTGAAAAGTTTACTCAGTGGCATGAGAACAATCGGAAAGTACACAGTATCGTACTGGGCTCGATGAGTAACGAGATCCAAAAATAGTATGAAAGGTATAAGGACGTCTTGTCGATAATGTATCCGCATGAAAAGAACTTTATGCGGTATCGGAATGGCATATTAGATGTGCCATGACGAAGGCATTCTTCAGCATGATAATGATTAAGGGAGCATCCATAAGTGAGCATGGAGTGATAATGCTTTCCTTAGTAGACAAGCTCAAAGACCTCCAGGCTGATTTCAAGGAAGAAGAAACGTACGTTGACTTGATTCTATAATCACTATCTTTCTCCCTTGATCAATTTACTATTAGCTATAACATGAATGGGCTTGAGGAAAGACTTCATGAGTTGATTAATATATTGGTCAAGTACAAGGCAACGATTGAAAAATCTGCGCCGACGGTACTAGTGGAGAGGCTTCAACCTCTAAAGTGAAGGCAAGGTTGCCGACGCGAGAAGAGAAGAAGGGTGAGATATTTTCTACTTGCTAGCACTTCAAGTATTCCTGTTACACCGCTAGGCGGGGGTAAAGAAAGAGGAAGAGGGTTCGTCAGTCAAGGATTCCGAATGATGTTTGCATTTATTGTCGAGAGAAGGGCCATTGGAAGAGGGAGTGTCCTAAGCTCCTCTCCAATGAAGGTATAAATCTTTAATTGAGTATTAACATAATCACTATTCTACTCTTGGTATTGAATACCAACGAATTCATAATTTGCAAATGGTTTGCAGATGGTGATGAGGAGTAGAAAAGCCGAAACAAAAGGTCCTAAGGCTTAGCGATAGCGGGGCTGTTGCTATAAAAGACTAGGGACTTAGTTAGGCTTAATGGTGATCATGTTATGATAGTATCTATGTAACCTAGCATGATCGAAATAATATTTTCAATTATTGTTGGACAATTTTGATTACATATTTTGATCAATAAAATCTCTTATTTGACATTGAATAGATTCATGTCTGCTGGGTGAAACATATACTATTTCATAATTGGATTATGAATACTCAAATAAAGAATAAAATGATAATAAAAGAGCCCAAGCTTACAGTCCTGGTAGGTCAATCTATCTAGTTGAGGAAGAGAGAGATTGATGGATTCAAAGAGCACTAGAAATAGGCGATTTGGATCTATTAACTTTCAAAAGCTTACTAAGAAGGAGAAAGATCGCAAAAGCTCTTTTGTGGGACAAAATGAGTTTACCAGTTACATGTTGGATTGGATCCAATGTGATATCTGTGAGTTACTAAAATACAAGATCGTGTGGGGATTCACCAGTCTAATTTCATTTGATGAGGTTCAAAGAATTAGACTCGGAGTGGTGAACCAACATGATCACCTTTTGATGAATCGAAAGGGTGTGTATTTAGTGGGGTTTTTTATGAGAATGTGATTCTCACTTGGTGAAGTTCTGCCTGAAAGGACCACGGTTGACCGGTCTCTGATAAGGAAGAAATCGAACTAAGTTGGACTTTGTTTGATTGGTGTTTCACTGAAATAAATTGGCCTTATTGTATGATGAAACTCTCATCCCACAAAGTACTTAAGTTAATAGGATGGTCCTATATACGTCAAGGAAATAGTGGGAGTAAGTTTTCATATAAATTCTAAAATGCATCATTCGTAATAAGCTACATCTCTAACTGACCATATTTCAGTCCACATTTGTCCATGGGAATTGGATTTTAATCCAAAAGGACATAAGGAGGAGCGATGTTGGACATTGTTTGGAATCAATGGCTTGGAGCCTAAGGATTCACTAAGAAGTTCGAACTAGGTTTGAGACTTCGTAAAACTAATATTCATTTTTATCTAAAGATCATACTAGGTATGATTTGAAAAAATGAGCCCAACGTCAGTGGGAGTTGGTGTGAGTTCCAATGTGTTTAGTGTATAAACGTCTTTCCCATTTGGAATGAGGTTAAGATGTTTGAGAAACACTAAGACACAATATAAAGTTGTTCACGAAAATTCTCCATAAAAGGAATTAGATTCCTACATCAGGGTCGAGCTATTCAAAACTCAGTCATGGTTGATTGATGAGAAAGCTCAGATATCCTGGACATTCCTTACGTCTGTGCCAAAGACAGCACGAAAGTGTTGGTTTGGTGTGTTGGACCGAACATTGTGTATGCTTAGAGCATGCCACAACGTATATTGGAAATACACCAATTGACAATAGACAGTTGTCAAGAACAGTCTTTAATACCTGAATAAGGATTAAAGAAGTGTGTCTGACACACGATTTGTGGAGTTAATTCTGGAAGGCTAAAGCGATACTAGCTTCCAGACTTATGTGAATAATGGTTAAGTCCTCAAAGTATAATCACGTTCGGACTTGATGGTAGGCATGGTAGCTTGGAGGGATTTCAAGCAGACGCCCCATCTTAAAAGTTGAATGTGGGGCGACTTTAACAAGTCAGTCTAGAAAAGTGGTTTGGATCGAAAAATAACATCCATTAGATGGATGTAGTGCCTAGCACAGCCGAGCCAGTTGTAGCCTTAGAGGCGAACGACAAGGCTAGGGCAAGAGCCTTATGGGCCCGAGATCTCATCACAAGATGCGCAAAAATTCTTAGATAACAACCATCTGACATTTCGTTGTGACATTAAAATCCCGTTCAATATCAGTGGTAAGCTTAACGAAACATATTGCCATGTTGATGAATTCTTACCTTATTCATCAATATAATATTATTTGATAAAGATTGTCGAATGGAAAACAACCAATCCAATTGGCTTTTGGTCACCCATTCCAACAGTTTCCTCCAACCTTCTTCTCTTTTCTTTCTTGATGGCTTCAACATAGCATTTGCATGCCTACAATACATCGGCCTGGGCTTGACCCGCTCCTCCGATTACTAGGAACTTAATCTTCATGTGATACGTGGATATAATTGCTCGAAAAGCGTTAAGCGTTGGTTGTCCCAAGATAACGTTGTATGCTGATGGGATATCCACCACCAAGAATTTGAGCAAGCATATCTTCCGTAAAGGTGCGGTTCCCAGGGTTAATGGGAGCTAGATTATACCCCTTGGATGAACTACCCCCCCAGCGAAGCTATACAGGGAAGTGTCTACCGCCTCGAGGGGTACATCTCCCAATTGCATTTGGTCATAAGCCTCTCTAAAGAGTATATCGGCCGAACTGCTTGAGTCTATAAAGAAATGTCCTATTTCATAGTTGGCCAATAGGGTGGTGATGACCAGGGCGTCATTGCTCTGTGTCCTAGGTTCGCAGCGCTCCTCTTGACCAAACCGAATGAGAGGAGCATCGTTGACAGACTCCACATCCATCAGTTCTCTTGCTGATGTCCTATAGGCTTCTCGTATCTAGGCCTTCCTAGACCTATGTGAGTCTCCACCCGGGACCACCTATGATCATCCTTATCACACCCTTCCTAGGTGGGTCATTGACCCCGGCCTTTTCCATCACTGAGGATTTGGGCATATCTTTGACTGGAGATTCGGGGCTGGACTTTTTGACATTCTTATCTATTTTTGTCTCGTATTTCTAGTATGGCCCAGTACCTCTGGCTCTCTCCCAACACACGTATTCCTGCAGGTAATCGTTTTGTATTAATTGTTCGATCTCATTCTTCAAGTGTTTGCATACTTCAGTTGTATGCCCATAGTCATTATAAAATCGACAAAACTTGTCAGACTTGGGACGTTGAGGGCCATCCTTGTATGACCTAGGCCTAGTCAGCAAGCCCTTTTCTTCCACAGCCATGGGTGCCTGGGTTATGGGGACGGGCTTGGGGGTGTACACCGTATTCACCCTTTGCCATGATGGCTTTTTATCTTTGAAGTTTGTCTTTGATTTTTTAGAAGGATCTTCATCCTTGTTTTCCTTCCTCTTTTCTCCTCGCCCTTCTCTTTTAGATGCCTAGGCAATCTCCATGTTGATATACTTAGCCGCCTGGGCCAGGAAAGCGTCAAATTTGGTGGCTGGTTTCTTAGCGAGGGACTTGAAGAAGTCTCTATCAGCAATCCTTGTGCAAAGGAGCTGGGCTTAACTTCGCTGAGTCACCGATGGAACTTCTAAGGCGGCCATGTTGAAACCCTAGAGGTATTCTTTTAGAGGCTCTCCTTCCTTATGGTGGATGGAGAAGAGCTTAATTCGGTTTTTCGGTGTTTCCTACTACTGGTGAACTAATGCAGGAACAGGGAATGAAATTCATGAAAGCTCCCTATCACAGCCAGGGGTAATTGATTGAACCATTGTTGCGCAGCCCGAGCAAAAGTGGTAATGAAGACTCGACACTTAATGCCGTCAGTGTATCGGTGCAGCAAGGCCGCATTCTCGAAGCAGGATAGGTGTTCCTGTGGATCGGTGGTACTATCATACTTAGCTATGGCTGGGGTGCGACAGTTAATGGGTAACTCATCTGCTAGAATAGGTGACCAAAAGCCAATTGAATTGGTTATTTTCCATTCGACAATCTTTATCAAATAATATTAGATTGATGAATATGGCAAGAATTCATCAAGAAGGCAATATGTTTCGTTGTGCTTACCACTGATATTGAACGGGGTTTCAATGTAAAAAAATGCCCACAGACCGAAAGGTTAATCCTGTGGAGTTGGGTTGCGCATAGGTTTGGCAGCTATGAAACCAACTCCTGAGGGTCTGTCTGTAATGTTCGAAGTCGAGGACCTCGAGACTGGGTGTTGAGAGTCCTATGGAGACTTGCACTAAATATTGCAGCCATGTTTCGTCGGTAGGAGACGTAGTTGTCTGTGTAGTTTTAGTGGGTTAGTTGGCAAGGTAGTCAACTAAGTGAGGTGACTCGCGGGAATTATCATATAGAAGCCTCTTAAGGCTTGGTCGGTATGACTGGGATTCCCAATTCCGATAGTATGAGAATTAGTCCTCTGACTTAAGGAATCATGGCAATCACGTGCATACGAAGACTGTATCTTAGATGTAACAAGCGGTGGCTGTGTCGTGAGGCATAGTCATCATAAGCATTATCCAGTGCATTCGTAGTATGTAGCGAGGATGGTGGTTTCTAAGAGAGGATCTGTCCCATGTTATTATATGACAAAGAGTTCTCCCATGCACCTTGAGATGGTTTAGACTCTAAAAGTCTTTGGCCAAAGCGATTGATCGATCAGGAATATGTTTCCTAGATCGGATCAATAGAGTAAACGCATCTCGAGTGTTAAGCATAGTTACCTAGTCAAGTATGGGAATCGACACCCAATTCCATACCTTAGACTAAGGCCAGGAGATGGTTGACAGTATGATCGTACTCGTATGGATTCGAAGCCTAAATGTTCACGCCAATATTCACTTAGTCTCTAGTGCCATGGACTGTTACTAGACGGCCACCATGGTAACTGGCCATTTCCGATTATTGGATAATAAAAAATAATTAATTAAATTAAATTAAATTAATTGTGTTGGTCATAAATGCCCAATTCTAGTTGAGGGTGAATCTAAAGAGTCACACCGTACCACTATAGTGGGATATAATTAATTTGGAATTAATTCTAGAAGAGTCGGATTAATTTAATTAGATTAAATTAATCTTTGGAGAGATTAAATGATTGGATCATTTATTTAGATCAATCCATTGGATGGATGACTTGAAATTTAATTAATTGGATTAATTAGAATTTCAAGTTAGCTAGTAAAATTAATTGGATTAATTTTATTGGGCTTGGTCCAATTTATGAATGGGTGTTGTTAGGATACAAAAATTTGATATAAGCTGGAAATGAGTGTAAAATCTAAAGAACCTGGAAGAAAGCCTCGGTTCGAGAAGGGACCTCGTATTTATAGCGGAGTGTCCTAGGTTGAAGAAGATTATCTGGGACTAGGGGTGTCAACGAGTCGAGCTCGAGTCGAGCTTTACCGTTTTGGTGAGCTCGAGCTCGAGCTCGATTGTAGGTGTTAGGGCTCGAGCTCGAGCTCGAGCTCGATGAGCTTATACAGATCGAGCTCGAGCTCGAGCTCGATGTGACGAGCTCGATTGTAGGTGTTAGGGCTCGAGCTCGAGCTCGAGCTCGACGAGCTTATACAGATCGAGCTCGAGCTCGAGCTCGATGTGACGAGCTCGAGCTCGAGCTCGAGCTGTCGAGCTGTCAAGCTTGAACTCGAGTTGCCGCCGGTGAGACGAAGAAACAACGGAAAACGGGGCATAGCACAAGCCGACGGTGACAAGGGAGAGACGGTGGAGGGGTGGGAGAGATGGTGAATGAGAAGCCATTATTTGAGGAGCCGTACCTCCCGCCCGCCGCTCCTGCCGCCGCACGCCGCGCCGCTGCGCGCTGCTGCTGCTGCTGCTACCGCGCCGCTGCTGCTGCTACCGCCGCTGCTGCTGGACCCGCCGCCGCGCCGCCGCTGCTGCTGCTACCGCCGAGTCGCCGGCCGCGATCCTGGTGCTGCCCGCGCCGCGCCGTTCGTGTGGATTTGGATTTGGGGTTGGGGTTGGGGTTTGGGTTTGGGGGAGAATGGTGATGGTGAGTGGTGGATTTGGATTTGAATTTGGGTTAGGGTTGGGGTTGGATTTTGGGGTTAATGGAGAATTTGGGGTTAGGGTTGTTATAATAAAATTGTTAATTTTTATATTTTTAATAAAATTATATGTTATAAATAATACTAAATATTATTATATAATTATAAAAAATTAAATATATGGTATAATATTTTAATATATTCTTATAAATGTAAATTATTTTTTAAATATTGTTGATATCATTATATAAAAAAAATAATAATGATGATAAATAAGAGATAAACTTCTTAATTCAAAGTAAAAAATATTAATTGATCTTATTATATATATATAATAAAATAATAAAAAAGTAATTAAAATTATTAAAACATCATTAATTACTACTATTATTATTATTATTATCTTTAGATATTTTATAGTTGAAATTGATATATATTCACAATTTGCAATAAATTTGTATATTCATAAACGTTAGTATTACACTGATGTAACTATCATCTTACATTGTTGAATAATGTGGGTTAATCGGGCCGTCAAAATTCAGATCAAACCGTTAGATATGATCAAACATACATAAAAATACATTTGGTAAAGTTTTAGATTTATCGGGTAGACGGATGTCGAGATATCGTACTCGAACGAAAAGAGTAATCATTCAAGACGATGTATCGTTGAATCAGACCATGTAATTTTAAATCGTACCATCTGATATGATCTAATTGACACAAACTTATATATATTAAAATTTGGTATGAATCGGTTGGCTGAATTTTAAGATATTATAATTGTTAATTAAGCTTTTGATCTCATTATATATTTAATATATATAATAAATAATAATTAAAATAATTAAAATTGATTAAACTTAGTATAAAGATTAAATGTATAAATAAAAGTACCATAATTTAATAATTTATTATTATTCAAATAAAATGTATAATATTGATTAATAATTATAATATATGATCAATTTTGAGTATAAAATTGATAAAATATTGAATATTATATGAAATATATAATTTTTTTAAAAATATAACTATATATAAAAAAAAAAAAAAAATGCTTCAGCTCGCGAGCTGAGCGAACAGAGGTAATTTGGCTCGAGCTCGAGTCGAGCCAAAAGTCGAGTCGGCTCGCGAAACTCGCGAGCCGGCTCGACTCGCCTGCCACCCCTATCTGGGACTTCTGAGTTCTGCGGGGGTGGTTGGATAGATAAGAGTCCGAGTCTAAGGGGAATCCTGTAGATTTGGGACTCCTGGACGCTGAATGCCCTAGTACCTGGCCTAGGCTGGAGTCTTCGTTAGGGCTTGCTTCGAGTCGGGGCTAGACTCCTTCATGAGATTTGGGTTTCGGCCGTCAGAGGAGTTCCTCTGGGCCGGTCCAGAGCCTTTGGGCCTAGAGATATATACATATTAATAATAATGACTGATTAATTATAATTATGCTGCTAACGTTTCAATTAGAATTCATACAAATAAACATAATTTTGTATTTCTATCCATTAAAAATTGAAAACTTATAATGAATACAAAACTAGACGACGACTAAAACTTAATTCAAAATTCACATTCCTTTGATAGTATGTGTAATAATGTATGAAATGATAGTTAAGGGGCAATGGTGAAATTGTAGGCTAGGATTGAGAAGGATGTTTGCCACATTTTCTCACATTGTGTATCATGATAGATGTTAAATTAGTCTTAAATTATTCTTTTAAGAATATAAATAAAGTTTCTATAGTTTCAACTCAATCACCACGAGTATATCTTTGAAAACAAATCACTCACAAAAAAACTTTTACGTTATCTATCAAAGCAATCCATATGTATAAATATGTTCATTTGCAAGTATTATTTACGTGAAAATGATCTATTTTTTGAGTCATATAATAGTGGGTTCAACTCACTTTGTAGATGTGAAAATTAGTGATGGTAACGGTCAGGCTTGGAACTGGTTTGTTCGAGCTCGAGACCCAGCCCGCACCGCCAATACCATGACCCTGCCTCGCACCCTTACAAACCCGTCCCATTCGTTTGATTTTTTAATTTTGTATCATATAAATGTCTTAAATTGTGCATTAAAAATAATCATTTTAGATGTTGATCATTTTTAATTAAAACATACTTTTAATAAGTAATATCCTTTTAGATATAGATAATTTAACATAGTTTTCGATTAAAATAAATTAAATAATACAAAGATACATTCAAGTAATTTTTATTATTTCAATAAGTAATATCATCTTACGATTTACAATAAATTATATATTACAAAAAATTCTTTCATCTGATGTTTGATTTTTTCAATAAGTAATATCAATTTAAGTTTAAATGCTTTAACATAGTTTTCAATTTAGAATGAATAGTATAAGACCAAGAATACAATCAACAAAATTTTTATTTTTTATTAAGTAATATTGATACGTCCGAAAACGCACAAGTCCGTTGGATTGATCTAGATAGCTTGGGCCGCGAAATGATACAAGTTCGACAGAGGGGACCTGCAAGAAATACGTTACCACTCCGACGCCCAAGTCAGTGATCGGTTAAAGAAAAATAGGTGAATGCGCAAAAAGTAATGTAAACAGCAGATGATTGCTATTAGAATGCTAGAATTTAGTATAAAACCAAATTAAGAATCAAAGTTAAAAGAACCTGGAGGAGGTCCCCGATTTGAGGAGGGGACCTCATATTTATAGTGGAGAGTCCTAGGTTCGAAGAACCGTAGCTGGGACCTCCGAAATCATCGGGGGTGGTTGGATAGATAAGAGTCCGAGCCTGGTTTCGGGGGGTTTGTTAGACGGAGTGGGAGTTTGAGTTGACTAGGAGTCCGATTGGCCTAGGACTCTTGTACTGAGACAACATTGCCCTAATCCGGTTAGGCTGGTCGTGCGACATCAGGGCCGATAGCATGATATCTGGGCTGGTTGCGTTCTGGGCTTGATCCATTTATGCTTGTTGGACTAGGCTCTTTGTTTGGACTGTCATCTCTTATTTGGGCCGTTTTAGATATACATATATCATCAAACCCCCCTACTCTAAGGAAAGGTGGGCTCGTCTAAACCTTTTCTTGGAGCAAGCCTAGGACATCTTCTCTCATAGGATCTGAAATTTACCAGGTATCTTTGATCCTGGGTCTTCGTTCTTACTCCTTACGTTTCTTTCTTTTGCCGCGCACGTCTGCTTTTGTTTTTGTTTTTGAAATGACAACTTTAGGGCAGTCATGATTAGGGCTAGGGGCGCGTGGTCGAACTCTAGCTCCATCTACGCGCCCATGCTCGTAGTTAATGGCTTCTCAAGGGGAGGTTACCCAGATTGGTTAGGTAACTTCTCTTCCACCTCTCTTTTTTTTAGGCATTTTCTCTTCTTCTTTGTTTTCTTCTTTTCGCTTTCTTGAGCCAAGACGACGTCTTCTTCTCAGGTTTGTGGTGCTGATTTTATTTAGCATTTTCTTTTTTTCTTCTGCCAGTCTGCAATCATGTCTTCTGGTTCTGGGTCGCTTCAGTTTGTAGGAGAGTCTGTAGGTGAAGGCGAGGATGCCTTTGAGACTACTTCGAGGGGGTTGGGGTCTAAACCTTTCGCTCCTGAAAGTGGTCGAAGATGAAGCCTGCATTAGGCCACTCGTCGGCTTCTTCACGAATCTTTGGGGGAGGAGGGAGATGAGTGGGAGGAGGGGTCTTCCCAAAACGAAGGGGTCCCGCCGACTGAGGTACGTAGGGTTCTATCAGGAACAGGAGGGTGTTGCCTTTCTGGGTCGGACTGGGTGCCTTGTTCCTAGGACGGGATGAGGTTAACTTGTCGGTGGATGAATTCGCTTTTCCTCCAGATTTCATGATTTCTGTCCCTGCCCCCAATAGCTATCCTGGTTCTCCTCCTGCTAATAGTATGAGCTTATTTTCTTCCTAGCTTCGGGCGGGCTTGCGATTTCCCTTGCCTTTATTCTATTGTCAGGTTTCTCATTTTTTTAGGATTCATTTAAATCAGTTGATGTCAAATTCTTTTTGTATTTTGTCTGCTTTTTCCATGATTTTCCAATTCAATGGTGTCATCCCAACTGCTACCATCTTCTCCCAATGTTTTCAATTGAAGAGAAATGAGCCGGGCATGTTTCATTGCATGCCCAAGCGAGGAGTTTCTTTCCTTCCTACCCCTAGCCATCCTAAGCGGTGGAAAGGGAACTTCTTTGTCCTCCTGCCTAAGCTTTGGACTATTCCTGATCGTTGGATAGATGATACCCTTCCTGCCTTGCTTTTTTCCTTAGATGACAGATCCCCTACTCTTTGCCGCCTTCTCGAGAGGTTAAATGAGTCACCTTACGACTGTAAACTCATGGGCTAGGACAGGCTCTTGGGCCATTTTAGGTTAAGCCCTCGGGTCGAACCTCTAAGGAAAGTGTTGGGTATCTCTGTCATGCTTTTTGCGTATTTTTGATAAATTCTTTAAGAACATGTCTGAGTGGGTTTATTCTTTTGTAGACGACATCCTGTTCAACAAGCTTCTCAAAGAAGAGCATCGTGCTACTACCACGCCTCCTAGTACCAAGTCTTCTCCAGGGGCCTCCTCTTCCAGAGATAAGAGGGGAAAGCGTCCTGCTGCTGTTTATCCAGGGTCATCTTTTAAGAGACAAGGCCGAGCTCTTCCATGGTCCCTCTTGTTAGCTCCACTCGCCACATTCCTACATCTCCTCTTCCTCCTCATCCTCCTCCTAGGGATTATGGGGTATATGATCATCTGATGTTGGATTTTGAGAGGGAGGCGGCCTCTTCTCGAGCCACCGACATTCTGAAGGGCGCCGCCATTTCTTTGGACAGGTGCCTTTTATCCTTAGTATCACTCGAGGATCTGGACAGGATGTTGTCCCTGGTGCTTGCAAAGGTATGTCCCTTACTTGGTCTCTTCCTTGGCCCTTTGTTTTAACTGCGTTTGTGATTTCTTTGTTTTGTCCCAGGCTGTGACTCTAAGAGGGGAGTTGTTGTCGCGCCCGTCGGTGAATCTAGAGAGAGCCCAAGGCGGAAGTTGGAGGAGCAGGTGGTGCGCCTGTAGAGGGAGGCGGCTGACCTTCGACCGTCGAAGAAGGAGGCAGTGACCAGGTATCAGCAGGTGGAAAAGGAAGTCTTCAACGGGAGATAACCGCCATGAAGGAAGACCATACCGAGGAAGTTCGGACATTGGCGGACTAGGTCCGCAAGGACTTCCCCGATACCGAGGAAGGGCGGAACTATCTAGATGCTTATTGGGTGAGCTACCTTTCTGAACTCAAGAAGTTCGAGGACTACAAGAGGGAGGTAGCTTCTGTGGCTGGGCCCTTTCTTCGCTTTGCTTTTGAAGCATGCCATCAGTAGTTCCTTGCCCACGGTTATCCTCCTACTAGAGAAGAAGCTACCTTCTTGAACTTCGACCTGGTGCTGGATACAACCTCGGACCCTTTTGGCCAGCCTATCTCCATTATTGGACCTCCTCCCGTAGATTCTAGTATTGATTATTGCTATCTCGTTATTCTATTTTTGACTTCTTTTGTGATTTCTCTTGTTATGACCTAGGTATATCTTTTCAGAAGAGGATCTGGACCAGATCCTAAAGGCAGTGGAGGTGGAGGTGAGAGGGGATGCTGACCAAATCCCTGGGGCTGCGCTGGGAGACGAGATTCCAGAGGGGATCCCGCATGCGTTGATAGTGGAAGATGTCCCAGGTTCGTCGAGGAAAGCTGAGACTGAAGATGCTGCAGCCCCCAGGAGGAGGTGGCCGAAGATGACCAAGGAAAGACCCATTTGTGGGGTAGTTTGATTTGATGTGTACCTGACTTAAACAACTTTTTTAGTTCCTTGCTTTTTCCCTCACTTAAGGTGAGGATGAGACAATTTATTTTTCTGCATTGAAGTTTTCTCTGTTTGACTTGGTCTTGAATACATGCTGATTTTTCGCTGCAGATTACTTAGTATGAATATCACAGGGTTATAGGATACAATAATTAGAAATGACCTTTCGATCTTTCATAGGCACGGCGGCCTGAGTGTAGGATAGGGAGTCTCCCATTTTCAAGGGATGCCTGGTTTTTGTGTATTCAGGCCTTATTCCTCAGGGGGTACTTTTTCATAGATAGGTGAGCTTTTGCTAACCTTAGAAGAGGCGTCCTTAGTTCAAGATGTTATTTGAGATTCAGGGGGCGCTTTAGGCCCGGGACCTATTCGGTTGAAATCCTTGATCTAGGACGTATATTTAGATACGTTAGATGCCCTGAGTTTAGGATACTCCTTGGGGGATCACCAGGTGTCTTAGGTCTAAGACTCGTTTCAGAGTTTAATGACCTAGGACGTTGTTGACGGTAAAAGGAAATCCTATATTCATGACCCCTTGCAGGTTGTTGCGTGTTAGGGACCTGGTTAGGACGACGTCCTAGGACTAGGAGAAAAATCTCCTTAAGTTGTGCACGTTCCAGGGTCTGTTCAGCATACGGCCTTCTGTATCCTCTAGCATATAAGTTCCATTTTCAATTATGTTAGAAATTTTGTAAGGACCTTCCCATTTTGGATCGAGCTTCCCTATTGGTTTCAGGGTGTCTACCCTTCGCAATACCAAGTCTTCTACTTGAAAATAACAAACTTTCACTCTCTTGTTGTGGGCATTTATCATCGTGCTCTTGTATCTTTGAGTTCCGATGAATGCTGTCTCTCGTAGTTTGTCTACAAGGTCAGGTGTTCTTTTAGGAGCTGCGAATTGCTTTCTTCGTTGAAATGCATTATTTTGTGTGAAGGTATTCCCAATTCGGCTGGGATGAGAGCCTCTATTCCATATACCAGGGAAAATGGGCTTTCTCCTGTAGAATCTCTAGGTGTGGTCCGATATGACCATAGGACACTAGTAAACTCTTACACCAGTCTTGTATCCTTCGTCCTTGGAACTGTCAGCCATTGTCGGATATTATTTCTCGGGGCAGTCTAAAGTGATATATGATGTTCTTCCATATGAACTTCATGACTTCTCTTTCAGTGATAGGGGCCAGAGGTTCTGCCTCTACCCATTTGTGAAGTAGTCGATGGCAACCAGAAGGAATTTCCTTTGCCCGGTCCGAAGTGTCATTTTTTGCTTTACCGGCTTGACACTAGGGTTTAAGTAGAGGTGGTGCGTGATGACACCTGGGTCTATCCCCTCCAGGTCCTGGGGAATCCATCCAAATATATCTTTGTTCTTTCGAAGGCAGTTGATTACTTGATTTGGGACATTTTCGGACATCTTGGATCCTGTTTTCGTAACCTTCCCTGGTTCACCCGGTGTGAGCTTTTTTTTTTTTTTTTTTTTGAAAGCCGCCTGTGCCTAGGCGGGGGTTTGGCGGACCCCTACCTGTTTATTACCAAAAAAGAGTTTAAATCTTGTACAATGAGAAAGCCGGAAACAAGGAGTACTTACTCCTTTTACAAAAAGAGAGAAATACCTATACTAATGATAAAACTGGAAATAAGGAGTACTTACTCCCTGTACAATAAGAGAGAAAATACCTATACTAAACAACGTTCACATTATGCCACGTCTTGTGCTCATTATGCCAAAGCAAGCCACAAAATCTCCTCGAAAAAGCTCTGGGCCAAGTCTTGAAACCATCATCACCCTCGGCGAAGGTGAGGGACCCCCTGTCTGTCAAGGCAAAATGATAATAAAAGAGCCCAAGCTTACAATCCTGGTAGGTCAATCTATTCTAGTTGAGGAAGAGAGAGATTGATGGATTCAAAGAGCACTAGAAATAGGCGATTTGGATCTATTAACTTTCAAAAGCTTACTGAGAAGGAGAAAGACCGCAAAAGCTCTTTTGGGGACAAAATGAGTTTACCAATTACATGTTGGATTGGATCCAATGTGATATCTGTGAGTTACTAAAATATACAAGATCGATGTGGGGATTCACCAGTCTAATTTTATTTGATGAGGTTCAAAGAATTAGACTCGGAGTGGTGAACCAACATGATCACCTTTTGAATGAATCAAAAGGGTGTGTATTTAGTGGGGTTTTCTTATGAGAATGTGATTCTCACTTGGTGAAGTTCTTCCTGAAAGGACCACGGTTGACCGGTCTCTGATAAGGAAGAATCGAACTAAGTTGGACTTTGTTTGATTGGTGTTTCACTGAAACAAATTGGCCCTTATTGTATCATGAAAGTCTCATCCCACAAAGTACTTAAGTTAATAGGATGGTCCTATATACGTCAAGGAAATAGTGGGACTAAATTTTCATATAAATTCTAAAATGCATCATTCGTAATAAGCTACATCTCTAACTGACCATATTTCAGTCCACATTTGTCCATGGGAATTGGATTTTAATCCAAAAGGACATAAGGAGGAGCGATGTTGGACATCGTTTGGAATCAATGGCTTGGAGCCTAAGGATTCACTAAGAAGTTCGAACTAGGTTTGAGACTTCGTAAAACTGGAATATTCATTTTTATCTAAAGATCATACTAGGTATGATTTGATAAAATGAGCCCAACGTCAGTGGGAGTTGGTGTGAGTTCCAATGTGTTTAGTGTATAAACGTCTTTCCCATTTGGAATGAGGTTAATGTTTGAGAAACACTAAGACACAATATAAAGTTGTTCACGAAAATTCTCCATAAAAGGAATTAGATTCCTACATTATGGTCGAGCTATTCAAAACTCAGTCATGGTTGATTGATGAGAAAACTCAGATATCCTGGACATTCCCTACGTCTGTGCCAAAGACAGCACAAAAGTGTTGGTTTGGTAAGTTGGACCTGACATTGTGTATGCTTAGGGCATGACACAACGTATATTGGAAATACACCAATTGACAATAGACAGTTGTCAAGAACAGTCTTTAATACCTGAATAAGGATTAAAGAAGTGTGTCTGACACACGATTTGTGGAGTTAATTCTGGAAGGCTAAAGCGATACTAGCTTCCAGACTTATGTGAATAATGGTTAACTCCTCAAAGTATAATCACGTTCGGACTTGATGGTAGGCATGGTAGCTTGGAGGGATTTCAAGCAGACGCCCCATCTTAAAAGTTGAATGTGGGGCGACTTTAACAAGTCAGTCTAGAAAAGTGGTTTGGATCGAAAAACAACATCCATTAGATGGATGTGGTGCCTAGCACAGCCGAGCCAGTTGTAGCCTTAGAGGCGAACGACAAGGCTAGGGTAAGAGCCTTATGGGCCCGAGATCTCATCACAAGATACGCAAAAATTCTTAGATAACAACCATCTGCAGGCAGCGATGGTAAAAGAAAACACACGGTTAGACCGTATAGATCCAGCAGAAAATAAAGTAGACCCACGAAACCGAGTCGGTATCATAGATTGCTCATGCTCAGAAGGTTCTGAGCGACATGGGTAATTGGCTTAATGGTCAAGTGGGAGATTGTTGGAATGGGTGACAAAAAGCCAATTGAATTGGTTATTTTCCATTTGCCAATCTTTATCAAATATTATTAGATTGATGAATATGGTAAGAATTCATCAAGATGGCAATATGTTTCCTTGAGCTAACCATTGATATTGAACGAGGTTTCAATGTCACAACGAAATGCCTATGAATCGAAAGGTTAACCCGTGGAGTTGGGCTGCGCATAAGTTTGGCAATCATGAAACCAACTGCTAAGGGTCGGTCTGGAATGTTCCAAGTCAAGGACCTCGAGATTGGGCATCGAGGATCCTATGGAGACTTGCACTAAGTACTGCAGCCGTGTTTCATCGGCAGGAGACATAGGTCGTTCATGCAGTTTTAGTGGGTTGGCTGGCCAGGTAGTCAACTGACTGAAGTGACTCGTGAGAATCGTCATATGGAAGCCTCTTAAGGCTTCATCGGTGTGACTGGGATTCCCGGTTCCGATAGTACGAGAATTAGTCCTCTGACTTGAGGAATCATGGCAGTCACGTGCATATGAAGATTGTATCTTGGATATGGCAAGCGGTGGCTGTGTCGTGAGGCATGGTCATAAAGCCTTATCCAGTACAGTCGGAGTATGTAGCGAGGACGGTGGATTCCAAGAGAGGATCTGTCTCCTGTCATTATATGACAGTGAGTTCTCCTATGCACCTTGAGATGGTTTAGACTCTAAAAGTCTTTGGCCAAAGCGATTGATCGATCATGAATATATTTCCTAGATCGGATCAGTAGAGTAAATGCATCTTGAGTGTTATGCATAGTTGCCTAGTCAAGGATGGGAACCGAGACCTAATTCCATGCCCTAGACTAAGGCCAGGAGACGGTTGATAGTAGGACCGTACTCGTATGGATTCGGAGCCTAAATGTTCACGCCAACATTCACCTAGTCTCTAGTGCCATGGACTGTTGCTAGACAACTACCCATGGTAACGGGCCATTTCCGATTATGGGATAATCAGAAATGTTTAATTAAATTAGATTTAATTAATTGTGTTGGTCACACATGCCCAAGTCTAGCTGAGGGTGAACCTAAAGAGTCACACGCTACCGCTATAGTGGGATAGAATTAATTTGATCCAAATTAATTCTAGAAGAATTAAATTAATTTAATTGAATTAAATTAATCTTCGTAGAGATTAAATGATTGATCATTTATTTAGACCAATCCATTGGATGGATGGCTCGAAATTTAATTAATTGGATTAATTTGAATTTGAAGTTAGCTAGTAAAATTAATTGGATTAATTTTATTGGGCTTGGTCCAATTTATAAATTAGATTTATAAATTGAAAGAGAGAGCATGGGCTTGGATCTTTTAATTAGATTAAAAGATAAGGAGTTTAATGTTGGGCTTATGATTAAATTAAATTTAATATAAGTCTAGAAGACATGGGCTTGACCCTATCAAGCCCGATTCATTAAATACAAGTCCAAGACCTTGGTTGGACCTTGGCTAAGTTAAGGAGGATAATTTTGCAATGTTCTTTGGCTAGTATGTGTATGACTAGGTCATATATATACCTTATTTAAACCCTAGCCACACACACAACACATACTAGCCTCTCGAAAACCTCACAAATTCGTGCCTCTCTCTCTTTCCCATGTTCTCCATATTAGTTTTTCATTTGGTCTTAGAGATCGAAAGAAAAAATGAAAGAGAGATCAAAAACACGTTAATTCATAGCGATTGTTTTGATCTCCATCTCTTTTGTGGAGATTTTGCTAGCACGAAATTTCCACATCCTTTAGTAGTGGTGTGTCATTCTTGGGAGGATCTCAAGATCGAGGTCTCGTAGTGGACGGATTCGGAACAAAAACAGAGAGGAGACAATGCTTGTAGCCGTACGAGAAAAACGACAAAGGTAAAACGCCATCATGGTTTTCGCTCCTTATTTTTTCTCGTGATTTCTTGGCCTATGTTTTTATATTTAATACACCGAACGCCCGGGAAAGATCAAGGGTACACCCCTTGATCGGGTATTATTTTCGTTAAATATCGCATGTTTTACCAATTTTTGATTTTTTGTGCTTCCGCCGCGCTTCCCCGGCCGATCCGCTTCCTTCAGTCCTAGGTCTAGGACTTTTCTGAGAGTTTGACGACCTAGGATGTTGTCGAGTGTAGGAGGAGGTCCTAGGCGTAGGAGCTTCTCGTGAGTAGGTTGGTTGTCGTGTGTCTGAGACCTGGTGGGATCAAAGTCCTAGGACTGGGAGTAAAATCTCCTTAGATTGTGTATGTTCCAAGGTCTGCTTAGTGTACGTCCTTGTGCATCCTCTAGCACGTAGGCTTCATTTTTTATTATCTTAGTAATTTTATAAGGACCTTTCCATGGCTCCTACTGGTTTCAGTCCACCCTTCAATACCCCCCCACTTATAAATGGCGGGCTTTCATCCTTTTGTTGTGGGCATTTATCATCGTGCTTTTATATCTCTGTGTTTGGATGAATGTTGTTTCCCGTAGTTCGTCTACGATGTCTAGGTGCTCTTTTAATAGTTGGGAATTATTTTCTTCATTGAAATGCAGTATTTTGTGCGAAGGTATTCCCAATTCTGCTGGGATGATTGCTTTTGTTCCATACCAGGGTGAAAGGGCTTCCCCCTGTGGAACCTCTAGGAGTGGTCCGATATGGCCACAGAACACTAGTCAATTATTCGACCCAGTTACCTCCTACTCTATCTAGCATTTTTTTTATACCTTGCACCAATATTCGGTTAGTAACCTCGACTTGCCTGTTAGCCTGGGGATGAGATATCGAGGTGAATCTTTGCTTTATGTGCAACCCTACACACTAGTCTTGTATCCTTCGTCCCTGAAACTGTCGGCCATTGTCGAATATTAATTCTCGAGGCAGTCCAAAACGACATATGATATTCTTCCATACAAATTTCATGACTTCCGCCTCAGTGATACGGGACTGAGGTCTGCCTCTATCCATTTCATGAAGTAGTCGATAGCAACTAGGAGGAATTTCCTTTGCCTAGTTGCAAGTTAAAATGGTCCCACTATGTCCATCCCCCATTCGGAGAAAGGACAAGATAACAGCATGACACAAAGGGGTTCGACAGGTTCGTGTATGAGGGTGGCATGCTTTTGGCCATTCACGCATTTGTTCACAAACCATCGTGCATCCTGTTTCATAGTGGGCTAGAAATACCCAGCTCGTAATGCTTTGTTGGCCAGTGTCCAGGTCCCGATATGGGATCCACAACATCCATCGTGTATTTTTTGAGCACGTGCAAGCCTTCTTCTTGGGATAGGCAACAGAGCAAGGGGTGCGTGAAAGATTTCTTGTACAACGTTCCTCCTTGCGTCAGGAAACGGATGGCTCGAGTTTTTATTCTAGTGGCTTCCCATCTGTTTCTTGGGAGATGTCCTTCGTCTTTCCACCGTATGATGGGCATCCACCAATCATTGTCGCTTAATGAAATGGATTGGATATTGAGTGGAGCTCGTGGTTGAGGCAAGTGTTGCATGGTGATATGTCGTGTCTTATAGTCTTCCAATGTACTGGCTAGTTTTAACAGAGAATTTGCTTTAACGTTTTCTTCCTTGGGGATCTGTTGTAGCTGGAAGCTTTTGAACTTTGTCTTTAACTCCTCTATCTGTTAGAGGTATTGTACCATGCTATATTCCTTGGTCTCGTACTCTCCACTAACCAGTTTTACTATCAATTGTGAATCAGAATAGACCAGAAGGTGCAGGGCGTCAGCGTCCTGGGCCATCCTCATGCCTAGTACCAAGGCTTCGTATTCGGCCTCATTATTCGAGGAAATGAAGTTGAATTTTATCGCAAACTCCATGTCCTCCCCTTGGGGAGCGGTAATCACTATGCCTGCTCCACTCTCTTGTGCAGTGAAGGATCTGTCTACATAAAGCAGCCAAAGTCTCTCTTCGGGAACCTCTTCCTGGGTTGTTCCCGTCATTTTAGATACAAAGTCTGCCAAAGCTTGGGCCTTGATGGTCGTTCAAGGTAGATACGAGATGCCGTATTCGCTCAACTCTATTGCCCACTTTACCAATCGCCCAAATGCTTTGGGTTTGCCTAGGACTTGCTTAAGAGGAGTATTAGTTCTGACCACTACGGGGTGGAAAGGAAGTAAGGGCGTAATTTCCTTGCGGTGACGACCAACGCCAGGGCATCTTTTCTAGGGATGGATTGCGACATTCTGCTCCATTAAGAACTTTATTGATGTACTAAATGGGCGTTCGAGCATTATCTTCTTCTCGTACCAGCATAGAGCTGACGGCCTAGGACGTTAAGGATATGTGAGGTAAAGGATGTCACCAGGTATCGGCTTTACCAGTGAAGGGAGCTTTGCCAAATATGCTTTGAGTTCTTCAAATGCTCGTTGACATTCTTCTGTCCATTCGAAATCCTTGACCTTTCTTAGTATTTTGAAGAATGGCAAGTCCTTTTCGACGGACTTTGAGATGAATCGACTAAGCGCGGCCATTCTTCCTGTTAGCCACTGTACTTCATTGATGTTGATGGGGGGTCCCATGTCCAGGATAGCCTTGATCTTGGTTGGGTTGGCCTCGATGCCTCATTGGGTAACCATGAATCCTAGGAAGCGTCCTCCACTAACTCCAAATGCGCATTTTCGGGGTTAAGTTTTAACCAGTACTTCCTTAGTACCGCAAACGTTTCCTCCAAATCTTTCATATGGTTGTGAGCTTCCTTACTTTTCACTAACATGTCGTCCACGTATACCTCCATGTTCTCTCCAATCTGAGGTTAGAATATTTTGTCCACCAGCCTTTGATAGGTGGCTTATGCATTTTTCCGCCTAAAGGGCATGGCTAGGTAACAGAACGTGCCATCCGAGGTAATGAAATTGACCTTTTATGGTCTTTTGGTGTTGGCCTTATCAGGTGGTATCCTTGTGAAGCATCCTTCATGCTTAGGAGTTCACATCCGGACGTGGAGTCCACCAACTGATCAATCCTAGGTAATGAATAGAAATCCTTAGGACACGCCTTGTTGAGGTCTTGAAAATCTATGCACATCCTCCATTTCCCACCTGGTCTAGGGACTAAGACAATATTGGAGAGCCATTCCGGGAATTGTATCTCCTCTATGTGTCCAGCTGATAATAGTTTGTCTAATTCTTCTTGGATGATTTTATCTTTTTTAGGTCCGAAGTGTCATTTTTTCTACTTTACTGGCCTAAGACTAGGGTCCAAGTTGAGGTGGTGCGTGATTACACCTTGGTCTATCCCTCCAAGTCTTAGGGAGTCCATGCAAAGATGTCTTTATTCTTCCAGAGGCAATTGACCACTTGATTCCGGATATCCTTCGTCATCTTGGTTCCTATTTTTGTAACTTTTCCTGGATCACCAGGTGTAAGTTCAATGGTGAGGAGCTCCTCCGCAGATTGGACCGTGGTGGGGGTTTATTTGTCTGGTTTTGGACCAAGTATTAGATCCTTCCCTCGTTTATTGGAGTTCTCAATTTTTGGGAATTCCTCTATCCTTCTTTAGTTTCCTCTTTTGATGGCTTCAACGTAGCATTTGCGTGCCTGCAATGCGTCGGCCTGGGCTTCACCCACTCCTCCGATTATTGGAAACTTAATCTTCATGTGATATGCGGATATGATAGCTCGGAAAGAATTAAGCGTTGGTCATCCCAAGATAACGTTGTATGCGAAAGGAATATCCACCACCAAGAATTTGAGTAAGCATATCTTTTGTAAAGGTGTGGTTCCTAGGTTTAACGGAAGTGAGATCATGCCTTTTGGATGAACTACCTCCCCAGCGAAGCCATACGAGGAAGTGTCCACCACCTCGAGGGTCACATCTCCCAATTGCATTGCATCATAAGCCTCTTAAAATAGTATGTCGGCCGAGCTGCCTGAGTCTATAAAGACACATTCTATTTCATAGCTGCAACATGGTTGTGATGACCAGGGCGTCATTGCCCTGTGTCCTAAGTCCGCGTCGCTCCTCTTGATCAAACTGAACGAGAGGGGCGTCGTTGGCGGTCTCCATGTCGATCACTCTCTCATCGATATATATAGGCTTCTCGTACCTGGGTCTTTCTAGCCCTTTGTGACTCTGTACCAATGAGACCACCTACGATCATCCTTATAACACCCTTTCTAGGTGGGTTCTTGACCTTGGCCTTTCCCATTATTGAGGGGGTATATCTCCCACTTGGGTAGGTAGTTGGGAGGATGATCTTTCATCCATGTTAGGCCTGGGTATCGCCAGAGCTGGGTCAGCCTGCTTAGGGGCGGTGACTTCGGAGGGAGTTGTCACTCGTGTAGGGACGAGGACCGCTAGTTGCTCGTGAATGGCCGAAGCGATCATCTGTTGAATGTTCCTAGGAGATCTGGGAATAAGGATGATCCTAGGAGTGTCCGTAGCTAGGTCTGTTGACCTAGGTATTGTCGCTGTTGATCCAGAAAGGGAACGGGGTGCTCGAGACGACCTGCAAGGCCTGGGTGGTGCCACCGGGTGTTTCCTCAAGTTTCTGCTTGTTCGCTACGTTGGTAGGTGCTTCTATGATCTACTCACGTCTTAAGCTATTTGTTCTTACAGATACCGCCAATTGATACGTTTGAAAATGCACAAGTTCGTTGGACTGATCCAAATTGTTTGGACCACCAAATAATACAAGTCCAACAGAGGGGACCTGCAAAAAATACGTTAGCACTCCGATGCCCAAGTCACTGATTGATTTAATGATAGAAAAAGATGAATGCGTAAAAAATAAGATAAGTCGTGGATGAATGCTATCAGAACGTTAGAATTCAACATATAACGAAAATGAAAGTAAAAATTATGTCGAACCCAAGAGAGACCCCAATCCATAGAGGGGATCTCGTATTTATAGTAGAAAGTCCTAGGCTGGAGGGGACTTCCGCATTTTGGGGGATTTTTTAGTTAGGATAAGAGTCCGAGTTTACTAGGACTCCGAGTAGCTTAGGACATTTGTGCTGAGACATCCTTGCCTAAAGTCGGCTGGGCTGATCGTGCATTACTTGTGCTGGAGTAATCGCCTGGGCTGGTTGTATTCTTGGGCTTGGTACCCACTCCATCTTCGATCTGTTTACTTATGGTCTTTGGACTGGAGCCTTCGTTAGGGCTTGCTTTGAGCTGGGCCTGGACTCCTTCACGAGATTTGGGTTTCGTTCGTTAGGAGAATACTTCTAGGCCGGTCTCGAGCCTTGGTCATAGAGATATACACATATCAATTTTAAATTAAGGTAATTTAATAAAAAAAATTTATCTGAATGAATTATATAATATGAATAATACTTTCAATTAATTTTTTATTTTTTTTATTTCTTACATAGAGTTGGATATATGCAAAATCATTTAAGAACTTACATATAATTGTTAGAATGGGTGACCAAAAGCCAATTGGATTGGCTATTTTCCATTCGACAATCTTTATCAAATATTATTAGATTGGTAAATATGGTAATATGTTTTATCAAGATGGCAATATGTTTTATTATACTTACCACTGATATTGAACGGGGTTTCAATATCACAACGCAATGCCCACTGATCGAAAGGTTAACCCGTGGAGTTGGGTTGTGCATAAGTTTGGCAGCTATGAAACCAACTCCTAAGGGTCGGTCTGGAACGTTCCAAGTCGAGGACTTCAAGACTAAGCATCGAGGATCCTATGGAGACTTGCACTAAATACTGCAACTGTGTTTCATCGGCAGGAGACGTAGGTCGTCTGTGCAGTTTTAGTGGGCTAGTTGGCAAGGTAGTCAACTGACTGAAGTGACTCGCGGGAATTGTCGTATGGAAGCCTCTTAAGGCTTGGTCGATATGACTGGGATTCCCAGTTTTGATAGTACGAGAATTAGTCCTCTGACTTGAGGAATCATGGCAGTCACGTGCATATGAAGACTATATCTTGGATATGGCAAGCGGTGGCTGTGTCGTGAGGCATGGTCATCATAAGCCTAATCCAGTGCAGTCGGAGTATGTGGAGAGGACGATGGATTCCAAGATAGGATCTATCCCCTGTCATTATATAACAGAGAGCTCTCCCATGCACCTTGAGATGGTTTAGACTCTAAAAGTCTTTGGCCCAAGCGATTGATTGATCAGGGATAGGTTTCCTAGATCGGATCAGTAGAGTAAATGCGTCTCGAGTGTTAAGCATAGTTGCCTAGTCAAGGATGGGCACCGACACCCAATTCCATGCCTAGACCAAGGCCAGGAGACAGTTGACAATAGGACCGTACTCGTATGGATTCGGAGCCTAAATGTTCACGCCAACATTCACCTAGTCTCTAATGCCATGGACCATTGCTAGGCGGCCACCCATGGTAACGGGCGATTTCTAATTATGGGATAATTAAAAATAATTAATTAAATTAGATTTACTTAATTGTGTTGGTAACACACGCCTAAGTCTAATTGAGGGTGAACCTAAAGAGTCACACTCTAATCACCGACTTGTGATGGAATTAATTAATTAATTGGATTAGTTAATTTTGGGCTTTAAGCCTTTTGAATTAATTGGATTAATTTAATCGGCTTGATTTTATTTATGGTTTGGATTCATAAATTAAATGAGAGAATGGGCCTGGGTTTTTTAATTGGATTAAAGAACTTAAAGTGATGGACTTAAAGATTAAATTGGATTTAATTTAGGGCCATTGGACATGGGCTCAATCTATTGGAGCCTAGTCCACTTTAGACCGAGCCCATGACCCGTTTTGACTTTGAATAAGTTAATGGAAGAGTTGGTTGGTTTTATAGGATGAAGTGCATGAAATTTTCAGTATTTTTTGATGAAAAAGACGGCTAGGGTTTCAAGGAAAAGAGAGGAGAGAGTTTGGATGAGATAGGCCTCATCTAGTGTGGTGTTGTGACTAGGTCAAAACACTAACACACTCTCCTAACTCTAACAACCCTCAACCCATGAACTTGCACTCACAATAATCAGCTTTCTTCTTGGTTTGCTCTCCCAAAATACTCCTCTCCTTCTTCGTTTCTTTGGTACATCAAATCAGAGAAGGAAGGAAGAGAAATAGACGCCGTTAACTAATAACGTGTTGTTGATTACTTCCTTCCCTTTCTATATCTTGCTAGAATGAGAAAAAGGGAGATCCATGGTGATTATAGTGGATGGATTTAGAGGGTTTCAGTGTTGAAACCTCGTGGAGAAGAATCGGGGTTGAATAGGGATCAACGCTTGTAGTCGTACAAGAAAACAACAAAAGGTAAACTTCATTTTTGCTCCTTCTGTTTTTCTCGTATTATTCTTGGCCTATGTATTTTTGATACACCGAACGCCCGGGAAAGATCAAGGGTACACCCCTTGATCAGAATTAATTTCGTTAATTATCGCTTGTTTTATCGTCTTTTTTATTATTCGCGCTTCTACCGCGCTTCCCGGGCCGATCCGCTTCTTTCAAGTGGTATCAGATCCCGGTTCAGCGTATAGGCCTAGAATCCAACGTGTATTATGTGTTTCAACATGTTTACATATTTTTAATCGGCTTTGGAAGCATGTTTTTTGGATTTTAATTGCATATCTAAATCTAGAGTTTATGTGTTTTAGTTTGCATTTAATTTTGGACATGAGAATTTTTATTAAAATTTGAAATTTCTGAAAATTGATAATTTTCTTGTTGTTTCTGAAATTGCAGGAAAAAAGTTTTTAGAAATATCGAAAAAAAAAAACCAGTAGCGGCCGGTGACGGCCGGCGCGTGAGCGCGGGCGAGAGCTCTGCGCGCGCGTGGCAGGCTGCCGCGCACGGTGCGCGCACTCGCTGGGCGTGCGCTCGGCCGCAGGCAGGGGCGCGCGCCGCGACAGGCAGGCTACCTGCACGCGCAGTCGGCCGGCCGGTCGTCTGACCTGATTTTTTCTAATTTTTCCAGAATTTTTCATTTTTGATTTTTTCTAATTTTTCTGCATATTTTTCTGAAACAGTTAATTTTGGAGATTTTAATTTTTGGTTGAGATTTGGTATTTCCCCAGGATTAAATTACTAAAATTAATTTGGATGGGTTTTTCAAACAAGAATTAATTTTTGCATTATTTTACATATAAATTCCTGAGATTTGATGTGTAGATTATTTATAATATTGGATTTCATTAATTATAATGCATGGTTTGCATTATATTTTGTGTGCATGTTTATTTCTGAATAAATGAGCAATATTTTGTTAATTATATTAACACGGATGATCCCGAAGCCCATTGGACCCTGTGTATGATTTATTTTCTGTTGGGTTGGGGCTGCATACCTCTTATTTATCTATCTCTTCATTTTTAGCCTATTATGTTTAAGGCTTGCTTTCTCCCTATTAATGTACTCCCCCAACTGATGATTGGGGTTTCTTTTTAAGTTGTAATGAAAGTAGAATAGGTGGAGAGGTTTTACCTTTATTTTATTTTTAAATAATTGTAAAGAGCAAGCCCAGACAATGGAGACCCATGGAGGAGGCCATGGATTGGCCCACGGAGATCCCTGGAGAAGAGGCTCGAAGGATGGAGCCCACGAAGGAGATGAAGAAATAAAGAGAGATTACAACGCCCATAATGTTTTAATGGGTTAAACATCTTGTAATAG
This sequence comes from Sesamum angolense, assembly GCA_034509725.1. Taxonomy (NCBI): domain Eukaryota; kingdom Viridiplantae; phylum Streptophyta; class Magnoliopsida; order Lamiales; family Pedaliaceae; genus Sesamum; species Sesamum angolense. The sequence continues at coordinate 13,502,026 of JACGWL010000008.1, read as the reverse complement.
CATAGGCCTACCCTTAGACTGACCATAGATCCACTGCGGGCTCAATGGGGCGCATAGGTTTTGGGCTTGTGATCATCCAACAGGGGCGTGCTAAGCTTTTGTTTTGCATGCGATACGTTTTATTTAAATACATTATATATTGGATATATTGTCATGCAAGATATTAATTGTGATGAGATCTCGGTCAAACTACTAAAATGAACTCTCATTTGGTTGGACCAAGTTAATAATATTAGAACCTAAAATTGTTAATAAACACAATGGCTCGTTATTCCATACATTCCATTCACAGTAATGTAGTGAGGAATCCAATTTCACCCATACAGGGTCTCACGAGTCGTGGAACGTTTGGACTGAAATGAAGTTGCACTGTTACTGTGACGAAGTGAATACACACCTATTTCCCTGTCTCACGAGTCGCGGGGGGGCGATAGTGTGTGCTATGATTCGGTCGATGGATTAGGACTAATGCCAAGTGATGTAATTTCCATGCTTTCCATCCACAATAATATAGTGAGGAAGCTGATTTCACTCATACGTGGTCTCACGAGTCGTGGCACGTTTAGACTGAAATAAAGCTGCACTAGTATTGTGAACGAAAAAACTACGCTTCTATTTCCCTGTCTCACAAGTCGTAGCGGCGATAGTTTATGGTATGATTCGATTGATGGTTGGTCTAACACCAAGTAACGTGATTTGCTTGGAGTCATCGGAATCACGTGAAACGGTGATGCAAAATATCTTGGGAATGTCGTAGGACGAGAATGGTATTGGATACCTCCCACAAGGCTATTTCCATGTGAATCATAAAGCGGGGCATGGAGAATTTCTCTTGTGGACCTCAAGCCCTGTAGGAAAATGGTTATCCCGAAATCCTATTTGAGAGTGATGGGCTTTCGCAGAAATTGTGGGAAGGTCAATGACTGAAGTCCAAGTCCTTAACTTGAACCTAATAATAAGATAATCTGCTTACTTTCTGTTTATTGTTAATTTCTAAGAATCCACTTAACTATATTTGAGGCTAATATTTAATGGAAGAAACTTTTTAGATTGGCTGAGAAATCTGAGGATGGTCCTCGATTTCAAGAACCAGACTTACGTTCTGGATAAGTCTCTACCTCAAACTTTTTCGGAAGGGTTCCTGCCCGGAGAACGTTTGACGTTCGGAAAGTTTACTCAGTCGTATAAGAACAACCAAAAAGTACACAGTATCGTACTGGGCTCGATGAGTAACGAGATCCAGAAACAGTACGAAAGGTATGAGGACGTCTTGTCGATAATGCACCACATGAAAAGAACTTTATGCAGTACCGGAATGGCATATTATATATGCCGTGACGAAGGCATTCTTCGGCATGATAATGATTAAGAGATCGTCCGTACGTGAGCATGCAGTGATGACGCTTTCCCTAGTGGAGAAGCTCAAAGACCTCCAGGCTAATTTCAAGGAGGAAGGAACGTACGTTGACTTGATTATATAATCACTATCTCTCTCCCTTGATCAATTTACTATCAGCTATAACATGAATAAGCTTGAGGAAAACTTTCATGAGTTGATTAATATATTGGTCAAGTACGAGGCAACGATTGAAAAATCTGCACCGATGGTACTAGTGGGAGAGGCTTCAACCCCTAAAGCGAAGGGTAAGGTTGCCGGACGCGAGAAGAGGAAGAAGGGTGATATGTTTTCTACCATTGCTAACACTACATGTATTTCTGTTACACCGCTAGGCGGGGGTAAAGGAAAGAGGAAGAGGGTTCGTCAGTCAAGGATTCCGAATGATGTTTGCATTTATTGTCGAGAGAAGGGCCATTAGAAGAGGGAGTGTCCTAAGCTCCTTTCCAATGAATGTATAAATTTTTAATTGGGTATTAACATAATCACCATTCTACTCTTGGTATTGGATACCAACGAATTCATAATTTGCAAATGGTTTGTAGATGGTGATGAGGAGTGGAAAAGCTGAAACAAAAGTTCCTAAGGCTTAGCGATAGCGGGGCTGTTGCTATAAGAGACTAGGGGCTTAGTTAGGCTTAGTGGTGATCATGTTAGGATAGTATCTATGTAACCTAGCATGAATGAAACAATATTTTCAATTATTGTTGGACAATTTTGATTACATATTTTGATCAATAAAGTCTCTTATTTGACATTAAATGGATTCATGTCTGCTGGGTGAAATGTATACTATTTCATAATTGGATTATGAATACTCAAATAAAGAATAAAACAATAACCAAAGAGCCCAAGCTTACAGTCCTTGTAGGTCAATCTATTCTAGTTGAGGAAGAGAGAGATTGATGGATTCAAAGGGCACTAGAAATAGGCAATTTGGATCTATTAACTTTCAAAACCTTACTGAGAAGGAGAAAGATCGCAAAAGCTCTTTTTTGGGACAAAATGAGTTTATCAGTTATATGTTGGATTGGATCCAGTGTGATATCTGTGAGTTACTAAAATACACAAGATCGGTATGGGGGTTCACCAGTCTAATTTTATTTGATGAGTTTCAAAGAATTAGACTCGAAGTGGTGAACCAACATGATCACCTTTCGATTAAATTGAGAGGGTGTGTATTTAGTGGGAGTTCTTTATGAGAATGTGATTCTCACTCGGTGAAGTTCTTCTTAAAATGACCACAGTTGACCGGTCTCTGATAAGGAAGAAATCGAACTAAGTTGGACTTTGTTTGATTAATGTTTCACATAAACAGATTGGCCCTTATTGTATGATGAAACTCTCGTCCCACAAAGTATTTGAGTTAATAGGATGGTCCTATACACGTCAAGAAGATAGTGGGAGTAAGTTTTCATATAGCTTCTCAAATGCATCATTCATAATCAACTACATCTCTAACTGACCATATTCCAGTTCTTATGTATTCATGGGATTTGGGTTTTAATCTAAGGAGGAGCGATGTTCGTTTGGAATCAATGCTTGGAGGGGAATTTGTTCAGGTTGAATGTTTTTGTATCAAACTCTACATTTTATCTAAAGATCATACTAAGTATGATTTGATAAAATTAGCCCAACATCAGTGGGAGTTAGTGTGAGTTCCAATGTGTTTAGTGTATAAATATCATTCCCATTTGGATTGAGGTTAAGATGTTTGAGAAACACTAAGACACATATAAAGTTATTCACGAAATTCTCCATAAAAGGAATTAGATTCCTACATTAGGGTCGAGCTATTCAAAACTCAGTCATGTTTGACTGATGAGAAAGCTCAGATGTCATGGACATTCCCTACGTCTATGCCAAAGACAGCACGAAAGTGTTGGTTTGATGTGTTGGACCTATTATTGTGTATGCTTAGGGCATGACACAATGTATATTGGAAATACACCAATTGGCAATAGACAGTTGTCAAGAACAGTCTTTAATACCAGAATAAGGATTAAAGAAGTGTGTCAGACACACGATTTGTGGAGAGTTAATTCTGGAAGGCTAAAGTGATACTAGCTTCCAGACTCGTGTGAATAATTCCTCAAAGTATAATCACATTCGGACTTGATGGTAGGCATGGTAGCTTGGAGGGATTTCAAGCAGATACCCCATATTAAAAGTTGAATGTGGGGAGACTTTAACAAGTTAGTCTAGGCAAGAGGTTTGGATCAAAAAACAACATCCATTAGATGGATGTGGTGCTTAGCACAACCGAGCCAGTTGTAGCCTTAGAGGCGAACGACAAGGCTAGGGCAAAAGCCTTATGGGCCCGAGATCTCATCACAAGATCTACGAAAATTCTTGGATAACAACCACTGTAGGCAGCGATGGTGAAAGGAAATACACAGTTGGATCGTATAGATCCAGCAGAAAATAAAGTAGACCAATGAAACCGAGTCGGTATCATAGATTGCTCATGCTCAGAAGGTTCTGAGCAACATGGGTAATTGGCTTAATGGTCAAGTGGGAGATCGTTGGAATGGGTGACAAAAAGTTAATTAGATTGGCTGTTTTCATTCGACAATCTTTAACAAATATTATTAGATTGGTGAATATGGTAAGAATTCATCAAGATGGCAATATGTTTCGTTGTGCTTACCACTGATATTGAACGGGGTTTCAATATCACAACGAAATGCCCACTGATCGAAAGGTTAACCCGTGGAGTTGGGCTGCGCATAAGTTTGACATCTACGAAACCAACTCATAAGGGTCGGTCTGGAACGTTCCAAGTCAAGGAACTCGAGATTGGGCATCGAGGATCCTATGGAGTCTTGCACTAGTACTGCAGCCGTATTTCATGGGCAGGAGACGTAGTCTGTGCAGTTTTAGTGGGTTAGTTGGCAGGTAGTCAACTGACTGAAGTGGGCGGGTCATATGGAATCAAGGCTCGGTGACTGGGATTCCGATTCCGATAGTACGAGAATTAGTCCTCCAACTTGAGGAATCATGGCAGTCACGTGCATATATAAACTGTATCTTGGATATGGCAAGCGGTGGCTGTGTCGTGAGGTATGGTCATCATCAGCCTTATCTAATGCAGTCGGAGTATGTAGCGAGGACGGTGGATTCCAAAGAGGATCTGTCCCCTGTCATTATATGACAGAGAGCTCTCCCATGCACCTTGAGATGGTTTAGACTCTAAAAATCTTTGGCCAGAGCGATTGATCGATCAGGGATAGGTTTTCTAGATCGGATCAGTAGAGTAAACGCATCTCAAGTGTTAAGCATAGTTGCCTAATCAAGGATAGGAAACGACACCCAATTCCATGTCCTAGACCAAGACCAGTAGACGATTGATAGTAGGACCGTACTCGTATGGATTCAGAGCCTAAATGTTCACGCCAACATTCACCTAGTCTCTCGTGCCATGGACCGTTGCTAGACGGCCACCCATGGTGATGGGCGATTTCTAATTATGGGATAATTAGAAATAATTAATTAAATTGGATTTAATTAATTGTGTTGGTAACACACGCCCAAGTCTAGTTGAGGGTGAACCTAAAGAGTCACACTCTAATCACCAACATGTGATGGAATTAATTTAGAATTAATTCCGAAAGGAAGAGATTAATTTAATTGAATTATATTAATTTTTTGGAGAGGATAAATGATTAGATCATTTATAAATAAATCCATAGGTTGGATTTTCCCAAAGATTAATTAATTGGATTAGTTAATCTTGGGTTTTAAGCCTTTTGAATTAACTGGATTAATTTAATCGGCTTGATTTTATTTATGGATTGGATTCATAAATTAAATGAGAGAATGGGCTTGGGTCTTTTAATTGGATTAAAGGACTTAAAGTGATGGACTTAAAATTAAATTGGAATTAATTTAGGGTCATTAGACATGGGTTCAATCTATTGGAGCCTAGTCCACTTTAGACCAAGCCCATGACCCGTTTTGACTTTGTATAAGTTAAAGGAAGAGTTGGTTGGTTTTATAGGATGAAGTGCACGAAATTTTCAGTATTTTTTGATGAAAAAGACTGCTATGGTTTCAAGGAAAAGAGAGGAGAGAGTTTGGATGAGATAAGCCTCATCTAGTGTGGTGTTGTGACTAGGTCAAAATACTAACACACTCTCCTAACTCTAACAATCCTCAACCCACGAATTTGCACTCCCAATAATCAGTTTTCTTCTTGGTTTTTCTCTCCCAAAATACTCCTCTCCTTCTTCGTTTCTTTGGTTTCATCGAATCAGAGAAGGAACGAAGAGAAATCGACGTTGTTAACTAATAACGTGTTGTTGATTTCTTTCTTCCCTTTCTTTATCTTGCTAGCATGAGAAAAAGGGAGATCCACGGTGATTATAGTGGACGGATTTAGAGGGTTTCAGTGTTGAAACCTCGAAGAATCGGGTTGAATCTTGTAGCCGTACGAGAAAACAACAAAAGGTAAACTTCGTTTTTGCTCCTTCTATTTTTCTCGTATTGTTCTTGGCCTATGTATTATTTGATACACCGAACGTTCGGGAAAGATCAAGGGTACACCCCTTGATCAGAATTAATTTCGTTAATAATCGCTTGTTTTACTATTTTTTCGATTATTCGCGGTTCCGCCGCGCTTTCCGGGCCGATCCGCTTCCTTCAATAATGTCATAATTTTCTATTAATAATGTATTATATATAAATAAATAATAGAAAATATTTAAAAATTAAATCGAGGTGGTTTCGGCACAAAGCCCGTAACCACCCCAGACCCGGCTGGGTCTAATAAATTAAGAGGTTGACCCGCTAAAAGGATTACCGAACCCACCCCAGACCTGGCTATGTTCAATAAATTAGGACCTGGACCCGCTAAAAGGAAGCCCAAACCCACCTTAACCTAGGCGGGTCTTGGTTAGGGCCTCATTTGCCCCAACCCGTTTTTCATCCCTAGTAAAAATTGTGTTGACGGTAATATGTGGGAACCTGTGAACTTAATTCTCGCTACTAACATAAGAATTGTGTTGGTGGATAACTTAAGGGTGTTTAATTTTTAGTAAATCGATTGAGTTGAAATTTCGATTTGTAACAAATACTAAATTGAAAATTCTCTTCGGTATTTCGTAATTATTTTTTGATAATTTTGATAATTGGTTTGATTTTGATTTTTTGCAAATCGAACCATTCTAAGTATCAAACTGTACAGAATATACATATATATAATAAAAGAACTAATATATAAATATTAAATATTTTAATATCAATTTTTATTAAAAAATAATATTGTGATTAATACTTAACTGATTATAATTATTAATTGACAGATAAATTGTAACAAATTAACAATGAAGTATTTGACATTATTCATTAACAAAACAAGTTACAACTTTTAAAAGATTTGAACATTTGAAAAGATAGGATTTTTTATTTTTATTTTTTAAATTTCAGTTTAGTTCGGTAAAAATTGTACAAAATTGAAAGTCTAAAATTCGATATGAAATGGTGTATCAAAATTTTGATTGTTTTGATTTTACCGAACACACACTCTTATAGTAATTTATTGAGAGCCCTACAAGAGAGGATTGAACTTTTTATTGTAATTATTGTTGTATCTTGTATTATGTTGAACATATATACATCATATATAAATATTGATGATGTAATTTTTATACATGAGACGTGTATGTATAAAAAAGAGATAAAAAAATACACATAAATTATAATAAAAAATACAATCCATCACAAGAAACATATATGTTTAGAATGTATCTAAAGGAAAGATCTTTTGGTCCCACATGATAGAATGTGTTGTACTTTTGGTCCAAAGTTAACAGATTTAACACATTTGGTCCTGATGTGTGCAAAAAACGCATGGTTCGAATGGATTTGGACAATTGCTCAAGGCTTAGGCCGAAGTGAATGCAAATCTTGAAGGAGAGACCTGCCAAATAGGAGTTAGCACTTCAACGCCCAAGTTAGTATGGATTTGAGATTAATTAAAGTTAAAAAGTAAGTGAATGTGATAGAAAATCGTGATATAGTGAATAAAATTGGTGAAAAGTATAAGAACACTTGATAATATGCTTAGAAAGAGCTTAAGATATAATTTAGAGAGTGAGAGAGCGTGAGAGAGGTGTGAAGGGTGTCTTTTTCAGAGTACCTGGGTGTGTAAGAAAAAGTGTCAGAGAGTGTCCTGTATGTGTAAAAAATTTCCCTCGTATGGAAGACCAAAGCTGTATTTAAGGAGTGCCCCTGTCTGCTGTGGGTCTATGCCGCTTCAAAGATTCTTGGGGAAGTTGGCTAGTATAGTTGGGATAAGGGATATTTCGTCCTTATTCATAGCTAGGAGTAGGAGTCTTTCTTCAGTCCAGGGATACCTTTCGTCTGGAAGAAGCCTTAGCCGCCAGGGAGTCCTAGTTGCCAAGGAGTCCTAGTTGCTAAGAAGTCCTTCCTTACCTATTTTATCATTCTAAGGCTAACGTGGTCCTAGGTGGCTGCTGACACCTGGGTAGATGAGATGTTATGCGGGAGAGTAGACTGCCATGTGTGTGGGCCTTTTGGGCTAAATGTTTTGATGGGCCTTGATCATGGTCCGAGTTGGGGGACGTCCCAAGCCTCGAGTCCGGGAGATGTCCCAAGACTAGTGTCCAGAGATGTCTTAGGTCTCATTTCTTTTCTCTAAACTTCCTGGGCTGTCTGGGCCTGCTTAATTAGATTGTGGACTAGGCCATCCTTGGCCTCCTAGGATTGTTCTGGGCATGAGATGTCCCAAGCCACCCGGTGGGTATCATGGATCTTTGATTTCTTTCTTCTTTTTGGGCTGCTTTGGCCTCTTTTGAAAATTTATTTTCATGCACATCAGTAGCCCCCCCCCCCCCCACTCTAATAAGTGGAGATTTCGACACTTATTAGAGTAGATGTCTTCAGAGGTGTGGTCCTAAGAGAGAATTCCTACAAAGAATGTTATTAGTATAAGCATACTTAGAAAATAGAAGACTTACTTTGTGCCTGTATGGAGTATGTTTTTTTTCTGAAGGTGTCTCCACGGAGGAGAGCTTAACGGGTGATTTTTAGGCCTACTCTGGTGTACAGCTTTATTTTTTGGCAAGAGAATATTAAATAATAAAAATATATATTTATTACAAATAGGTGTTGCACAGAGCAAAATTGTTATGCCCGGCGGAGGGGATGGCTTATTTGAGAGGGGTCTCCTCTCCTTGGAACAAGACTTAAGAACCTCTCTGGAAGAAGAATAAGGTATTTGCTGGAAGCAGGACTTAGATGCCCCCACGGAGGAGGGTTTAGGTGCCTGCACGCGACAGAGCTCACAAGTCCCCTAAAGAAGGACCTAGGTACCTACCCGAATGAGGATTAGGGTGCCTCCACGAAGGAGGGCCTTTGTGCCTATGTGGAAGACAGGGCTTTATATGAGAGGAAACTTGCCTGGGCCAGGCTTTAATGTGAGAGGTTTGAGAAGGATGCCTTCGTCGTGAAATATTTACAAGAAGGCACATGTTAACATATTAAAGGTGGTAAAATAAACCTCCAAGTTAATTAAAAATAAAAATATTACAGATACTCTCTGAGAAAAACTTGTATTTAAAGATTTATTCGTTGAGGGGGATGCCTGCCTAAGGGCAAGGCTTATTCTGAGAAGGTGTCTGGGTGGAGTAGGTCCTCGTCATCTTGTTTCTTGCGTTTTTCACCAAGGACTTCTTTCTTGTACTCCCTAGCCTCCTCCAAGTTGATGTATTTTTCAGCTAGTGTTAGGAGATTGTAAAAATTGAGAGGGGGCTTCTTAGCTGAGAATTTGAAGAAATCCCCATTTTGTAATTTCTGCGTAAAAGCACAAATTAGTGTATTAGATGTAGCGTTAGGGACCTCTAGGGCCGCTAAGTTAAAGCGTTGAAGATAGTGCTTCAGTAATTCTCCTTCTTTTTATTGTAAAGAAAAAAGACTCATAATTGTTCTTTGACATGGTTTGCTACTGACAAATTGATGGAGAAAAAGAGAGCAAAATTCTCCAAACGACTTGATAGATTCCAAGGGCAATTGGTTGAACTATTATTGGGCTGACCGTGTGAAGGGGTTTACAAACACACGACACTCAACCCCAGCGGTGTAATGATGGAGAAGAGCAGCATTTTCAAAGTAGGAAAGGTGTTCCTGCGAATCCGTGGTTCCATCATACTTTGGTAGGTTGGGCTCCTTCCGGTTTATAGGGAGTTTGTGTGCCAGAATTTCATCGTTGAAAGGGATGCCCTACTGCTCCTCCGAGGGCGCTCCCGCAATATGGTACTGGATGTCTTGGAGGTCTTTCTCCAGGTGCTCCAGGCTTGTGATCCATTAAGGAGGGACAACCTACTGAGCTTGCAATCCTTGCCTCTTACGACCTGGGATATAGGAGTAAGGGATACCCTTTCACCTTTTTCTTTAGAGACATCCACTTCTAATAGAGTTACTAGGTGGGTTGGGACTAGTGTCGCCATTTGCTCCCGTATCGCCATTGTGATCATCTGTTGTATGGTCGCAACGAGTCCTGGGGGGAGCTCCCCCAAGCAGGTGTCTGGGTAGGTATTATAGCGTGAGGCCCAATGGCAGATCATTAGGTCTGGGCAATCCTAGGACCATTGCCCCACTAGCGGGAGCCAGGGATGTCTCTGATATGACCTGCAGAGCCTGGGCGCTACCAACTATTTCCATGGCCTTCTCCTTGTTCAATTTGTTACTAGGTCATTTCATTGTTACTCACGTCTTTAACTCCATTTTTCCTTAAATGGTGCCAATTGATATGTGCGAAAAATGCACGGGTTCAATGGATTTGGATAATTATTCAAAGCTTGGGCTGAAGTGAATGCAAATCTTGAAGGAGGGACCTGCAAAAAAGGAGTTAGCACTTCGACGCCCAAGTTATTATGGATTTGAGATGAATTAAAGTGAAAAGTAAGTGAATGTGATGGAAAATCGTGATATAGTGAATAAGATTGGTGAAAAGTGTAAGAACACTTGATAATATGCTTAGAAAGAGGTTAGATATAGTTTAGAGAGTGAGAGAGGCGTGAGAGAGGTGTGAAGGGTATCTTTTTAGAGTACCCGGGTGTGTGAGGAAAAGTGTCAGTGAGTGTCCAAGTGTATGTGTAAAGAAGTGTCCCTCGTATGGAAGGCCAAGGCTGTATTTATAGAGAGAGTGCCCTCGTCTGTTGTAGGTCTATGCCACTTCAAAGATTCTTGGGGAAGTTGGTTAGGATAGTTGGGATGACGGATAAGTCGTCCTTATCCATAGCTAGGAATATGAGTCTTTCTTCAGTCCAGAGATACCCTTCATTTGCAAGAAGTCCTAGCTGCCAGGGAGTCCTAGCCGCCAAGGAGTCCTAGTTGCTAAGGAGTCCTTCCTTACCTGTTTCGTCATTCTAGGGCTGAGGTGGTACTATGTGGTTGCTGACACCTGGGTTGATGAGGTGTTATGTAGGAGAGTAGGTTGCCACGTGTGTGGGCCTTGTGGGCCGAATGTTTTGGTGGGCCTTGGTCATGGTCCGAGTCCAGGGACGTCCCAGGCCTCAAGTTCGGGAAATGTACCAAGCCTAGAGTCCAGAGATGTCTTAGGTCTCCTTCTCTTTCCCTGAGCTTTTTGGGTTGTCTGGGCCTGCCTAATTAGATTGTGGACTGGGCCATCCTTGGCCTCTTGGAATTGTTATGGGCATGGGATGTCCTAGGCCTCCGGGTGGGTATCATGGGTCTTTGATTTCTTTCTTATTTTTGGATTGTTTGGGCCTCTTTGGAAAAATTTATTTATTTTGATGCACATCAGGTCCATAGACTAAAAATTATAGTTGATGCATATGGCCCAAGGAGGTTCAACCCAAAGAAGAATAAAAAGTCCAAGGTTACCCCAAAACCTTAATCCCGATAGCCTAATAAGCCCAACTGCCCTTGAAGAGACGAGGGAACCTAAGGCATCCATGGGTTCAGCCCAAGAACATGGCTCAATAAAGACGATCGACCCAAGGCCTACACGTATTCACCCCCATGTGGGGTATACTTGATTTGCCACGAGTACCTCTTCGCCAGCATGGGAGACACGGTTCAAGGGAGGTGGCTCCAAAGCCCTGAATTCCTTGGCGGCTAGGATTCCCTAGTGGCTAGGAGTCCTCGTTTGTGAAGGGTCTCCCCCCCATTCAGAGATAGATATTCAAAAGCAAACCTAATAGAAGATAAAGACATATCATGGCTTATCCAAGCGACTCTTATCCTCTTCCTCCGAAAATTAAGGAAGACATGAAGACTCTGAAAATTAAGGAAGACATGAGGGCTGAAGACAATAGATCGGCCTGGGAAATACGGTGGAAGCGAACAAATAAAAATTCAACAATTAAATCAAATAAATATCTGATCAAGAGATGTGCTCTTGATCTTTTTTCGGGCGTTCGGTGTAATATTATAAATACGTAGGCCATGAATCAAAACAAAACAAGAAGAGAACAACAGAAATTCAAAATCAGAACATTACCGTTGTTGTTTTCTAGTATGGCTTCAAAAGTTGAAACTGTTGGTCTCTTTGATCCAATATCTCGATCTGTGAGATCCTCTAAAGATTAAAACACCACCACTAAGAGGATGTGGTGATTTTGTGCTAGCAAAAATACCACAAAAGCGCAAGAACCAAAAATGATATTGATTAACGTTTGGTTCTTGAATTCTCTTTCAATTTCTAAGATCTTGAGAGTTTTTGGAGAGGGAGAGAGTGAATTTTCGTGGGTAGGGGTGCAGCTGCTGTTAGGATTAGGGTTAGAGTGTTTTTAGAGCTATATATATGACCTAATCATGGTATAGCAGGAGTCATGACCTAGCAAGACTCCTACACCTAAAAACCACCTCTAAGACACCTTATGACCAGGTTTGGTGCACCCTAGGCACCAAACTCGACCACACACACTTCAAGGAGGGGTTAGGCTCCTCTTAAAGCTAGCAATGGTCCAACCAAGGCATTTGGCTTGTATTTTAATGGACCGGATTTGATTAAATAAATTTAAACCAAGCCCATGTCAAATGGACTTTTATTAAACCCTGTTTAATTTATAAGTCCAATATTAAAATCCCTTAATCCAATTAAGAGATCCAAGCTCCTTTTAGCTTTCCATTGATTTATGAATCAAATTCATAAATTAGACCAAGCCCAATAAAATTAATCAATTAATTTTAATGGCCAACTAAAAATTTCAATTGATCCAATTAATTTAATTTCAAGTTATCCATCTAATGGATTGGTCTAAATAAATAATTCAATCATTTATCCACTCCAAGAATTAATTTAATTCAATTAAATTAATTCGGCTCTTCTGGAGTTAATCCCAAATTAACTTCATCCCAATATAGTAGTAGGGTGTGACTCTTTGGGTTCACCTTCAGCTAGACTTGGGCGTGTTCCCAACAAAATTAATTAAATCTAATTTAATTAATTATTTTTAATTATCTCATCAGCAGAAATAACCCGTTAGCATAGGTGGTCACTAGCAACAGTCCATGGCACTAGAGACTAAATGAATATAGATGAACATTTAGGCAACTGAATTCATACGGATAAGGTCCTTCCATCAAATGTTTCCCGGCCTTAGTCTAGGGTATGGAATTGGGCATCGGTTCCCATCCTGGACTAGGCATATATACTTAATAACTCGAGACTACCCGTTTGCCCTACTGAATTATCACGTGGAAACCTATCCCACTTATTCAGTCACTATGGCCATAGATTTTTAGGGAAACGTGTCTCAGAGCGTATGGGAGATCCTACTATCACGATATTGATAGGGGACGGATTCTTTCTTGGAACACATCATCCTCACTACACATTCTGACTACACTAGATAAGGCTTATAACATCCGTATCTTTTGACACAGACATTGTTCGCCAGATCTAAGCAACAGCCATCATGTGCATGTGACTGCCATGGTTTCTCAAGTTCGAGGACTAATCTCATACTATCAGAGCCAGGAATCCCAATCATACCGACCAAGCCTTAGAAAGCTTCCATATGACGATCCCCGCGAGTCAGTTTAGTCAGTCGACTACTTTGCCAACTAATCCATTAAAACTGCATGGATGACCTACGTATCCTACCGACGAAACATGGCTGCAGTACTTACTGCAAGTCTCTATAGGACACTCAATGCCTTATCTCGAAGTCCTTGAGTTGGAACGTTCCAGACCAGTCCATAAAGGTTGGTTTCATAGCCGCCATCCAATGCGCAGCCCAACCCCTTGGACTTGCTCGTTTGGTCTGTGGGCTTTATCGTGCAGTTAAGTATTAACACAATAAGTAAACACAAAAAAGAATCAAGCCATAGTATGAGTATTACCTTTATTCAAAGACATAAATATTATATTACATCAATATTGTCAGAAATAGTTTACAAAAGCCCAATTCGATTAGCTTTCAGGTCACTTATTCTAACAAGATCACCCCTCTACAAATACAGGTTTGGTCCCCAGGCGGCGGATACTTTCTCTAGGCTTCTAAAGTATTGCTATCAACTCTCACTCAACACTCTAATTGTGATCTTAACATAATTTCTCTCACAAGTTCGATTATCATATCTCAATTTCTTATTACGATTTATTTTTTGCTATTTTCTTCTCTTGAATCTAAAACCAACTTGGGCATCAAAGTGCTAACGTGTTTTTTGCAGATTCCTTTTCCCAAGCCTTTTTATTTGTTGATCTAAATCTAAACTGATAGTCCAAGCTTGTTGGACCCGTGCTATTTTTCGCATTCATCAATTGGCACCGTCTGTGGGGAGCAAGCAAGAAGGACACCCCCCAACAAGGAGCAAAATGAAAGAAACTTGTTTCCGACTTTTTTAGCTGAAAACACTTAAGTAAAAGCTCTTATGGTGACAGGAGATCCATGAAAATAGAAGATCATAAAGAAATTTTCTAAAACCCTAAAGGAATTAGGGGCCAATTGATTCAAAGGCACTTGGAAAAACGAGCAACATCAGCATAAAAATAGGGAATAGGAAAATACAAACTTGATTGTAATTGTGCAAAAAGAAACACCAACAATTTGGAGGGGAAGAATGGGGGCGACTAGTAGGGGAAGGAGTATAAATAGTAAAGGCTGGAGGGATGTGGAACTCATCTACCAATTGTTCTATGGCAGACGTTTTTAGACAGGAAGGTCCCCCAATCCACTGGCGACTGGGGCACCTCCCTCTCCTCTTTCCCAGGAGAAGGCCCTTCCCTTCATTTCCTCCTCCTCGGAGGACTTATCTATCAAACAACGAGCAGTTGCAGCCTCTTATCGCAGGCTCCATCTCCGGCCACTTGGGATTTCAGACGAACCAGGGCCCGCTCTTCTCAAAGTAGACTTTAAGGGGTTATTTGCCATTAAAGTTCTCCCTCAGAAACCTGATTGATTCGTCTGAAGATGTCACAAATTGATTCCAAGAGAAAAAATATGGAAGAAAAATTGTAGAAGAAGGAAGAGATACTTACAAGATTTTTTTGGAGGAAACCCTTTCTCTTCAAGAAAAGCAAGCGGAGATAGAGAGAAAGAGAGTTATGTCTTGAGTTAAAGACGTGGCGGGGGGGGTTTAAACTCACGTCTCCCTATAACCGTTCCCTATCGAACTGTACTGTGACACATTAAGCACGTGAGGGGGGCGATTATCAAATGCCCCCCGATGGTAGCAATCATGATGGCTATGAGTAGCCCTAATCATCATATCATTACTAACAAGGCGCAAGGCTCAGAGCCCGATATTTCAAAAAAGGAAGTAAGAGGTGGGAGAAGAGGAGAAATGGGAGGCACCCGGGCAACTGGCTCCCCAAGATGAAAAAAGAGGGCCTCCCTCAGACATAAAGAATCTCCTACTCTAAGAATGAACTAGGGGGGACTGAATGATGCATATGGCCCAAGGAAGTTCAACCTAAAGAAGAATAAAAAGTCCAAGACCACCAAACACCTTAATCCCGATGGTCCAATAAGCCCAACAACCCATGAAGAGAAAAAAAGAGCCCAAGGCATCCATGGATTCAACCCAAGAACATGGCTCAATACAGATGGCTATCCTAAAGCCTACACTTATTCACCCCCACGTGGTGTATACCTGGTTTTTCAAGTGTACCTCTTCGCTAGTATGGGAGACACGGTTCAAAGGCGGTCCCTCCAAAGTCCTGGATTCCTTAGCGACTATGATTCCCTAGTGGTTAAGAGTCCTCAATAGTGAAGGGTCTTCCCCAATTCAGAGATAGAGATTCAAACGCAAATCTAAGAGAAGATAAAAGTAGATCATTATGCAAACGACTCTCATCCTCTTCCTCCGAAAATTGAGGAAGACATGAAGACTCCAATTGCATGAAGGCACCACTCTATAAATACATGTTTGGTCTCCAGGCGGGGGATACCTTCTAAGGCTTCTAAAATATTGTTGTCACCTCTCACTCAGCACTCTAATTGCGATCTTAACATAATTTCTCTCACAAATTCGATTATCATATCTCATTTTCTCATTATGATTTATTTTTTGTGATTTTCTTTTCTTGAATCTAATACTAACTTAGGCGTCAGAGTGCTAACATGTTGTTTTGAAGGTTCAGTTTCCCAAGCCTTTTATTTATTGATCTAGATGATAGCCCATTACAGGCCGTCCAACTATCCGCCGACCTAGTAGATACCAGCCCATTACAGGTCGTCCACACAAGGCGCCCACATAAGCCGCCACCTGGGATTATTCATCCTATCTGGAAGACACGAGTCAGGGAGACCCCTCAGCACCCTAGATTCCTATGAAAAGAATGATTCCTATTACATCAACGAGTGTCCAGAGAGCCATCGTACTAACTTGAGTGTCGGAGTGTTAATCCGTTGTTTTTCAGGTTCCATGTCCTAAGCTCTTCTTTCTTGTGGCCTAGGGATCACAAGTCTAAACGCATTTGACCCGTGCTACTTTCGCACGCATCAATTGGCGTCGTCTATGGGAACACAGAGTTCAAGATGCGAGTTTCAATAGAAGCACCAGTAACACGAACAAGTAGAAGGCTACGAACACCTCTGACATCACCCAGGCCCTGCAGGTGGTTACCAAGACCCTTACTACAGCTGCTGAAGGATCTACTCCCGCCACTTTGGTGCAAACACCACCGCTCCCTAGGGTTGTAGGCTCTGCAACCGATCCCCCACACAACAGCACCTCATCAAACACCTCTACGGAGAACTATCCTAGCTTTGTTGGGAGCTATTTAGCCATGTAGCCACCCCATCAATAGCTCTGGCTCATGTAGCCACCCCATCAAACATGGATGCCCTTGAAGAAGAAGCTGAAAAAGACATCCATCTCCCCGTGCCCCTAGCGGATAGAAGGCAGGGAGCTCCCCCCTTGCCGCCTTAGGATGTCCCTCTACAGTGGCTAGCTAGTTTCAAATGTCTCCAAAAAGGCTTGCAGGACTTGCAGTACTAGATAGGAGCAGCCCCTATGGATGAAAGATAAGGCGTCCCTTTCAATAAAACAGTGATGGCGGATGAACTTTAGGCCAACTGCTGTACGCCAACCATTGTCAAATATGATGGCACAACGGACCCTTAAGAGCATCTTTCATGCTTCGAAAATGTAGCTCTCTTACACAAGTACACGGATGGGATCAAGTGTTACGTCTTCGTCACCACATTTGCTAAAGCCGCCCAACAGTAGTTCAACCAACTGCCTACAGGAACCATATGAAGTTTCCAAGAATTCCGATCCTTTTTCTTACATCAATTTACCAGCTGTCGAAAACTTAAGAAAACAGAACTTAGTCTGTTCATCATACGACACATAATGACAATGAACCTTTGAAGGAATACCTACAAAGACTTAACACCGATGCCCTGGAGGTGCCTTCTGCCTCTCAAGAGGTAATAGCTGGAGCCTTCTCACAACGATTTCTGGACGGGGACTTCTTCAAGTCCCTGGCCAAGAAGCCTGTATCAAAGTTTGATGCCCTCTTAGCTAGGGCTGCCAAGTACATTAACATGGAAGACGCCCAAGCCGTTAAAAAGGAAAACCATAGGGAGAAAAGAAAAAGGCGAAGAAGTGTGAGACAAGAGGTCCCCTACGAGCAGAGACTGAACGCAGTATACACCCCGCTAATTGTACCTATCACCCAGACCCTTATGGTTATCGAAGGAAAATGTCTATTGGCTCGACCCAAATCATGGAAGGACGACCCCCACCGTCCTAAATCTAATAAGTTTTACCATTTTCACAATAATTATGACCACACTACTGAAGAATTCCGACACCTCAAAAACAAAATCGAGAGGCTTATCCAGAACTGATACTTCCATGAATATGTATGTTGGGAGAAGGCTTGAGGTACATGACCCTATCAAAAGCGGGAGCACGAGAAAGCAAAGGAGGCGAAGGCCCTCAGCCCAGACTCTTTTTCTAAAGAAGGTGCCAAGCATGCTTCAAGCAGTAGGGCCGAGACCAATGATCCCCCTTGTAAGGGAGTCATACGGATTATAGTAGGAGGACCGGTTAGAGGGGACTCCCATCATGCTCGTAAAGCACAAGTTAGGAAAGCACATGATGTATCTTTGAAAGAAATACTGGATGTAGAAGAGATGGAAGACACCTCCCTCATCCAATTCGGACGAATGGCGAAATTAGGACCGAAAACTCATCATAATGATGCTCTAGTCATCACTACCTTACTTCTCAATTATGAAGTAGGGAATATTTTCATAGATTCTGGAAGCTCAGCAGACATACTCTTCGGGGAAGCATACGACTAGATGCAGCTAGGGGACATCCCCTTAGAAAATGTGAACACCTCCTTGTACCGGTTCGCTAGAGAAGTAGTCCATCCACGGGGTATGATCTCACTTCCCTTAATGTTGGGGACCCAGTCTCCCCAAACGACATGCATGCTAAAGTTTCTAGTGGTAGATGTGTCGTCTGCCTACATCGCTATCTTAGGGAGACCTACCCTAAATGCTTTTCGAAGCAGTAATTTCTACTTATCATATGAAGATCAAGTTTCCAGCACTTGGAGGTGTGGAAGAAGTTCAGGGAGACCCCCTCCAGTCACGAAAATATTATATCAAAGCTATACATAAATGACTAAAAAGAAGTACTGAGCAGACCTACAAAGATGCCCCCTCCAGCAAACGAGGAAAGGAGCTCGACAAGAAGAGGAATCTGAGGAAGGGGAGGGGACATCCCCCAAGGTCCAGCCAACAGAAGAATTGTTAAATATTGAACTTCACCAGGGGATCCAGGAAAAATCACACGAATCGGTTCCCAAATGGACGATACTGTTGGAATGGGTGACCAAAAGCCAATAGGATTGGCTATTTTCCATTCGACAATCTTTATCAAATATTAATAGATTGATGAATACGGTAAGAATTCATCAAGATGGCCATGTGTTTCGTTAAGCTTACCATTTATATTGAACGGGATTTCAATATCACAAAGAAATGCCCACGGATCGAAGGTTAACCTATGGAGTTAGACTGCGCATAAGTTTGGCAGCTATGAAACCAACTCCTAAGGATCGGTCTGGAACGTTCCAAATCGAGACCTCGAGATTGGGCATCGAGGATCCTATAGAGACTTGTACTAAATACTGCAGCCGTGTTTCGTCGGCAGGAGACGTAGGTCGTCTGTGCAGTTTTAGTGGGTTAGTTGGCAAGGTAGTCAACTAACTAAAGTGACTCGTGGGAATCGTCATATGGAAGCCTCTTAAAGCTTGGTCGGTGTGACTGGGATTCCCGATTCTGATAGTACGAGAATTAGTCCTCTAACTTGAGGAATCATGGCAGTCACGTGTATATGAAGACTGTATCTTGGATATGGCAAGCGGTGGCTGTGTCGTGAGGCATGGTCATCATAAGCCTTATCCAGTGCAGTCGGAGTATGTAGCGAGGACGGTTGATTCGAAGAGAGGATTTATCCCTGTCATTATATGACAGAGAGTTTCCACACATCTTGAGATGGTTTAGACTCCAAACGTCTTTGGCTAAAGCGATTGATCGATCAGGAATATGTTTCCTAGATCAGATCAGTAGAGTAAATGCATCTCGAGTGTTAAGCATAGTTGCCTAGTCAATGATGGGAACGATACCCAATTCCACGCCTAGACTAAGGCTAGGAGACAGTACGAAAGGTATGAGGACGTTTTGCCGGTAATGCACCACATGAAAAGAACTTTATGCGCACGGAATGCCATATTACATATGTCGTGACGAAGGAATTCTTTGGCATGATAATGATTAAGGGATCGTCCGTACGTGAGCATGGAGTGATGGTGCTTTCCCTAGTGGTGAAGCTCACAGACCTCAGGCTGATTTCAAGGAGGAAGAAACGTACGTTGACTTGATTCTATAATCACTATCTCTCTCCCTTGATCAATTTACTATCAACTATAACATGAATGGACTTGAGGAAAGCCTTCATGAGTTGATTAATATATTGGTCAAGTATGAGGCAACGATTGAAAAATCTGCACGACGGTACTAGTGGAAGAGGCTTCAACCTATAAATTGAAGGGCAAGGTTGCCGGATACGAGAAGAGGAAGAAGGGAGAGATGTTTTCTAATACTACTCACACTTCAAGTGTTCCTATTACAACGTTAGGCGGGGGTAAAGGAAAGAGGAAGAGGGTTCGTCAGTCAAGGATTTCAAATGATGGTTGCATTTATTGTCGAGAGAAGAGCCATTGGAAGAGGGAGTGTCCTAACCTCCTCTCCAATGAAGGTATAAATCTTTAATTGAGTTTTAACATAATCACCATTCTACTCTTGGTATTAGATACCAACGAATTCAAAATTTGCAAATGGTTTGCAGATGGTGATAAGGAGTAGAAAAGCAGAAACAAAAGGTCCTAAGTTAGCGATAGCGGGCTGTTGCTATAAAAGACTAGGGCTTAGTTAGGCTTAATGGTGATCATGTTAGGATAGTATCTATGTAACCTAGCATGATCGAAATAATATTTTCAATTATTGTTGGACAATTTTGATTACATATTTTGATCAATAAAGCCTTTTATTTGACATTGAATGGGTTCATATCTGCTGGGTGAAACATATACTATTTCATAATTGGATTATGAATACTCAAATAAAGAATAAAATAAGAGCCAAGCTTACAGTCCTGGTAGGTCAATCTATTCTAGTTTGAGGAAGAGAGAGATTGATGGATTCAAAGAGCACTAGAAATAGGTGATTTGGATCTATTAACTTTCAAAACCTTACTGAGAAGGAGAAAGACCGCAAGAGCTCTTTTGTGGGACAAAATGAGTTTACCAGTTACATGTTGGATTGAATCCAGTATGATATCTGTGAGTTACTAAAATACACAAGATCGGTGTGGGGGTTCACCGGTCTAATCTTATTTGATGAGGTTCAAAGAATTAGACTCGGAGTGGTGAACCAACATGATCAACTTTCGATTGAATCGAGAGGATGTGTATTTAGTGAGAGTTCTTTATGAGAATGTGATTCTCACTCGGTGAAGTTCTTCCTGAAAGGACCACGGTTGACCGGTCTCTGATAAGGAAGAAATCAAACTAAGTTGGACTTTGTTTGATTGGTGTTTCACTGAAACACATTGGCCCTTATTATATGATGAAACTCTCGTCCCTCAAAGTACTTGAGTTAATAGGATGGTCCTATACACGTCAAGAAAATAGTGGGAGTAAGTTTTCATATAACTTCTCAAATGCATCATTCGTAATCAACTACATCTCTAACTGACATATCCAGTCCTTATTTGTCCATGGAATTGGATTTTAATCCAAAAGGACATAAGGAGGAGCGATGTTGGACATCGTTTGGAATTAATAGCTTGGAGCCTAAGGATTCACTAAGAAGTTCAAATTAAGTTTGAAACTTCGTAAAACTGGAATATTCATTTTTTCTAAAGATCAAACTAAGTATGATTTGATAAAATGAGCCCAACGTCAGTGGGAGTTGGTGTGAGTTCCAATGTGTTTAGTTTATAAACGTATTTCCCATTTGGAATGAGGTTAAGATGTTTGAGAAACACTAAGATACATATAAAGTTGTTCACGAAATTAGATTCCTACATTAGGGTCGAGCTATTCAAAACTCATTCATGGTTGACTGATAAGATAGCTCAAATGTCTTGGACATTCCCTACGTCTATGCCGAAGACAACATGAAAGCGTTGGTTTGATGTGTTGGACCTGATATTGTGTATGCTTAGGGCATGACACAACGTATATTGGAAATACACCAATTGGCAATAGATAGTTGTCAAGAACAGTCTTTAATACCTGAATAAGGATTAAAGAAGTGTGTCTGACACACGATTTGTGGAGAGTTAATTCTGGAAGGCTAAAGCGATACTTGCTTCCAGACTCATGTGAATTACGGATAAGTCCTCAAAGTATAATCGCGTTCGGACTTGATGGTAGGCATGGTAGCTTGGAGGGATTTCAAGCAGATGCCCCATCTTAAAAGTTGAATGTGGGGCGACTTTAACAAGTCAGTCCAGGAAAGTGGTTTGGATCGCAAAATAACATCCATTAGATGGATGTGGTGCCTAGCACAGCTGAGCCAGTTGTAGCCTTAGAGGCGAACGACAAGGCTAGGGCAAGAGCCTTGTGGGCCCGAGATCTCATCACAAGATCTGCAAAAATTCTTAGATAACAACCTTCTGCAGGCAGTGATGGTGATGGAAATACACGGTTGGACCGTGTAGATCCAGCAGAAAATAAAGTAAACCTACGAAACCGAGTCGGTATCGTAGATTGCTCATGCTCAGAAGATTCTGAGCGACATTGGTAATTGGATTATTGATCAAGTGGGAGATTATTGGAATGGGTGACCAAAAGCCAATTGGATTGCTATTTTCCATTCGACAATCTTTAACAAATATTATTAGATTGATGAATACGGTAAGAATTCATCAAGATGTGCATATGTTTCGTTGAGCTTACCATTGATATTGAACGAGATTTCAATATCACAACGAAATGCCCACGGATCGAAAGGTTAACCCATGGAGTGGGCTGCGCATAAGTTTGGCAGCTATGAAACCAACTCCTAAGGGTCGGTCTGGAATGTTCCAAATCGAGGACCTCGAGATTGGGCATCGAGGATCCTATGGAGACTTGCACTAAGTACTGCAGCCGTGTTTCGTCGGCAGGAGTAGGTCGTCTGTGCAGTTTTAGTGGGTTAGTTGGCAAGGTAGTCAACTGACTGAAGTGACTCGTGGGAATCGTCATATGGAAGCCTCTTAAGGCTTGGTCGGTATGATTGGGATTCCCGGTTCCGATAGTACGAGAATTAGTCCTCTGACTTGAGGAATCATGGCAGTCACGTGCATATGAAGACTGTATCTTGGATATGGAAAGCGGTGGCTGTGTCGTGAGGCATGGTCATCATAAGCCTTATCCAGTGCAGTCGGAGTATGTAGCGAGGACGGTGGATTCCAAGAGAGGATCTATCCCCTGTCATTATATGACAGAGAGTTCTCCCATGCACCTTGAGATGGTTTAGACTCTAAAAGTCTTTGGCCAAAGCGATTGATCGATCAGGAATATGTTTCCTAGATCGGATCAGTAGAGTAAACGCATCTCGAGTGTTAAGCATAGTTGCCTAGTCAAGGATGGGAACCGACACCCAATTCCATGCCCTAGACTAAGGCCAGGAGACGGTTGACAGTAGGACCGTACTCGTATGGATTCGGAGCCTAAATGTTCACGCCAACATTCACCTAGTCTCTAGTGCCATGGACTGTTGCTAGACAACCACCCATGGTAACGGGCCATTTCGATTATGGGTTAATCAAAATAATTAATTAAATTAGATTAATTAAATGTGTTGGTCACACATGCCCAAGTCTAGTTGAGGGTGAACCTAAAGAGTCACACCCTACCACTATAGTGGGATAGAATTAATTTGGAATTAATTTTAGAAGAGTCAGATTAATTTAATTGATTAAATTAATCTTTGGAAAGAATAAATGATTGGATCATTTATTTAGACCAATCCATTGGATGGATGACTTGAAATTTAAATTAATTGGATTAATTAGAATTTCAAGTTAGCTAGTAAAATTAATTGGATTAATTTTATTGGGTTTGGTCCAATTTATAAATTGGATTATAAATTGAAAGAGAGAGCATGGGCTTGGATCTTTTAATTAGATTAAAATAAGGAGTTTAATGTTGGGCTTATGATTAAATTAGATTTAATATAAGTCCATAAGACGTGGGCTTGATCCTATCGAGCCGGTTCATTAAATACAAGCCCAAGGCCTTGGTTGGACCTTGTAAATCAAGGAGTACAATTTTGGAAGGTCTTTGGCTGATTTAGAAGCCAAATTTCGTGCATAAGGGGTGGCTAGGGTTAGGATGGTTGTTTTGGAGCCTAACTAGGTTAGGACCCCTAGTATATGTATGATTAGGTCATATATATACCTTCATTAAATCCTAGCCACACACACAACACATACTAGCCTCTAAAACCTCACAAATTCGTGCCTCTCTCTCTCTCCCATGTTCTCCATATCAGTTTTTTCATTTGGTCTTAGAGATCAAAGAAAAAATGAAAGAGAAATCAAAACACGTTAATTCATAGCGATTGTTTTGATCTCCATCTCTTCTGTGGAGATTTTGCTAGCACGAAATCTCCACATCCTTTAGTGGTGGTGTGTCATTCTTGGGAGGATCTCAAGATCGAGGTCTCATCATGGATGGATCCGGAAACAAAAACGGAGAGGAGACAACGCTTGTAGCTGTACGAGAAAAACGACAAAGGTAAAACTCCATTTATGATTTTCGCTCCTTGTTTTTTCTCGTGATTTCTTGGCCTATGTTTTTATGGTTAATACACCAAACCCCCGGGACAGATCAAGGGTACACCCCTTGATCGGGTATTAAGTTCATTAATCATATCTTGTTTTATCGATTTTTGATTTTTCGCGCTTTCGCCACGCTTTCCGGGCTGATCCGCTTCCTTCGGATACAATTCGGAAGAAAGTAATCCAGTGCTTACAGCGCAATATTGACATTTTTACATAGACCCCCCCAAAATCTAGAAGGGATAGATCTTAATGTCATCACTCATCATCTTAACATAAATCCCGATGTTAAGCCAATAAAATAAAAGAAAAGACAGTTCAGACTTGAGAAGAACAAGATAATCCAGACGGAAATAGATAAATTAATAGCAGCAGGACACATAAAAAAATACAGTTTCCTGAATGGTTGTCTAATATCCTCTTAGTACCTAAACCTAGAGGAAAATGAAGAATGTGCATTAACTT
The DNA here is from genome assembly GCA_034509725.1 of Sesamum angolense. Classification (NCBI taxonomy): domain Eukaryota; kingdom Viridiplantae; phylum Streptophyta; class Magnoliopsida; order Lamiales; family Pedaliaceae; genus Sesamum; species Sesamum angolense. Next base: position 13,477,374 of record JACGWL010000008.1, on the reverse strand, counting down.
CAAAGACCTCAACAAAGCGTGCCCCAAAAATTTCTACCCGCTGCCCGGATCGATCCATTAGTTGATTCCACTTCTCGGTGCGAATTGTTGAGCATGATGGATGCATCACAAGGATACCATCAAATCAAGTTGACCCCCGAAGATCGTAAAAGGGAAGGCCATGCCTTTCGGACTAAAAAATGCAGGAGGTACTTATCAGCGACTGGTGGACAAGATATTTCGTCCACAAATTGGAAGAAATGTCAAAGTCTACGTGGAAGACATGTTGGTCAAAAGCAAAGAGGCTCGATATCACGTTGCGGACTTGGAGGAGACATTTGTTGTTTTAAGAAAATATAGATTAAAGCTCAATCTTGAAAAATGTGCGTTTGGAGTACGGGGAGGCTGCTTCCTCGGCTTCATGGTCACTTAAAGGGGGATCGAAGCTAATCCTCTCAAAATAAAAGCTATCTTAGACATGAAGGCACCAGCTAATATTAATGAAGTGCAACGAATAATGGGAAGGATCGCCGCATTGAGTCGTTTTATTTCCAAAGTTGCAGAGAAAAGCCTACCTTTCTTCAAGGTATTGAGGAAAATAAAGAACTTCAAATGGGATGCCTCTTGTCAGCAAGCCTTTGAGTAACTTAAGAAGTACCTAGTGGGACTCCCCCTACTGGTTAAACCTACCCAGAGGGACACCCTCTACCTATACCTTTCAGTCACTCCTCAAGCTATCGTTTATGTCCTCATCCATGAGGAAGAAAGAAAATAAATGTTGATTTATTATGTTAGTAAATTATTTAATGGAGCAGAGGGCCGGTATGCCCCTATCGAAAAAATAGCCCTTGCATTAGTAGTCACAGCTAGAAAGTTGTGCCCCTACTTCCTCTCACACCCTGTTGGAGTCAAGACAAATCTACCATTAAAGCAAACATTGGAAAAACCAGATACTTCAGGACGTTTGGTAAAGTAGACCGTAGAATTAAGTGAATATGACATCTCATACATGCCACGAACAACAAAAAAAGCTCAAGCCTTGGCGAACTTCGTTTCTGAGATAGCAGGAATATTTCTAGGGGACACCCCCAAGGTTGAGAAATGGTTACTTCATGTGGACGGATCATCCACAATCCAAGGCAGCGATGGAGGTATAGTTGTCACCTCTCCTCATGGAGGAGATTTGGAGTTCGCCGTGAAATTCGATTTTAAAGCCTCCAACAATGTAGCAAAATATGAAGCCTCGTTGATAGGCATGAAAATGGCTCATGAAGCAGGAGCCAAGCACATGGTAGCCTATTTGGACTCCCTGTTAGTAGTCAAGCAAGTAGAAGGCATATGAAGCTAAAGGGGAAAATATGATACAGGATCTACGATAAATAGTCGAGCTTAAAACGAGCTTTGAAAGTTTTCAGCTTACACAAATCCCTAGGGAAGAAAACATCAATGTTGACTGCCTCTCCAAGCTTGCCAGTTCTTTAGAAGACTGCCGAACAAGACATATTACCATACAATATCTCCCCGGGCCAAGAGCTCCTCTAGCAATCCAAGCAATCTCCTCTGCCGAAGATTGGAGAACACCTGTGGTTAAATAGTTGGGAGAAGGATCTCTCCCAGGCAACAGATGGGAAGTCGACAGGCTTACAATACGTGCCATCCGTTTCTTATTACAAGGAGAAATCCCTTACAGAAAATCCTACACGCACCCACTACTTCGATGTTTATCTCAACTAGAGGGACTCCATGTCCTCAAAGAAATACATAGCGAATGTTGTGGAGCTCACAAGGGAATTTGGATACTAGCCAATAAGGCTCTACGGGCAGGATATTTTTGGCCAACTATGAAGCAAGATGCGAAATAGATAGTGAATAAATGTGAATGGTGTCAGAAACATTCCTCACTCATACATCAACTGGTAGAACCACTGACCACTATGTTATCACCATGTCATTTCGCACAATGGGGGATAGACATAGTAGGTCCTTTCCCTCTAGCCCCCGGCCACAGAAAATTCCTTTTAGTCGCAATCGATTATTTTACTAAATGGGTGGAGGCAAAATCTCTTGCTCGCATCACCGAAGGAGAAGTGATGAAATTCATATGGAAATATCATCTGTTGCTTTGGACTCCCCAGGAAAATAATGTCTAACAATTGTCGGCAATTTCAATGACAAAAGATACAAGAATGGTGTAATGGATTACACATAAAATAAAGGTTCACTTTCATATCACATCCCCAATCCGACGGGCAAGTCGAAGTCATCAATCGTATTTTAGTACAAGGAATTAAAAGAAGATTAGAAAGGGTCGGTGGAAACTGGACAGAAGAACTGACTAGTGTCTTATTGGCATACAGGACAACCCTCGAGGGTCTACAGGGGAAAGCCCCTTCACTTTGGTTTATGGAATGGAAGCCATCATCCCTGCCAAATTAGGGATATCTTCTCATAGAATTATGCACTTTTCGAAAAATAATAACACCCAACTCCTTAAAGAGAATCTAGATTTCATTGAAGAAATAAGGGAGAAAGACTTTATTCGCACACAGAGGTACAAAATACCATGATCAATGCTAGAACAAAAGAGTAAAAAGTAGAAGTTTTCAGGTTGGGGACTTTGTATTACGCAGGGTGGATATGTTAAAACCTGTCGAAAAACTGGACCCCACCTGGGAAGGTCCTTATAAAGTTTTGGGAATAATAGGCAGGGGGGCGTATGAACTAGAAGATCTTGAAGGACGCTCCCTACCTCACCCATGGAATGTACACAACCTCAAAAAAATATTATGTATAGAGTGGGACGCTCTTTACGTCACCCCGAATCCTTCTGAAGGACACCCCCTAAATAACTACTAGAAGGTCACCCGAGTAAGTACTCCTTGTTTCCATTTCTTTAATTGTACATGACTTGAATTCTTTCTTGGTAATAACAGGGGGTAGGCCAAACCACCCGCCTAGGCACAGGCGCCTTTTTGAAAGGGAAAAAAAACTACTAGAAGGTCACCCCCTAAATAACTACTAGAGGGACACCCCCTGAAGGATGCATTCTAAGATCCTCCGAAAGGATTCCCCCTAAAGTTAGGGACATCCTCCTACAAAGGTACAACATTCTTTCCAATTTTTACATATTTCAACAAGGCGAGGCAAAAAATCTCATAAGAGTAAGCCCTGTAAAAAATTTACACAGGTTTCTATCACTAGACTAGGACTCCGAGTCCCTACCCAAAAGCCCTCATACGCTTTTCACTCATCTATCGCATACATTTGTCTTACTTACACATAACTCTCAATATATGATATAAAAATTGACCCTGCTTTACAAAAACACCCCCAACGGAGAAGGCATCCCCCATAACAGGCCTTCTTGATCGAGACCAGGATACCCTATTCATCAAGCAGGATGATATAAACATGATATAGCAAGGAAACATCGACATCGCATTACAACCCCTAGCCTAAAACATGGCTGGAGGTAAAAGCAAAAAGTATCATCCACAACAGAAAAGGGAAATTGTGTCATCTCCATTCTCAATAGAGGAAAAGCAAAATAAAATTAGAAAGTGAATTTGTTTTTAACCAAGGGAGGGAGTCAGATTACATCACTTCCTTATCATCCCCACAGTGGGCCTTTTTTACCTTCAGTTCTATCACCTGGAGGAGGAATAGCCACGGTGACTGTAGAAAGTCCTTCATCAGTGACCGAGGGGGCACCTCCCTCCTTAGGCTCCTGAATTCCTTCTTCTAAGAGGTCCCCCGCTATAGAGTCAATTGCTGCTGCAGGGGGGACCCCTCTTCATGTCAATAGCGACTTCCCTCAGAACCCGATCCAAAGTCTCCTCTTCAAGACCACACCCCCAACATTAATATGATCTCCAAAATACTCATAAGTAAATAAAGAAAGAAAGAAAAACAACCTGAGTCGGGGGGAAAATCATTGCCTGCAGGAGTCGGAGCAAAAAGTTCGGGAGCATTCTCGATAGCAGTACCAAGGTCGAGGAAAGAAGTTTCCTCCCTGTTAGGAGGGTACCCATTCACCATATATTGTTCTTTGCAAGCTGCAAAGCCATGTTCAAAGTAAGGACCAACAACCTCAGCTAATTCTTTTTGGTACTCTGTTGATTTCTTGAATGCATCAAGGCGGTTGGCCTAGTACCTCTCTCGATAACACTGACCGTCTTCAGTATTGGGAAAGTCCAGCTCCGTCTTTACTATAGCCATTCTCAGGGCACCCTCATGCCCAACCGCCTCTTTCCTTAATTTCTTCAACTCCTTCTCCTGTTGTTGGTTGCGGTTGACGACCTCTTTCTTTTCCTCCTTCAATTTGGCAACATCAGCATTCAAGCATTCCACCTTGTCCTCCAATTTTCACCATTGGAATTCACTCCAAGAGACAGGAGAAGGCCCTGAACGACGAGAAAAAAAGTTCATCACATATTGAGATCCCCTACATATAAAGGCAAAAGCTTAAATTTCACAGCTAAAGAAGAAAAGCATCATTTTGAAAAATACCTTGAGAAGATAGGATGAGGTTATCCCCTTCAACTCTTTTTGAGGCATAGGTGCCAATAATTGCCTGTCGCCCGAAGACAACACCCCTCGCATAAGCTCGCCAGCCAGAGGGAGGTTGCTCTCCCTCTCCAACTCAAGAGATTAAGGGGTATGCAGACAATTGGAAAGTGAGCGAGAATATCTGAGGTCACCCCCTTTTCATCTTTCAAAACAAGGGGAGGGGGAGACCCTGAAGGCGGCTTGACAGTGCTTGAAGGAGGCGTAGTGTAGGATCTCATTCGTGATTTTTTCAAAGAACCCCCGAAGCCAACACCTGCAGAAGGGAAGGCAAGCCATTATCCCTTGGACTCACTAAAAAGAGGAGTCCCCCTATGCGAGCGGGAAGAGGAGTCCCCCCACCACGACTCCCACCAACTTAACTACGCAGTAGCTTCCCAAACATGATGTTCGCTGCACGAAAACAAAAATTAGGATAAAGGATTATAATTCAGAAGGTGTCAAATAGGTAAAATTTAGTAAGAATAACGAAGTACCAAGGGAGTCCGCTAAGGGCTCCACCCTAGGACTCAAACCAAAATGTCCTAAAAGTCTCTCATCAATCAAGGAACGACCATTATAGGGGTCCTCATTTAAGTTTCCATAGAGAACACAAGGCGGCTCCCCTTTCCCCAACTTCCACAAGGGAGGGGCAGCCTCCACGCAAAGATAAGGAAAACTCCAAGGGGTCGAACGCAACACATAAAATAAATTTCTTTTCTAGTTTCTGGGGGCATTATGGGCTAGTAAAAAGGACACTCCGGGCCAGGAGTAAAAAGAAAGAATTCTCTCTCCGCACATTTAAGGACAAAGCACTGAGCGAAAACCTCGACGGTCACCAGTAAATTATGAAAATGCAAATTCATAAAAAAAACCGGCTAAAAATTCTAAAGGAGTTAGGCACCAACTGGTTCAAAGGGACTTGATAAAAATGAGCGACATCAGAATAAAAAGTGGGTATGGGGAAATGCAACCCCGAGTTCATTTGAGCATGAAAGAAAGTAAAGCAATTATCCGGTGGGGTATAGGAACAATTGGAGAAAGTAAGATATAAATAACAAAGGAAGGGGGGACATAAAACTCGAGCATCAGGCGGTCAATATCGGGTTTTCTGAAGATGGAGGACCCCCAGTATAGAGACGAAGGAGGGACCTCCCTCTCCCCCTCGTGGGGGAGGATCCCTCTCCTTCGTCTTCCCCCACCTCACTCTCCTCACCAATGTAGCCTATCTCCACCCTCTCATCCCTTTCACCCATCTCTGTTCCCTCATTCCCGACATTTTCATCTAATAGGCGATGTACGGCCGCCGTCACCTCCTCTTCCTACCTTAAACTTCTTCTCCGAGCCCCATGGGAGAGAATGAGATTGGAACCCAGCCTCCGAGAAGTAGCCTCTAAATGGTTTTGGTCCTGAAGAACTTCCTTAATAAAAAAATGAACTCGTCCGATGAATCTATGGAAGAGGCCATGGGGAACAAAAGAGAGAAAAGGTTCTAAAAAAAGAACAGAAAAGAAGCAAGAATACTTACAAATGATAAAGACGTCGACACCAGTTCTTCAAGAAATGGGAAAAAGGAAAATGAAGAGAAGAAGTTATTTGATGATTAATGACGTGGGAGAGGTTATGATCCATAATCACCCACTTAATTGTCCGCAATTGGATGGTTACAGGCCACTTCACCTAAAAAAAGGAAGAAAGAGTGACAGTTGCCCTAGCACCAGCAGTCATAATGGCTAGGCATAGACTTAGCAATCACCTCACCTCTAACAAAGTAGCCAGGCGCGAAGCCCCATATTTTCAAAAAGATAAGAGAAAAGGACAAAGGCGGGAAAAGACGTGGCAGAGGAAGAAGGATGCCCTGAACCCCTACATCTAGGAATGTTCTCTCAAGAGGAACAAAGACTCCTACTTTAAGAAGGAGACAGGGACGCCCCTACTCCTTAGTGTGGGGGGGACTGAATGATATATATGACCCAAGAGATTTGGGTCCAGTATATGCTTTAAAGAGGCCGATGACTTCAGGAAGAAGTCCAAGACTCCCCCTACTGACCGAACAACATTTACGAAGAATAGGGCCCCCAACTATCCGCCGGCCCAGACTCAGGGCGCGGCCCAGTGATGCTAGCCCATTACAGGTCATCCACGTAAGGCGCCCACATAAATCTCCACCTAGGATTATTCATCCTATCTGGAAGACAAGAGTCGGGGAGGCTCTCTCAACACCCCAGACTCTTATGAAAAGAATGACTCTTATTACATCAAGGAGTGTCCAGAGAACCATCGAAGATAAGGACTCCCTTTCCCAGTAGGAGCTTGCACTACAACCACATCTACAAAGGATAAGATTAGGCAACAACCTATCTCAACCACCCATATCCATTCACCATGAAGGCCGGAGACCATGCAGACCCCTACCCGAGGGGGACACCCCTTCTATATATACTTTGGTCCCAGGCAGGGGGATGCTTCTCTCTCTCGAATTCTCTGTTCTCATAATCATTATTTTGCATTTTATTTGCACTCTGAATACAATTTATATCACGGATTTAATTATCATATTACGATTCTTTACCTCAATTCAATTTCTTTTAATTATTTTCTCTTTAATCGGTACTAACTTGAGCGTTGGAGTGTTAATCCATTGTTTTGCAAGTTCCATCTCCTAAGCTTTTCTTTCTCATGGGACCAGGCCCAGATCACAAGTCCAAGCTCATTAGACCCATGCTACTTTCGCATGCATAAATTAGAATTGCTATTTAATATATCATATTTTAGTATTAGTTGATATTAAAATATGGTATTTTGATTTATATTATCTAAAAACAAGCTTAATCAATAATTTAGTATATTTTGATAATTTTTTTTGTAAATAATATTTAATGTAATAACATATGAATTTTATCGTTATAATTTTAATATCCAATACAACAAAATACATGTATTTAAAAATAACCATAAACTAGAATTTAGTCAATATATCGTATTTTATATTTAGATGATATTAAAATATGGTATTTTGGTTTATATTATCTAAAACCAAGTTTAATCAATAATTTAGTACATTTAGATATCAACTACAATAAAATACATTTGTTATTAGTTATATTAACCCTATATTTATTTATATATAATAAATAAATATAGTTATTTTTATATTTATTAAATAAATAAATCAACCCGTAATTCATTAAAATTAAAACTAGAATAGAAAAGAAAAGGTACTATGGAGACAGTAAATATGTAATGTGGGAATTAAAGAACACTTTCTCTCGCTAACTTCTCTCTCCGCGAGGTGAAAGAAAAAATTGCAGAACTCCAATTTCACGTCCACGAATTCATCGGCAAAAGGCACACCTTCGCTCCGACTCCACCATTAATTGGTGATTTTTCTTCTTTGTAAATTTCTTCTAAAGTTTTGTAGAAGAAATTTCAGCTTGCTTCTTTCAAGGTGTTTGATGAACTGACTGATTGAATTTTTCTTTGGTTTTGTTTGGTTGTGCTTGGACTTTCGCTGGATTTTGTATGACTGTTATTTTGTATAGTTGTATCACTGTTATTTGCGACTCTACCATCTCCTGCCTTGTATTTTCTGTTGTTGTGCAAAATCACAGAGCATGTATTAAGTCTGTGTTGATTTAGGGAATTCAACCAAATATACTAAGCATGTTCGTGAGCTCGACTCGAGCTCGCGCCTGTATTTCCGAGCTCGGCTCGTTTGCACCCCTATTCCTCAGCTTCAGCGTAGATGTGTGCTTCACTCACCAGCGTTGGCTTACGAATTCTGTGCAACCGCCTTGTTTCTCTGCCATCTGTCGTCGCCGAAGCTCCTCTGTTGCATTTGAGATTGTGGAGGTCCAAATTCATGGAGAGTCAGCACAATCCCACCGCTGGAAGCCGCTGTTCCACTGCCTCAGCTCATTCTAACAGAAGGTTAATTTCTCATTTCCTTGTTCTTTTATCTGGAAAATTTTGTTTTTGCGGTGGGAAAATTGCTGGATTAAGCGATTTTCGCTGTTTTAATGTCTTTTTGGCTGATATATTTCTGTAATCTGTGATGGTAGTGGGGTTAGAGGTAGAGGATTGGAGATGGAAGACAATCGCCCAAGATCAAGAGGCCGTGGCAGTGGATCTTCTGGGATGATAAAATTGATTCTCTTGGCAGACTACTGTATGTGTGCAGTTTACAAATGCATTCGTTTTCTATTTAAGTTTTTGCAAAATTTTCAGTGGATGCTGATAATGCATGTAAAACTAGATTCTGATACACTGAAAAGAAAAAGGGAGATGTTAAAAAATTTGCCAAATTAAGCTTTCACAAAATGAAAAAAACAAGGGAAAACAAAGGAATTTCGTGAAAACGAAGTGGAGGCGATCAAGGAAGAGTTTTGTCAGGTTGGTTTCTAAGATTTTGGAGCTCTGTCAAGGGAATTTATAAATTGTAAATGAATGGAGACTGCTTTGAATTAGATTGGTTTGTGTATTCTTGTGTTGTGTTCTTTTGCTGATTTGCTGCTGTGCTGGCTGGTTGAAAATTTGGAATGAAGTTTTAATGTAGGTTTGTGCCCATTTTTGTTGCAGTAATAAAGAGATGGCAATAAGTTCTGTTAGTTTTATAGAATTTTAATACTTTTTCCATGTTTAATATTTGGTTGTCTTTTCGCTGGAAAAAGGGTCTTGGAAAAGATGAGTTTGTTTTCGTTTCTTTGTCTTTTTTTGTTTGAGAGGAGATGAATGTGTTTCACATATTTGAAAGTTAAGAGTTTTATTGGGTTTCAGTTTATACTTCTGCCAAATCCATCATTTTTAGGTGTAGCAGACAGAAAATGGATTATTGAGCTATTGGTATATGCAACTGAATTCAACTGAAGCGAAAATACTTGTATAGTTAATTTTAATTTAGCTGTTTTTGACAAAATCATTCAGAACACGTATACTGCGGCACATGGCTTCTGAGTTGAAGTTAGAAATGAGGAGTGATGGATATGTCAAGGTCCAAGATGTGCTGAAGCTCAATTTGAAGACTTTCGCTAATATTCCTCTAAGATCGCACACAATAGAGGATGTTAGAGAGGTATGACTTTTTTTTCATTTTATTTGTATGAAATTCAGAAGTTGACTGTGATTGAGTAGTTCAGAGTAGTCTTTCTTCAGTTCTGCCAACATCTGGGACTTCATGGCAAATGATCGAGACCAGAATCATTTAAATCCGTTGTATTTGTCATAAAATCAAGGCAGTGGTGGCTAGTTTGAGCCTGAGCATTCATTTCAAAATCTTACACTAAGATGTGTGCAAGTTATACCTTTCATCTTAAGATTTACTTGAGTTATTTGTAAGCGATCTCTTTTACAGTTTTCTCACATTTTTTGGGTGTGTACTGCGTACCCTGGAGTATTACACTTTCAAGCTTGTTGAGATGTATACCATGTATTCTGCTGTTGTCTTGTTAAGCATGTTTCCTTCAATGTATCCGGGGTGTTTTATACATCATCACCTAATGCCTAACAATGCTATGATTTGGTGTGAATTTTTTCTTTTTTTTTTTTGGTTTTGTTTTATAGGCCATCAGAAAGGATAACAAGCAGCGGTTTAATCTATTGGAAGAGAATGGGGAGCTTCTTATACGTGCAAACCAAGGTCACACTATAACGGTAACATATCATTTGAAAAAGTGCAACTATGGCTGTATTTTTCTGCTAGGTATCCAGATAGAAACAGGATATGAAAGCAGACCATCTGATATCTTCTAAATGTTCTGTACAGCTCATCTTTTTCTTTTTTTTCTTCCTTTTGCTGGTCATAAAAATGATCTTTCTGCATATTTTATTTATGCATTGGGTTGGGATGGTGGATACTGTAATATTGAAAAATCTTAATGATAGGAGAAGCTGAAAGTTCAAACAACATTAGGAGAATTTAAATTATGGACAATCGAGGCAGGGAATGAATGTATTTTGTGTTAGTGTATAGATGATTATCTTAAGAGTATCTCTAGAAAATACTCAATCAATCTCAAAAAGCTCCTGACATGATGGATCCTAAAACTAGCATTGCCTAATGGGGGCATCATCACTCTAAGCAAGGGCTGCAGAATTCATTTGATCCATCAGTACTGGCTATATTTATGTCTCTGTTGGTTGGAATCCAAAACATGAAAATAGGCTTTCCATGCTAGTATTCGAATCTGAGCTTGAGGTGGAAACAGTCGACCAGTTGTTTCCATAATATTCAGCAGTTGTCTTGGATCAATTGTGATGAGACTTATTTAACCTTTTACTTTATGTCTGACAAAGTCACTGCATCAGTTGCTTTGCTGTTTTACTTTCTAGAACATTAACTGTGTGTTTATGCTGTGCTGAAATTCGTTGAGTATAATGTTATCCAGACAATCCCAGTTGTTCTCCACATATATGTCATTCCTCAAAGCTCTTTACCAAGCTAATTTTCATGTTTTATTGGCCGGGGCATTTGGTTGTTTCAGACCTTTTCTAATGTCTCTTTCTTCATTCTTAATGCTTTGACAGACAGTTGAAACTGAGAGCTTGCTTAAACCTATAGTTTCACCTGAAGAAGTTCCAGGTTAGATTTACCACTGTGTTCGCCTGTTTCATTGTTGAAGAGGTGCAGGGAGCTATTTCATTTTCTTGGTTCTCTCCATGGTTATCTGCAGCTTGTGTGCATGGAACCTACAAGAAAAACTTGGAATCAATTCTAGAGGCGGGTCTCAAGCGCATGAAGAGATTGCATGTACATTTCTCTTGTGGCTTGCCGACAGATGGGGAAGTCATTAGTGGTAAGATATCTGATATTAGAACCACATGATAAATCTGTACAATTTGTTGCTTGAGAACATCACATGCTCACGTTACTAGACTTGGTGAGAATAACAAAAGGATAAAAAGTTAGTTAAGGTGTATATATGGAGATGGATCTGAGAATTCAACTTTTGCATTAGAAGACCTTCATATCAGTGCATTATTCGTGTTGATATGTAGACATGATTTTTCAGGTATGAGACGAGATGTTAACGTGTTAATCTTTCTTGATGTAAGAAAGGCTTTGGAAGGTACAATATTGTTACCTCTGAATACCTCTTACTATTGAGAACAAATGGGCTCTGTGCTTTTTTATTCTCTCACCTTCTTATCTTCTACTCAGAGGGAATGAAGCTTTACATATCAGACAACAGGGTGATTTTAACGGAGGGGTTTGACGGAGTGGTCCCTGTGAAGTACTTCCTGAAGATAGAATCATGTCCAAAAAGAGAGTCCATACCTTTTTAGATGACATATTGTCAATGCAAACACAAGTAGAATTGTCTTTTAGATTTCCTGAATGCTTTACATATACTAGGATCAGCCCAGTAGGTTTTTCGTTTTTCTTTTATTTTTCCCCTCCATACAAAGCAGAGTTACTGTTTAATATCTGCAAGAATCTTGTTGTTCCGTTGCAAACATCTTTTTGCCGCTTATTCTCTCGCCAATATGTGTTGTGTGTGCGCGCACACATGTGTGTTACAAGGTGGGAAAACAAGGGACTTTTGTTTAGGGACTCTATGTAATCTTCTTTCCTGGTTGCTTTTATGGAATTTACAATTTGAGAAAGTTATTGAGATCTAGAGTGATGCAAATGATTTGGAACGATCTACAATCATGAGTGTCGTGCCATTATCATTTAGTTTGAACCTTTAAAGAACCTTTTTTGTTGGGGGGTTGAGAATTCTCACTAATTGGGAAACAACAAAAAGGCTAGCTATTGTTATTCTACATGATACACTTGTTTGCTCGCTCATGTGATGCCAAAAATGTGACAAAAGATCGGTCCAACATTGTTTGTTACGATTGTATGAACATGGATTGATGTTTTTGCATATCTGGATATTAATGTCCTCTTGTTGCCATACTAAAAGTAGTAGTTTTTTAAGACCATGTTACTTGAGATTTCTAAGGTGATTTGATCAATCTTGTCCCTCAATTTTGGCAATGCCAAACAAAAAATCTGAACACCTTTTTATTCACCGGTGCCTCTGCCTACAACATTACAATATCATGACTGGGATTTCTCAGTGCAGAAAACAGAAGAGCATCATTTTATTCCAAGAGTGAACATCTTGTGGAACTATGATAGTACTGAAGCGATTGAGGTCCTATATACTACACAAATCGACAGGATAATAGAATATGAAACCAGAAATATGCAAGCATATTGATGAAGATGTTAGCAACATTCAACGCATACCAAAATGGTATCTAACACGACATTATGTGAAAAAAATCCATGACCTGGAGCTTAGGTAATAGGCCATGGCCAAGCAGTAACCGTCTCTTACCTGCCAAGCAGCAACAGTCTCTTACCTGTACAAGCAGCAACCGTCTCTTGCGCTTCACTTTATACACTACCAGCAACGCTACGAGATAACAAACTTTTCAACTGGCACTTTCAGTATTTTGATTATTTGAACAAGAATGAACAACAAGATTCTCCTCTTTCCTTCATTTCTTTCGTTTTTCTCATAACAGTACTCTACTTTATGGACCGTACACTGTAATCCAGAATTAAGAGCACAAAGGAGATCACAAACCTAATTCGCTCCTTAAACAAGTAACCATCAGCTATCAGAACTCTGGTTGCTTTCCGTTCGCTGCTACAATGATAGCTTTCTGGACTAACAACTATTAGGATGATATTCATCAATGCATATTAATATGTGAAGCAGTAGGTAGCATTTGTAACATGAATGATTCCACCAAGATCTTTCTCAATACATCATCACTTCAACCCACACACATATTTTCAGGTTTTCGTTGTTCCTAAATGGCTTGTCCCATGCGTAAATGGATAGAAAAATACAAATAAAACGGGACTGTATTCCTAAATCCAGTTCAAATGAAGTTCTTGTTAAATGGTTGATCACACTGAACTCTGATGCCAATGTCAGTGAACCTAACGGGAAAATGATAATACTAATAGATGTTTTTTCTCAAAGACCAAACAAAGATTCTTACCGAGATCAGATGTCCGATGGTTCCAAATATTAGCTGCAAGATCGTCTTGTTACAACAAGATAAAAATGGAAGTTAGTGTAAGTTGGTGCATGACAAGTTCATAAAGAATGTAATAATACTTCAGCAATAAAAGAGACAACAAAGTCGATTAAAACCAATACTATTTCAAGTTTACAGCAGCAATAACCAGGCCGCAACCAAGTCAAGATCATCTAACAAAGCTACATTAAAAATTGTAATAGCCAAACTACCTTGAGCTATTTTTATTTGAATCGGGATTCAGATGATACACAGTCCATCAAATCAGTAAAATCTATCAGTCATAAATTCTACAAATGATAAAAATACAACAATTACAATCCCATGAGAGACTGGAGTTGGTTTGTCCTTCGATGCAAATGAGAACATCAGGGGAATCAATGTCCACCAACCAAAAAAAAAAAAAATTCTTCGTCGTGGGATTAGGAAATTCATCCTTATATGGCATCATCAAGATATGTGCAAACAAGACAATTGGGAAGACGAGCAAAATAGGTTAAAAATCAATCACAAGAATCAAAATGAACAAGAATAGAACGATTCTACCACAATTGAAAGAAACCAAATCACTGTGCGCTCTTCTTCCCCTCAGCATAGTAACCGAGATACCATTCAACAAATTTCTTCAACCCTGTCTTCAAATCTGTTGTCGGCTTATATCCAAGCTCTCTCTGAGCCGAACTTATGTTGGCATGAGTAAATTGCACATCCCCATTCCTTGGCAACTTCATAACCAACCTCTTTGCCTTCACCTTTAGCAATTTCTCCAAAATACTCACAAGATCTGACACGGGCACAGGCGACGTATTTCCCAAATTATAGACTCGTAATTGAGCCGGGCCCTTCTTCTTGCCACCACTGCCAGTACTCTTCTCTGCAGTATCCAATGCAGCTAAACAACCCTTCACTATATCGTCAATGTAGGTAAAATCCCGGGCCACCGTGCCATGATTAGCTGCCTCAAAGATTGGAATCGATTTCCCTTTCAAAATATCCCTGGCAAAAAAGAAGTATGCCATATCTGGCCTTCCCCAAGGTCCATAAACCGTGAAGAATCTCAATCCAGTAAGCGAAAGCCCATATATGTGGTTATACGTATGTGCAATCTCCTCACCAGCCTTCTTAGTTGCAGCATACAAACTAGCAGGCTGGTCGGTTCTGTCTCTCTCAGAAAACGGCACCTTTGTATTCAATCCGTATACAGAACTACTCGACGCCCACACGATGGCGGGCTGAGGATTGGCATTCTTGCAAGCCTCAAGAAGGTTAACAAGGCCGGCAATGTTACTATGCACGTATGAGCTAGGATTCTCCATAGCATATCGCACACCAGCCTGAGCCGCAAGATGCATAACATGAGTAAACGGGACGATATCGAAAAGCTTCTTCAACAAAGCAGAATCATTGATATCACCCTCCACAATGTACACCCCGTTACGCTCTAATAGCGCTTGTCTAGCCCTTTTGAGGGAGGGGTCATAATAGTTGTTGAAATTATCTAACCCCAAAACACCATCGCCCCGCCGTTTAAGGGCGGCGGAGACATGACTGCCAACAAAACCAGCAGCCCCTGTTACCAAAACGGAAATCCCATTTCTTGACCTGATTTTAGCTGAGGCTCTAACCCTTTTCTCAAAGTTTGGACCTCCATAGGAGCTTCTGAGGGACCTCCTAGAGAGATCTGAGGAAACAGGGGATGATGAAGAGGGTGATCTGAAAAAGAACACAAAGATCAAGCCAAGAAAAACAAAAGACCAGAAAGTGAGCTTGGCCAGGGAAGAATGCAGCCTCAGCCTATTGTATGGAGGCTTCTCCATCTTGAACTTTCCTGGGGTTGACGGGGTGTTGTCAATGTGCTTCATGTGTAACATAATCCACTAAAAATCCTGGAGATTTGAGAAGTGCCCACTTGGAAATTCCCCTGTTTCTTGTCCAATCTGATGATTTTCTTGGATTTTTCCTCAAACCACACACTAGGGCAAGGATCAAAGATTTGATTCTTTTCAGATAACATTTGATGAATGTGTTCTTTCTTGTTTCTTTTTTCAAGAACAAATGATGAATGTGGTGTTAAAGATTGGGGAAACAAAGAAAAGGGTGCCTGGATATGAAGGGTTATACACTATTATTCATGTGGAATCTCATGGTTTTCTTGGGAGGGGATTGTTCTTGTTGGTGGTGATAGTATATTGTCTCTTTTTGTGTTGGAGGGTCTTTTTCTTTCTTTTCTTTTCTGTTTTTTTTTTTTTTTTCTTCTCTGCAAAGAAATAAAAAAAGATCTTGAGATTTTGATGATTGATGAACAAGAATGGGTGATTGGGAAAGAGAAAGATAGAGATTTGAGAGGATGCGAGAAGGGGGAGGAATGATGTTTGAAGAAATTTAAAGTTGGATTAAATTGAGTAAGAGTGGACTAATATTAATTAAGAGAGTCAAATGGGAGTAATTAATGCAATTGTTTCACATGATTAGCAAGTTAATGCAAATGGGCTAGGGTTTCTTTCTTCCTTTCTCTAATTTTTTTCCCTTTTCTCTTTCATGACTTGTTCCTCGATCATTACTTTTCCTTTAAGTGCGCAATGAATTCAAAGGATAAATAGTAAAGACAAGTGTGTTTGTTTGTTTGGGGGGTGGGGGTGGCTTTATTTGCTTTTATTTCCTATTTTTTGATATTTTATTTCAGTATTTTATATTATACGATATTACACGATTATGATAATATCATGTTCTCATATTATAGATTCTTATAATTAATGTGATAATTATAAAAAGACCGTTAGCTTCGACGCACTTTAAATGCCCTAAGTTTGAGAATTTATTTCATTATTTCATATTACACGATTACGATAATATCATGTTATCATATTATAGGTTCTGACTATGAACGTAACATCATAACAAGACATTTAGCTTCGACAACCTTGAAACGCGCCTGAATTTGAGAAATTATTTTATTATTTCTTTTACACGATTATGGTAATACCACGTTGCCGTATTATAGGTTCTAAATATCAACATGGCATCATAACTAGACAGTTTGATTCGTCTGACTTTAAATGCCTCTAAATTTTGTAGATATTATTCATTATTTTACATTATATGATTACGATGATATCGAGTAATTGTATTGTGGATAACAAAAAAATTAAAAAATTGCGTCATAAAAGGTAGTTGAGGAACAAAAAAAAAAAGAAAAAAGCAATGACAACAGTTGCAACTATTATAGGGAAAATTCTTACCCAAATCAGGTTCGCCCGAACCTGGACCAATTATACGATAACTATAATACACTTGTCATGTGATTGGTGTATCTACTATAATTATTATTGACAACGTTTAATATGGAACTATTGATATATAAATAATATTTTTTTTCCTTCCAAATTTACTTTTATTTTTATTTTGTTTCATTCATACAGTTAAATACTGTGTAAGAGCTGCAAGTAAGATTAGGGATTTTTCTTTTAATGACTCGATTATAATTATATTTTAAATTGTAATTAAAAACAATAAATATACGTTAATTATTAATATTAAATATATATAACTAACAAATAATTATTATTATATTAGGCCAACTACTATTATTAAAGTATATATATATATATATATAATATATATATATATTATATATGTGTGTATTTTAAGAGATGGTGTGGATGAGAGATGTTTTAGGGAAATTATACTCCCAAAGCCACTAAAATGGTGAGAGATTTGAGGGATTAGGAATTCTTGAGAGCCTCTCATAACAAGATAATGTGGAATGGATAGTCTAATTACCAGTCAAGAAACTTGAATTTTAGCAGTCAATTTTATCTAAAGATATGAGGGGGGGAAAAATGAAAAGAGAAGGATATATTGATTTTCCTTTAAATTTGAATTTTAAGTCACACACCTTTTATTTTGGGAAAAAAATTAAAAAAGTATTCTAGTCTATATATATATATATATATATATATATATATATACTAGGGGAGAACCCGTGCTATGCACGGTTATATCTATAATTATATATTTTAAATTAAATATTTTTTAATAATATATTGTGTTGTAAAAGAATATATTACATAAAATAGAATTTTAATTTTTAATCAGTAAAGCATAATAGTTTTGAATTTTTACTAAACTTGATATTTTCCAACACATACACATATTTATACTTACCAAAGTTTATATTTGTATGATAATTACTTTTAAATAATTATAACATTCTATTAAGTATATAAAATCACATTTTATATATATATATCGAACCTTGTATAAAAATATAAAAAATTATTTAAATGTGTTGTTTGTAATATATAATTTATCTTCCATAGGAAACTATTAAGTACATACATTTAAAATGATCTTACTTATCAAGAAAAATAAAATATAAACCTAGAATGTATAGTTACTTTTAAGGCGTTATTAGAAATTGGTGATAAGAGAAGTTATAATAGAAATTATGAAATATTATGTTAATTTCTAGCAATAAATGTATATGTATACACATAATATTACATAAAATTATTTTATTATCATGTCATTTTAAGCTTTAATATAAAACCATAAAATAAAAGTTGAAAATAAAATTTATGATATATTAAGGAATTGAATTAATCTTTGTATTTATTATTAATCTAACATATATGTACAAAGTTTCAATTGAAATAGAATATACATAAGAAGAAAATAAAATTCAAACAATCATATGTGGCCTTTTTCAGAAAAATAGTTCAAATTAAACAAACATGAAAATACATATATTTATATATGAATGTAAAGATATACAAAGCATATAATCATAAATCTAGTAGAATCATATTTAGATAGCTCGAGAAACTAATTACAATAAAATTAAAATTTAGTGATTCCTTTCATCTTGTAAAATAAATAAACTATAAAATAAAATTTTAATGAATGAAATTATAGTATACAAAAGTACTTGGTGTATAAAAAGATACAAAAGGGTTAAATATTAAAAATTTAAGGGATGAAACTATAATATGTATAAAAATACTGGTGTATAAAAATATACAAAAGAATAAATATCCAGAAATAGATGGAGATCATAATCATTAAGTAAGTTTATGATAAATTCAAATTAAATGTATATTATAATCTTGAAGATCAGATTTCAGATAAATACAAAATAAATATACAAAATATTTAAAATAGATGATGTCTCTAACCAATAAGATTTTTTCTTGACAGTTAAATAATTCAATTATAATCTTAGAGATAATTTCATGTAAATACAAAATAAAAATTTAATATATACTTATCAAAATCTTAACCTCAAGATATAGATCCTAACTAATTTCTATTTATCTTAAACGACTACATATTTTAGGATTATATTTTGTTTTTTCCTTATTAAAAAAAATCTTTTATTGGTTAAAAACCTTATCAATTTTAAATTAATTAAAATTTCTCTGTATTTATCTAGATAAATTCAGTTATAGCTATGATGAAATTAAAAATCAAACTGAAGAAAAAAATAGTATATATATATATAATATATATATATATATAGTATAATTAAAGGAACCATAGGATAAAAATAACAAATATATATAGCAGGACTATGGTTGACCAATTTGGTTCAATTTTGACCAAATACTAATTTATGGTGATTTTAAATTTTTTAATTGTTAAGAAAAATCTTATTGGTTAAAAATATTATCTACTTAAATATTTATCCAAAATCTTATCTCTAGGACTATAATTGAATTTTTTAATTATCAAGAAAAAAATTATTGGCTAAAAATATTATCTATTTTATATATCTTAATTGTTTATTTTATATTTATCCAAAATCTTATCTTTAATATTAAATTAAAACATTAAATTATCAATAGAACATAGATTAGAAACATCACCTATTTTAAATATATTAAATATTTATTTTGTATTTATAAAATTTTATCTTTAATATTATAATTAATAAATTTAATTGACAAGAAAAATCTTATTTTTTACAAATATTATATATATTAAATATATTAAATATTTATTTTATATTTATCTCAAATATTATCATCAAGATTAAAATACTAATTGAATTTGTATTTATCTTATACAATTTTATATGTTAACATTAAGTTTTATTTTATATAATTCAATACATATCAATCTTATAAGAATTTATTTTTATGATTAAGTTGTATTTCTAAACTCTAAAATATCAAAACCAAATCAAAATTTTCAAATATACATTATTTGTGTGTATCCAAATCAAATTTTTTATTTCTTAATGGTATTGACTTTCATCATATTTGTATTTAAATATAATAAAGTCTGCTCTGCATCTCTTTATTTATTAGATAATTTCAATGATTAATTTTTTATTCTCAATTAAACGATTTCAAAACTTAAAACTATCTATGCTTCTTCATCATTGCTCTTCATAATATAAGTGATGTCTTACACTTTTCATGATATTATTTTATTTTATTTTGTTCATGATCTTTAAAGTTATATAATTAATAAATTCCATCTCCTACTCATATATAAATGTCAATTAAATTTTAATATTTATTTTTCTTTACACTCATATCTTGTAGATTGATGTTTTCCTTTAACATGTATGATTTTAGTTTTTATATCTTCTTTTTTATGATGCATTAAAGTTATTAAATCAGTAATCTGTATCCTTTTTTTATATTTTTAATTAAATTTTAATACTTATTTTTTTTGGTGTTGATGTTTTAAATTTCTATGTCAATTGCTTGATTTTGTTTGTCAAGAAGAAATAATTCTTCATGTTAATAAGTATATATTTCGTTTTCAAAACTTATTTGTATAATTCTACTTAATCTATTATTTAATTTAATTTTATATTTATTTCATGTTAATAAGTACATATTTCACTTTAAAAATTTATTTATATAATTATACTTAATCAATCATTAGGTTTTATTTCTATTTAAATATTTACTCTTTTTTATCTTTTGTATACCAATTTATATATATACATATATATTATTTACATTTATTAAATTTTTATTTAGTTTAATATTATTGTTCTCTTTCAAATTTTATATTTTTACTTTTGTACAAAAATAAAAAAATAGTTGTTTAATTCTGCCCAAAAAATGATTTAATTTTTTATTGCTATTTAAATATTTATATATTATGAATTTCACCAATTAAAATTTTATTTTATAGCTTTTTTCTTTTTCAGATTTTTTATCTGTTTTGTTTTTGTTCTGTAACAAAAAAAAAAAAAAAAAAACAGATTCATTTAGTACTAATAGGTACATATTTGATTTAATATTAATTTATATAGTTCTACTCGAATTATCAATTAGTTTTTTTTTTTCTATTTAAATATTTTTTTTTTATTCTATACTCTAATTTTTAATATATTATACTTTCATTCATTAAATTTTTATTTTATAGTTTTTTTTTTTTTTTTTGTTCTTTTTCAGATTTCTTTGCTGTTTTGTTTTTCAACAAAATGGAACAAATTCATTTAGTGCTAATAGGTACATATTTCATTTAATATTTATTTGTATGATTCTACTCAATTTAATATTTTAATATTTATTTTAATTCAAATATTTGCCTTTTTTTCTTTTTATACATATATATTATAATTACATCTATTAAAATTTTATTTTTTAATTTAATTTTGTTGTTCTATTTCAAATTTTTTTATTTGTATTTTATTTTTATACAATGATAAATAAATTTATTTATTATTGATCGACATATATTTTATTTTATAGTTTAATTATTTTTTTTCTTTTCAGATTTTTTTGTCTATTTTGTTTTTCAATTGCAACAAAAAGAGTAAATTCATTTAGCGGTAATAGGTACGTATTTTATTTAATATTAATTTGTATAATTTACTAGAACTACCATTTAGTTTTTATTTCTATTTACATATTTACACCTTTGTATTTATTATACCTTTTTTTTTTATGTATTATGGATTCATCCATTAAATTTTTATTTTTATAGTTGTAGTGTTTTTTTATTCTTTAGTTTTCTTTTCTGTTTTGTTTCTGTTTTTCAACAAATGCAACAAATTCGTTTAACGCTAATAAGTACATATTTCATCTAATACTTATATATGATTCTAGTTAATATGACAAATAGTTTTTATTTTTCTTAAATATTTATTATTTTTTTAATCTTTTTAAACTTGTTTATATATATATATATATATATATATTATAGTTTCATCAAACTTCTTTTTATAGTTTCATTTTGTTATTCTTTTTTAATTTATTATCATCATCATTATTATTGATTATTAGTTTGTGTCCGCATGATATTTTACAAGACGGAAGGCATCGCCAGATTTTAATATAATTTGTTTCTAGGACTATTTACATTTAATTCAACTAAATCTATGATCATATTCTTTCTTTACATTTATAAAATATATGTATTTTCATATGTGTCATTCAAACTCTTATCAAAAAATCTTATTTATACCAATGAAAGTCATTTTGTTCTTTTATGGCCGTTGATAATGTTGCTATATTTATAATTTCATTAAACTTAGCCATTTTAATTTTTTGTACTCATTTTATTTTCTCATTACATTTTAATATACTCCTTATCTTTTTTCACTAAAATTGTTGAAATGATATTGAGATTTTAAAATTATTCTTTTACAGCTCATCTTCCTTTATTTTCGTTTCTGGCTTTCAGTTGACCTATATATTTAATAGAATGTAATAATTTTACAAAAGTAAGCCTTATAAATACAAACTTTGGTTGGTAGAACATTTGGTATGTTTAGAAAAGTATAATTTTTAATAATAATTAAGATTGATTAATAATTCAAAAACTAGTTATATTTTATCTTAATATGATAAAAAAATATTTTAAAAAATTGATTCCTTCATTAAGTAATATATTATAAAAAATTTATTTAATTTAAAAAAAAATATATAGAGCCGTGCATAGCATGCGTTCCACGCTAGTTTAAATATAAAGTAGGATAAATTACAACAGGTTCCCCTAATGTTAAAACTATGAAAACTATCTTATTATTAAAAACTTATAAATACGTCCCTAAGATTAACGATCGTCTAACAAATACTTTCTCGTGGCGGCCTATTGTTAGAGAGTATTTGTAAGAACACCGTTACTTTAAAGGGATATTTGTAATTTTTTAAATAGTAATGGAGTATTTATAATTATGATAAGTTTTATGATAATCATTGTAATTTATCCTAAAAAACATTTCACTTCTTTTACTTAAAAGAAAAAAAGAAAAAAAAACTCAGAGAAACCCCTTATAATTTTTCCTATAAAGAGAAAAAGCAGCATCGGCATCGAAGTGAGTATTTATTTTTACTTTCTCTTTAATTATTTTTCATACCAAACAAGGAAATTTATTTACTTTTTTTTTTTTAGAAGAGCAAGTAAATTTGTCTTGTAATTTCCTCTTTGATAATTTTGGTTTGTGTAACTCATGGAAATTATTCTAGAAATAAAAAAAATAAAAAAATAATGTTAATTTCTTGTCCTAAATTTTGAGATAAAGTTGATGATTATTTCAAGAAAATAACTTAAGAAAGGTATTTTTACCTTATATATGTACATACGTACTGAAATTAGAAATACTTTTATGAAGTAATACATGGTATGTAGATGTCCTAATGATTATTGGCGATGTTCAATTTAAATTTTTATAGTAATTTATTTGAATAATTCTAAATTTATTTATTTTTAAATATTTTGATTTTAATTAATATTAATTATATTTTGTTGGATTTCAAATTCTTATAAGATGGAATCACTTGAAAGACTTTCTTCAAATCCATCAATCCAAATTTAACTTTTAAGAGCTATTAGGAAACATTAAAACTCATCATTATTTATTTAAATTTTTAGCTGAAAATAAATTATTTTAAAAATGTTTGAAAAATGAATTTCTATTTTTCAATATGTTTTAAAAGAGAAAAAAGAAGACAAAGCTGAACATTGGTAGGAAGGTGCTTCTAGCTATTTGATTTTGCAAATAATTCTAATTCAATTAACATGCAATTTAAATTTGATACTAAATTAGCTTCGAGCTAATTACTAATTAAAATTTTCGTTGCTAATCTACACTATTTAATATATATTGTAAATAATATTTTTTGCTGAATAATAGTAAGTAATTTCTTGTATTAAATAATTTAATTTAGCAACAAAAATGTTACTTGCTAATTGTCTCGATACTAATTTTTTTTCGTTGCTATCAAACTATTTTCTGTAGTGAATAAATTATAATAATTAATCTTGATATACTAAGCAATGCTTTAATTCAACCAATACATTAATATGACTAACAATGATAAACTATAATAAATTACATAAAAAGAGACAAATATCCATACATTCAGTAGAATTTAAACCCATGACTTCAAACTTATTTATGAAATCTAAATTAAACTAAATGCTCTAACTTTAAATTTTATACTTCCCACCATTTTATACAACATACAGTTAATTTTTGGGTAAATGACAACGGGCTCCCCAAAGTTTGACATAATTACAAATACCTTTTTATTGTTTGAAAGATTACAAATACTCCCTACAATAGATTGTTACAAGGGGTATTTGTTAGAGTATTTGTAATTTTAAGAAAATATTTTATAATTTTTCAAATAATAAAAATATATTTATAATTATGATAAATTTTAGGGGAGCCCTGTAATTTACCCTTTTATTTTTTTGTGCTATAATTTTTAAAATTTCCCAAAAATTCCCTTCAATAAATTTAAATTCTCTCACAGATTTATAGTACTTTTTTTTTTCTTGGGACGAGAGACTCCAATAAGACAAACAAAATGCGCGTTTTGTACCAGCAACTATGATTAAAAAAAAATAAACAAGAAATTCTTTTACCGCAGTAAAAATGCCTGCCAATAATTTCAACCTCGATGTTGATATGAAAGTGATGTTTTATGTAAATGTTTGATTTTTTTTTTCAGAACAAAAACTAAAATATATCATTGTATTTCAAACTTTACAATGGGAAAGTAGTGGATCTAAAAAATGTTTGATGCATATCATCATCCAAAATTGAGTACAAAAAGGGGGGAGGGGGTATGTGTAAAAAATAGCATGATCAAAACTATTATATGTAGCTCTCTTAACCAAAGTATTAGCCACTCTGTGTAGTTCCAGATAGCCAAAAGCAATGCGATATGCTTCAGATTCAGTCAATTTCTTTTGGCAATCCTTGAGTAGCAAAAGGAGGTGCTTGGGTGTTCTGGTTCCTTGTTAAAAAGGTTAAAAACAAACATTGAATCAGTTTCAATGAGTAAATAAGAGAAATTATTATTTCGTGCAATTCCCCCATTCCAATATTAAGTGTTCGAAGTTTGCAACAGAATTAGTTGAAATTCCCATTGAGAACAAAAATGCCGCAGTGAATGATCCTTGGTTGTTTCTAAATATTCCTCCTCTTCCTTCTCTATATTGAGTTTGACCCAATTACCTATTGGTGTGGCCCAATTGAGTGTAAGCAAAGATGTTGTGTTTGATATGCTTCTCTAGACATTTCACATTTGAGGACTGAATAGATCTCCGTAGTTGAGTGATGGTAATTGTACACATATGAAATTTTATGTCGAATTGAATGATGATAAGAGTAAAAAAATATATTAATGATCATTTATGTCTCTTTTTCTATCTATATTTAAAATTTACTAAATTAAGTTCAAATGTGAATAGTCAATTAAATTGATATTTTATATATATTTTGTCATCAAATCAATGGCCGACAAGTGTCAAAATAACGTCGGCCAATTAAATCATGCTTCGTAATCAACGATTCTAACCAATCAGACGGTGCCATTTGGAGCAACTGCATGTATGCTTCGATCAAATCAAGATAAATATTTGTGATATTTATCTCTTTAAAAATGCAAAATATTAGAGAGATACTGTCAAATTGACCAATCATATCTTTTAAAATATTTGACGTATTTATCTCTTCAAATTAAATTATAAAGAGACAATACAAAAAGTATTCAAGTGGATTACAACTCTACCTATTTGACACCTATATAAAGGGGCTCCTGGAGCTCATTAAAAACACACAGAGCTAGAGAACAAAGAGCAAAACAAGGGAAGAACGCAAATAATTCCCTCTATGCAATTTTTCAAGTGCAAGCATATGTAAGGGCGTTCAAGGCGGAGATCGACTCTTTCGTCGAAGGTGCACCACAAATTATAGCGCTTAATTCGGAATTACATGCACTAAGACCTCAAATTAACGTTATAAATATTCAAATATCATCTGAAGAAGATCCAAGTGGTAAATCCACTTTCAAATCATCAAATTTCAAATCAAGGCTATATCGTTTAATTCGGGATCACAGGCGTGAGCCCTCGAATTAACGTCATAGAAATTCAAATTCAAATTCGAGTCAAGGGAAGATCTACAAGAAGATTTTACTTTTGAATTTGTCAAATGCATTTTTGAAGAGAAGAATAAGAGGATCAACTAGAGATTGTACCCACTTTTACCTATCAAATATATATTTTTATTTGGGATAATTTTCTTTGTTTTAATTTTCAGACACGACAAAATTAGCGCTCACAAATTTTGGCACGCCCAGTGGGACCATCTTTTCCTCTCATCTCTTCTCATCGCAAATCCACTTAAAAGGCCAAGGGAGGCGAAGAACAATCTTTCCAACTCCCCAAATTTCAAATTTCTAATATTGAGTTTGGAAGCTTTTCTCAGCAAAACAATCATGTGGGGGCAAGTAGAGATGACGTTATTGCATAACCTCTTAAGTTTTCACTTAAGTTGGGGGCAAAGCGAGAAGTTCAAGTTGCGGAGAAAAATTTGCTCGATGATAATATGATCCATTCATCATTAACAAGTTCAAGGGCTGAAACTGCAACAGTTATGATGGTGCAAATTATTTCACTGGAAGAACAAATCGCATCATTGACAGCTGTCATTGGAAATTTATTGAAACATGTTCAAGCACGCGACGACCAACTTAACAAACTCCAGGACAAGTTTCAAAGTACCCCAACGTTGAATGAATTTGAAGAGCTAGATTTCTCAGTTGAATGCAATACAAGTAAAGAAATTCAAGTTTCTACTGATGGATTATGTTTTTATTGAGCATGTGAAGAATACTCTGAATGAAGCAATATTAAATACATATGAAACTCGAGTTCAAGTTTTCAAATCTTACGTGAAGCCTTATACAAAAAGGATTGAGCATTTGAGAATGCCAAAAAACTACCAACCTCCAAAGTTTCAACAATTCAATCATCATGGGGATCCTCAACAATATATAGCTCACTTCATTGAAACACGCAATAATGCTGGAATGGATGAAGATTTTTAGTCAAGCAGTTTGTTTTATCCTTGAAAGACCTTGCTTTTGATTGGTACATTGATCTTCGAGCAAATTCTATTGATATTAGGGACGATTTACAAAATAAGTTTTTCAATCACTTTTACAGTGCTCGACGTACTGTTAGCATAATTGAACTTGATAACTAGCATCAAGGAAAAGATGAGCCGGTGCTTGATTACATTAATAATTAGAGAAATCTATCGCTAAATTGTAAAGATATTTTGTCTGAAATATTTGCATTGGAGTTATGTATTCAAGGCATGCATTGAGAACTATACTACATTCTTCAAGCAATAAAACCAAAGACTTTTGGAGAGCTAGCCACTCAAGCACATAGAATGGAAATGAGCTTCAATTGCGAAGAAGATGAATGGGTTAAAGGCAAAATTCTTCTTTGGCCATTTCCTATTTTAGTCCCTTAACTTTTAGCAATTTTATTTTAGTCCTGTAACTTTTCAAAATTGCTCGATTTAGTCCTCCGACCGGATCTGACAAGATCTAGATAAATTTTCGGACCATTTGACCCCTCTACTAATTTAAAGTGCGATTTTAGTTCATTTTTACTATTCTTGCATTTTTATGCATTTTTCACCCATGCTCGCCAGGAATGGTATTAGAGCCTAGGTTTATTGAAGAAACATATTGTTATATTGCATTGAAGAAAAGACTTTTTCAAGGAGATTCTTTGGAAAGTGGTGAGGGTTCCAAGTGGATCGATTCAACTCTTTTCAAAGAAGAAGAAGAACAAGAATGGATGAGAAATTTCCAAGTCCGACAAACACTGCTAGGAAATGCTGTGAGACGTTTGCATTCCACCGAAGTACATGGTAGAATTTCAGCCAGGAGAAACAGAATGGGTAAATTCATTCATAGTTACCTTTTTAAAAATTATGATTAGAGGAACTGTTTGGAAAGAACTCGACCCGGATAACTCGAAGATCTCCCAAGATCTGAGGGAAATTTAGAAGAGGGTCCAAGAATATGGACATAGGTTAACTAATAGACCTATGAAAATAGTTCTTTGTGCCACAAGTGTCAAAATGACGTCGTCCAATTAAAGCATGCTTCGCAGTCAAAGCTTCTAACCAATCAGATGGTGCCATATGGAGCAACTACATGTATGCTCCGATCAAATCAAGATAAATATTTGTGATATTTATCTCTTTAAAAAATGCAAATATTAAAGAGATACTGTCAAATTGACCAATCATATCTGTTCAAATATTTGTTGTATTTATCTCTTCAAATTAAATTATACAGAGATAATACAAACGGTGTTCAAGTGGATCACAACTCTACCTCTTTTACACATATATAAAGGAGTCTTTGGAGCTCATTCAAAACACACAGAGCTAGAGAACAAAAAGCAAAATAAGGGAAGAACGCAAATAATTTCATCTATGCAATTCCTCAAGTGCAAGAATATGCAAGGGAATTCAAGTTGGAGTTTAACTCTTTCGTTGAAGGCGCACCACAAATTATATCATTTAATTCGGAATTACATACACTAAGCCCTCAAATTAACGTTATAAATATTCAAATATCCTCTTAAAATGATCCAAGTGGTAAATCCACTTCCAAATCAGCAAATTTCAAGTCAAAACTATATCATTTAATTCGGGATTACAGGCGTGAGCCCTTGAATTAACGTTATATAGAAATTCAAATTCAAGTCAAGGGAAGATCTACAAGAAGATTTTACTTTTGAATTTGTCAAATGCATTCTGAAGAAAAGAATAAGAGGATCAACTAAAGATTGTACCCACTTTTACCTATCGAATATATATTTTTATTTGTGATAATTTTTTTGTGTTTTGATTTTCAGACACGATAAAATTAGCGATAAAATTTTTTGGCATGCCCAGTGGGACCATCTTTACCTCTCATCTCTTCTCATCGCAAATCCACTTGAAAGGCCAAGGGAGACGAAGAACAATCTTTCCAATTCTCCAAATTTTAAATATCTAATGTCGAGTTTGGAAGCTACTTCTCAACAAAACAATCATGGTGGGGCAAGTAGGGATGACATTATTGCATTAGCTCTCAAGTTTTCACTTAAGTTGGGGGCAAAGCAAAAAGCTCAAGTTGCGGAGAAAGATTTGCTCAATGATAATATGATTCATTTATCGTTAACAAGTTCAACGGCTGAAACTGCAACAGTTATGATGGTGCAAACTACTTCATTGCAAGAACAAATCGTATCATTGACAGTTGCCATTTTGGAAATTTATTGAAACATGTTCAACCATGTGACGGCCAGCTTAACAAACTCCCTGTCAAGTTTCAAAGTACCCCAACGTTCAATGAGTTTGAAGAGCAAGATTTCTAAATTGAATGTGATACACACAAAGAAAATCATGTTTCTACTAATGGATTTATTTCTATTGAGCATGTGCAGAATACTCTGAATGAAACAATATCATATACATATGAAACTCGAGTTTAAATTTTGAAATCTTACGTGAAGCCTTATACAAAAAGGATTGAGCATTTGAGAATGCCAGAAAACTACCAATCTCCAAAGTTTCAACAATTCAATGGTCATGGGGATCCTCTGGCAATATATTGCTCACTTTGTTGAAACATGCAATAATGCTGCAACCGATGGAGATCTTTCAGTCAAGCTGTTTATTTTATCCTTGAAAGGAGCTGCTTTTGATTGGTTTATTGATCTTCAAGCAAATTCTATTGATAGTTGGGACGATTTACAAAATAAGTTTTTCAATCACTTTTACAATGCTCGACGTACTGTTAGCATGATTGAACTTGCTAACCAACATCAAGAAAAAGATGAGCCGGTGCTTGATTACATCAATATTTGGAGAAATCTATCACTAAATTGTAAAGATACTTTGTCTGAAATATCTGCAGTCCAGTTATGTATTCAAGGCATGCATTAGGAACTATGCTACATTCTTCAAGCAATAAAACCAAATACTTTTGGAGAGCTAGTCACTCAAGCACATAGAATTGAAATGAGCTTCAATTGCAAAGAAGATACATGGGTTGAAAGTAAAATTCATCCCGTAACTTTGGCCATTTTCTATTTTAGTCCGTTAACTTTTAGCGATTTCATTTTAGTCCCGTAACTTTCCAAAACCGCTCGATTTTAGTCCTCCGACCGAATCTGACAAGATCTAGGTAAATTTTCGGACCATTTTACCCCTCTACTAATTTAAATCATGAATTTTAGTCCATTTTCACTAATCTCGTATTTTTATGCATTTTTTCACCCTTGCTCGCCAGGAATGGTATTAGAGCCTAGGTTTATTGAAGAAAATATTGTTATATTGCATTTAAATATTATTTTTCACTGGTGGAGGAGACTCTTAAGAGAAAATAGAACTGAACAAAAGTTCAAGTTGCAATAACAACTGGGAATATTTCCAAATTTTGGAAAAATAAAGAAAAGACTTTTTCAAGGAGATTCTTTGAAAAAGTGGTGAGGGTTCCAAGTGGATCGATTCAACACTTCTTAAAGGAGAAGAAGAACAAGAATGGATGAGGAATTTCCAAGTCCGAAAGACTGCTAGGAAATGCGGTGAGACGTTTGTATTCCATCGAAGTACATAGTAGAATTCCAGCCAGGAGAAACGGAATGGGTAAATTCATTCACAGTTAACTTTCTAAAAATTATGATCTAAGGAACTAATTGGAAAGAGCTCGAGCTGGATAACTCGAAGATCTCCTAAGATTTGAGGGAAATTGAGAAGACAGTCCAAGACTATGGACATAGGTTACCTAATATACCTATGAAAGTAGATTCTTTGTGCCATAATATGAACGAGATCCTTAAGATCTTTCCAGATCTACACAAGGATCTTACAGATCTGAAAATAGAAATGGCATATCTAAAAAGGAATCGACGGGAGAACCCTGAAACATCAATATCCAGACAAGAGCAGATCATGGACACACTGGGACAGTACCTGTTCTACATCAGAAGGAAAAGGTGAAGGATATTTCAAAGCCAAAGACAAGAGATGAACAAATCCAAGAAATCCTGAACTCTATAAAGTAATAGAGTAACTAGAGCTGATCTATCAGATCTACAGGAATTGGCTAAATCCTTTTCCCAACTCGGGATTGTGAAATTTGTCAATGTTCAAGCTAATGAAGTCACTCCAACACTACCATCGCCGGAGGGAAACACATGTTCCAATGAACCTCCATAGAATCATCCAATGAGAGAAAGTGCGGATTTCCACACCAACGCAACACTGACGTTTTTGCGAACTAGATTTAGAGAAAATAGGGGGAGAAATCCTAGAAGGGCACCTGAAAATACACATTGGGCAATGACTATGCCCCAACCCTTGCATCCATATTGTCCTGTACTAGACCTGGATGTTATTGACTTTCGAAACATCGAAAAACAGATAGATGAATGGGTTGCAGCCATAAAGATAGTAGCAACCACTCTAGAACTCGATAAAGAAATTTTATAAAATTAATGGAGTTAAGCTTGGAGGGTTCTGTGAAGATCGGATGGGATAATACCCCAGCAGATACTAAAGTCAGTATCCTTGCCGGAGATTCAAAGGGTGCAATAGCAGATCGGCTATAAAGGCTTATCAAGATACACGTTATTGGAGATGGATACTTCGAAGGAAGTAAAACAAAAATGTTAGAGAATATGCACAAGCTCTCTTTAGCATTGAATTAAGAAGTATTTGCGCAGTAGATGAATATATCTATTGGTTTCACAAGTATTTTTCCAGATTGGAGTAGCAGTAGAAGTTGCAGGTCCAAATTTCAATGTTCTTTGCAAAAATCTACAGTCCATGGAGGGAAATGTTGATCCAGTCATACAAAGTACTTGAAGGACAGATGGATTCAGTAGCAAGGAGAATGTCTTTAAAAACAAGTTGAAGAATTAGTGTTATCAAACATCCATCCAGAAAAACATGAAGAGGCTGAGAGGTACAATTAAATGAACCCCTCTCTGTTGTGATAATAATGATTTTCCTATTATTATAGGAGAATCAGGTGAACCAAGAAAGAGGAAGAAGCAAAGTAGTGACTCCTACCCTCGGAGCTTCAGAAGAACCTCTTCCAAGCGGAGATCATGATGGTCCATATCAAAAGCTAGAACATACAAATCTGGACAGAGGAGCGGACCAACACGTGCTTCATCCAAAGGAGCTAGACGAACAGATACAAGATCCCAAGAAGAACCCCTACGAGGAGAACTTCCAGATGGGCCCATACCAAGCTAATGAGAGTTTCAAAGACTGCAATTGCTAGACTTGCAGTGCAAGAGGTCATATATCTCCAGATTGCCCGCAAAAATATGGCGAAGTAAGAAAATTTGAAGCCACTGATGACATTTTAGATGCAGTCTACTATGCAATTTGGTACCCATTTACCAATTTGAAGACATTCCGTCATACGAAAGTGTGTATGAAGAGAAAATAGAAATTGATTTGGATGGGTCTTCAACCGAGTCAGAATAACTACAATGAGGGGGGTTAGGCTTCAAACCTCTGAAAGTTTGTCAGGATTCTTTACCAGAATGACGGTATCAAACAAAACCATGGAAAGAATCTTGCGTCAAGATTCCAGCCTCAGTCCATATGATGGATTTAGGATTGGATGGATCGATGGAGTCCTCAACCAGATAGGACTAAACCAGAGAAAACATCACATAATCTACAAAGTATGTTCAGGTGAGTTTGCTATTCCCATGGAATTTACGGGTAATGTGATGGAAATGCAACTTATTCCTAAAGAAGAAATTCTTGAAGAATTAAGTAGGCTTGGAGAAGAAACAGTTGTTACTATGAAATAGATCCACATAGGAACTATTGAAATAGTAATAAAAACAACTTTTAAGGAAGGAATTAATTCATAAGTTCATTTTTCAATAATGGATAAAAGAATCAATAACTTAAGAGATGATTATCTTGAGATAATGATAGGTAATCTGTATGCAGGAAAATTGATGTTTGACATTCATCCTGGGATTACATACAACCTAGCAGACCAAGATTTTAGCAGAGTCTTAATCCTTAATTAGGATTTTAAAAGAAAGGATCTCATGAAAGAAGAAAATAGACCATATTCTACAACTTATAGAATAACTTATGCCCTTTCCAGTACCACCATTCTGATTTATTTCTAAGGAAAGATTATATCGAGATTTCTAGAATTTTCAAGAAATCTGCTAAGGTAATAGCACCAGATCCAATTAGGATACCTATAATAGGTGGTGTCGATATCGTAATTAAAGATCACCCAGTTTTTGATCGAACACTTAATTTTAGAATTGAGTTTAGTAGCAGGATGTACTTTCGGAAAACAGGAAAAGAGAAAAAGTTGTTAAAAGCTTTAACTCCTCAAGAGATAAGGGTAGATAACGTAAAATTTAGATGCTCTGAAGGATGGAAAGAAATACAAGTTATATTTGACATCACTAAGAATGAAATTTTTTTTCCGTGTGATGACTTATACGATTTGCAACATCCTGTTGTTGGTAGATATGAAGACATATTAGAAATAACATGACATGAAATTCTAGTTGCAAGTGTTGAAGGAAGAGAGAACAGGAGTATGATTTTGGGGTTAAGTTTCCTCAAAGATCATAAACTATGAGGAAGAAAAAGTAACGGTATGGAATTCAGTTTTGATGGGGGTTACCATAAAGATTGAATGATCTTTTCTATATACATATCTGTTGGTATGTTGTTTGATCAATATAAGATAAAATATTTTGCAGCTTATATTGACTTAGGTTCAGGAATTTACACAGCAAAACCTGGAGTTTTTTCTAAAGAAGCAAGGGAAACCTTACCCGTTGTTGCAGAAAGGAATTTTCACAAAAAATCTAATACTCAATACGGGAATTCGATAAGTCAAAATCATGATCGGAGGAGCATTTGAAACACCCTTGTTTAGGGTAAAAAACACTTCCCATTTACTTTTATGATACAGGTACTGATACCTGGCTAGGTAATAATTTTATTCAGACATTTGCAAGATATATGCAGGATAATCAAAGGAATCTGTTTAATCTTTACTACTAACTGTGGTAGTGAGATACTGGTTTTGCAAAGAGAAAAGGCATTTAACTGGATAATCCCTATATTTTTGCAGCAAGCGTGGTGATTTTAATGTCAAATTAACTCATCCAAAAATGCAGGATAAGAGGAAATTTGGTAAAGCTCTTTTGTCTTTTTTGGCAACAGGGACTCATCGATAGTGATGGCTTCTATGAGGAATCTGAAGAAGAGATAAATAACCTCAAGGAAGCATTGTAAGAAATAAAATTGCTAGATGTTAGCAAAGAAAGCAAGCTCTCTCTTGAGAACATCAAGAGACTTATCCAGAGGAATTTCAGCGAGAACCCTCTGGCATGGTGGGATAGGAATAAAATCGAAACTACTCTGAAGGTCAAAGAGGAATGCAAATACGAGTATGTTCGATACAAGCCTATCCAGATGAACATGGAGGATAAGAAAGATATGCAGATTATCATCAAGGAGCATATCAATCTTGGACTCATCAAGCCTGGAGTCTTTTCTTATAGTAGCCCTGGATTTCTGGTAAGAAATCATGGCGAGATAAAAAGAGGTAAACCCAGGTTAGTTATTAACTATCAAGGTATTAATAAGATATGAGTTTGATGGTTATTACATCCCGAGTAGAGAGCACTTGATTGATTGCATTACAGGTGCAAAAGTGTTTTCAAAATTCAATTGCAAATCTGGATTTTATCATATTAAGATGGAGAGTGAATCAAAGAGATTTACTACATTCTCCATACCATAGAGACAATATATCGAGAACGTACTTCTAATGGGTCTAGCTAACGCACCCCAGATATTTCAAAGAAAAATGGATAATCTTTTTAAGGATTATTTCGAGTTCATATTTGTCTATATTGACGACATATTGATTGCATCCAAAAATATGAAAAATCATATTAAATATTTTGAAATATTTTCTGATGCATGCTATAAAGAAGGTTTAGTACTTTCTGAGAAGAAAGCTACTATAGCACTCTGGGAATTCTTATTGACAAAAGAGGTATTGAGTTGTAGGAGCATATTGTGGAGAAAATCCGCAATATTCCAGACGTACTCAATGATAAGAAGCATTTACAAAGCTTCTTGGGAGTGGTTAATTTTGCAGGTATCTTTATAAAGGATCTTTCAAGATATAGAAAGGATTTCCGACCACTTTTGAAGAAAATAGAAAGTTAAAAGTGGAAATGGGAGGAAATTCATACTCACAGGGTTCGTGAGCTGAAACAGGTTTGCAATAACTTGCCAAAGCTTGCAATATCTCAAGATGATGAATTGGTAGTCTACACTAATGCCAATGATTATAGATGGGTAGCAATGCCCATGAAAAGGACCACTACAGGGGAAGAACCTTGTAGATACACTGGAGGGCTGTTCTCCGAACAACAGGACCAAGTGTGGCACATCAACAAGAAAGACTTTTGCGGTTTGGAAGGCTTTTAAAAAATGGCCTTTATTTTTACTTGCTAAAGAATTCGCTTTGAAAGTCAATAATATAATGTTAAAGCTTTCTTGAAAAACAAATTAGAATATAAAATTGAGAGAGCACCTATTATCAGATGGCAAGCTGAGTGCGAATATTATTGTTATAAAATCTCATGAAAACGTTCTTGCAAAATTCCTGAAGAGAGATGGAGGCATCTGAAGCGAACTAAATCATATTAGGGCTCAGGCACATCACAGAAAACCTGAAGGAGTTTAACAAGAAGTTTGGACGACTACCGAATAAATCAAAAGAGCTGATCTTGACACTGTCCAGATCATAATAAGAACAACCATGGGGTTTCAACCTCACTATAGAATGACCTACAAGAACAAATTCAGAAGGTATCATCCTCGGAGATGACTCACGAGTTGAGAGAGCAAGGTTCTAAACCTGCATTTAGAGTACGGGGCTCTAGGTCTGTAGCGGCATATTCAAGTACTGCTTACACAAGACCATCGCCAGACATTGGTAAAATGGCAACAATCGAGTCACAGAGAGTGCAAGCCTCTGATGATTCGAGTCAACCCAGCACCTCTGAGGTAAAAGAGGGAGAGATTAGCCATAGGCCAATGACAGACACTTCTAAGGCTAATACTAACGAATTATCTTCTTTTGCTTGCAAGGTTTATCAACGAATGTGGGAAAAAATTAATTTTTTCACATAGGAGTTAACCCAAGCAAGACCATTATCTAAATATTCAGAAATTATAATAGGGTCTGGATGTTAGAAGGGTCTAAATCCGAAGAAGTCCAAGAGTGGTATGAGTTTGGAGCTCTAGCTTCAGTTCATACTATGTCACCAAGTTTTTCAAAAATTCAAAGTTGCCAGAATGGATTAGTGGGCAGTATATGGTTCATGGCAAAATAAACCCCCACTTAAAAAGAGGAGATATCTTGGAACTAAAATTTATATCAGTCGCTCCAGAAACTGCAGGGAAGGGGTCTCATCCAACGTTCCATTTCATCAAGCTGCAGAGACCAGACATGGTAGCTTTTAACAAAATTAAAGCTGCCTCAGAAGAAGCTCCACTGTCGTTAGCTATTAGCGAAGACGACATTTCCACCAGAGGAGCTTGGGGTCTATGGGTCTGTCTCACCGAGATGGACAAAGTTACGTATCCATTCAAGATCTTCTCCAACAAGGTGAATGGATCATTCCTATTAAACTCCATGATAGGGAAGAGCACTGAGTTTGCAGAAAACATGTTCGAGAAAAGAGAATGCTCATATGGGAGAACAAGCTACCGGAAGCTGAGGCCACAAGGATGAAGATATGCAACATGATGCATATTGGGCAATGACATAACCATGTATGTCTTTGCTGCGAAAAAAAGAAAAACCACTATTTGGAACCAAGATAAGGGTTATCCAAAAGAAACCCGAAATAAAGCCGAACAAGAAAAAAAGGAGAATTTTTTACAAGGATAAGTAAAATTGAAAAGTGTAAAAATTCAAAAAGAAGACTGTCGGCAGAAAACAACAAAAGTCAACAGTCATAAAGTATTAAAGGAACCAACTAGCAATTACATGGCCGACAAGCCATCAGGACCACTAGCTGAAAAGGAAGAGGAATGACGAGCGCGATGACATCATGTGGAAGAAGCAAAATAATGACGAACGCAATGGTGTCATCAAAAGTTTGAAGTCCATGTTTGGAGTCCCCGGATGGTTATAAATAAGGAAGTAGGGAAACAGAAGGCGATCATCAGAAATTTTCCTCTACTCTTCAAAGCAGAATAATTTGAGTCTTTCAAATCTTTGTAGTTTTCAATTTTTCAATTTATGGGGGTTTCCCCAAAGAGTCTAGCCCTCTATCATATGAGATGCTAAATAGTTGTCTCCTCCAACGGAGGAAATAATATTTATGTAATATTTTATATATTTCTTCAATAAAAAAGGCTTCTGTTCAACTTGTTCACCCCAAATTTTATTAAATCTCTATTTTGGAGTACCTCCTATGTCCTAAGGTAGGAAACAAAATAGGGTTGTGCTATTTTGTTACTGAAGGAGCCAAGTTCCTGCGAACCATCAGCTGTGGTTGTGTGGTTTGGAGGAAGTCCGTAAAACTGAGGACTTGAAATACCTGGAATCAAGACGGTCAAACCAAGGTATGACTTCATGAAGGATTAAAATTATTACGGAAGCATGTTAGGCCAAACTAGAGCATGTGTATGGACTATATTGAGATTTTCCATAGAAGGGCAAAATGGTCAGTAATTTGACTGAAAGACCAAAACCGAGCATATTTAAAAGATAAAGGACCAAATTAGGAAGTAATCGAGAAAACGCTAAAGATATGAGACCAAAATTGCTTTAAAGTCGAAGATGAATATTTAGTTGATACCAATGATGATGATGGTGATGATGCTGATGCAGCACCATGAAATTTGAAAAAATTCTTAATGCTTCTGCATATGCTTAAACTATCTAATGTCTCAAAAAAAAATTCTCAATACTCCTGGATATAAGCATAAACTATTTAATGTCTAAAAAAAAAAAAATTCTCAATGCTCCTGAATACTAGCATGAACTATCTAATATCTTTGAAAAATAGTTTTCAGTGCTCCTAGATATGAGCATAAACTATCTAATGTCTCTAAAAAAAAAAAGAAAAAAAATCAATGCTCCTAGATATGAGCATACACTATCTAATGTCTCCAAAAAAAATCCCAATGCTCCTAAATATGAGCATAAATTATCTAATGTCTTCGACAAATAAATTTCAATACTCCTTGATATGAGTATAAAACTATATATAAATCTAAATTGAAGAAATCCCTGATATAAGCATAAACTACGTACAAATTCAAATTGAAGAACTCCTTGATACGAGTATAAACTATCTGCAAATTTATATGAAGACTTCTTGATATGAGTATAAACTATCTATAAATTTACTTGAAAAACTCTTTGATAGTACAAACTATCTACAAATTCAAATTGAAGAACTCCTTGATATGAGTATAAAATATCTACAAATTCAAATTGAAACTCCTTGAAATGAGTATAAACTATCTATAAATTTATATGAAGACTCCTTGATATGAGAATAAACTATCAATAAAATTCAAGTAAACTACGTTATGACTTTATCCTCCAACTAGGTACGTAGGCAACTTGAAATATATTATCAAGTTCAATCATATTTCAAAAAAAAAAAAAAAAAAAATCTCATGAAGAAGAATCAATTTTGAGATATGTTCACTCCATCACTTCGCTGCACTAGATGTCCGTGAGCAAGTCTCAAGGGGGCGTTTGTAGACATGTGAAATTTCATGCCAAATTGAATGATGACAAGGGTAAAATAATATATTAATTATAAATTGTATCTCTTTTTCTATCTATATTTTGGAATTTACTAAATTAATTTCAAATGTGAATAGTCAATTTAATTGATATTTTAATATATATTTTGTGTCATCAAATTAATGACCGACAAGTGTCAAAATGAAGTCGGCCAATCAAATCATGCTTCGCAGTAAAAGATTATAACCAATCAAACAGCGCCATGTGGAGCAAACTGCATATACGCTCCAATCGAATCAAGCCAAATATTTGATATTTATCTCTTTGAAAAATGCAAATATTAAAGAGATAATGTCAAATTAACCAATCATATTTTTCCAAATATTTGATGTATTTATCTCTTTAAATTAAATTATAAAGAGATAATACAGAAGTTGTTCAAGTGGATCAAAACTCTATCTCTTTGACACCTATATGAAGGGGTCCTTGGAGCTCATTCAAAACACACAGAGCTAGAGAACGAAGAGCAAAGTAAGCAAATAATTCCCTCTATGCAATTCCTCAAGTCCAAGAATATTCAAGGTGTTCAAGCGGAGATCGACTCTTTCGTCGAAGGTGCACCACCAATTATAACGTTTAATTCGGGATTACATGCACTAAGACCTCAAATTAACATTATAAATATTCAAATATCCTCTCAAGAAGATCCAAGTGGCAAATTCACTTCCAAATCATCAAATTCTAAGTTAAAACTATATCGTTTAATTTGGGACTACAGGCGTGAGGCCTCGAATTAACATTATAGAAATTCAAATTCAAATCAATGGAAGATCTACAAGAAATTTTACTTTTGATTTTTTCAAATGCATTCTTGAAGAGAATAATAAGAGGATCAACTAGAGATTGTACCCCACTTTTACCTATCAAATATAAATTTTTATTTGTGACAATTTTTTTTGTTTTGATTTTCAGACACGACAAAATTAGCGCTCACAGTAATAGGTGCATTATTAAAAAGAGCCTAATTTTTGGCTTTCCAAATGTACCAAAGCGAGTGCAAAAGAGTAGATTGTGTTTGGGGTGAAGATTTCAATAAATGCAGAATACACGCAATATTAGTTCTATTAAGTAAGGAAATAATGGAACAATATTGTTGAGATATTAGGTAGAATAACTTACACTATGCGTATAGATGTGAAATTGTATCATTGCCTTCTTTACATAGAGAAACAAAGATCTGATTGTAGCTTGTGTCGACGGAATAAGAAATCTGCCGAAGGATACTAAGATGACCTATGAGCCATGCATGAAATTTAATTCTAGGAGGAATGTCTTTATGCCAAATAGCAAACCAAGGTAGGTGTGGCAAGGTTTTTTTAATTTCTTTTGACAACAACCATTTATAAGTTGATTTAATTGAAAATTTACCATCATCAGTCCATTACCCATGTGGCAATGTCTTCAAAATTATTATGGATAAAAGGTATGGATAGAATTTTGGTATTAATAATTTTGGATAGATAAGGTGTAATGCTATCAAGATTCCACGAGTAAGTACTAGTGATAAGTTGATTAACTTCTTTACAAGATTCCTCTCGCCCACGCGCACGCTTGCCTGCGCGCCTGCCAGACGGTAGACAACGTCGGTCGCTGCTCGTTTTTTTTTTTTTCGATCTTTCTGAAACTTTTTTCTGCAATTTTTTGAAACAACAAAAAAATAATCAAATTTCAGAAATTGCAAATTTAAAAAAAATTCTTCTGCCCAAAATTAAAAGCAAATTAAACACATAAACCCTAGATCGAGATACGTAATTAAAATCTAAAAAATATGCTTCCA
Organism: Sesamum angolense; assembly: GCA_034509725.1. Taxonomy (NCBI): domain Eukaryota; kingdom Viridiplantae; phylum Streptophyta; class Magnoliopsida; order Lamiales; family Pedaliaceae; genus Sesamum; species Sesamum angolense. The sequence continues at coordinate 13,436,892 of JACGWL010000008.1, read as the reverse complement.
AAGCCGATTTAAAATATGTAAACATGTTGAAACACGTATATATTCTAGGCCTATGCACCGAACTGGACTCTGATACCACTTGAAGGAAGCGGATCGACCCAGGAAGCGCGGCGGAAGTGCGAAAAATAAAAAATACGATAAATCTAAAGCAATTAATTCCCAATCAGGGGGTGTACCCTTGATCTTTCCCGGACGTTAATAATACATAGGCCATAGAATTTAATATGAGAAACACAAGATGCAAAAACGTAAATAGAATTTTACCTTTCGTCATTTTCTCGTATGGCTACAAACATTGATTCCTCTTTCAACCCGATTCTCCTCCATGAGGTTTCAATTGTGAAACCCTCTAAATCCGTCCACTATAATCACCGAGGATCTTCTTTTTTCCTCGTGCTAGCAAGATAAAGAATGAAAAGGGAGAAATCAACATGTTATTAGTTAACGACGTCGATTTCTCTTCGTTTCTTCTCTGATTCGATGAACTAAAGGAACGAGGAAGGAGAGGAATATTTTGGCAGAGAAAAATCAGCAAGAAAGGGGAGTGAAAAATTCGTGGGTTGAGGTTCATGGAGTTAGGAGAGTGTGTTGGTGTTTTGACCTAGTCACAACACCATACTAGGTGAGACCTATCTTATCCAAACTCTCTCCTCTCTTTTCCTTGAAACCCTAGCCTCTTTTTCATCAAAATTGACTGAAAATTTCGTGCACCTCATCATCCCAAACCAACCAACTCTTTCTTTAACTTATACAAAGTTAAAACGGGTCATGGGCTTGGACTAAAGTGGACTAGGCTCTAATAGATTAAGCCCATGTTCAATGGACCTAAATTAAATTCAATTTAATATTTAAGTCCATCACTTTAAGTCCTTTAATTCAATTAAAAAACCAAGCCCATTCTCTTATTTAATTTATGAATTCAATCCATAAAAATTAACCCAAGCCAATTAAATTAATCCAATTAATTCAAAAGGCTTAAAATCCAAAATTAACTAATTCAATTAATTCATCTTTAGGAAAATCCAACCCATGGATTTATTTATAAATGATCTAATCATTTATCCTCTCCGAAAAAATTAATTTAATCCAATTAAATTAATCTCTTTCTTCCCGAATTAACTCTAAACTAATTTCTTAACACGTTGGTGATTAGAGTGTGACTTTTTAGGTTTACGCTTAACTAGACTTGGGCGTGTGTGACCAACAGAATTAATTAAATCTAATTTAATTAATTATTTCTAATTATCCCATAATTAAAAATCACCCGTTACCATAGGTGGCCGTCTAGCAACAGTCCATGGCACTAGAGACTAGGTGAATGTTGGCGTGAATATTTAGGCTCCAAATTCATACGAGTATGGTCCTACTGTCAACAGTCTCCTGGCCTTAGTCTAGGGCATGGTTTGGGTGTCGGTTCCCATCCTTGACTGGGCATCTATGCTTAACACTCGAGATACGTTTACTCTACTGATCCAATCTAGGAAATCTATCCCTGATCGATCAATCGCTTTGGCCAAAGACTTTTAGAGTCTAAGCCATCTCAAGGTGCATGGGAGAACTCTCTGTCATATACTGACAGGGAACAGATCCTCTCTTGGAATCCACCATCCTCGCTACACACCCCCGAGTGCACTGGATAAGGCTTATGATGACTATGCCTCACGACACAACCACCGCTCGCCATATCCAAGCTACAGTCTTCGTATGCATGTGACTACCATGATTACTCAAGTAAGAGGACTAATTCTCGTACTATCGGAATCAAGAATCCCAATCATACCGATCAAGCCTTAAGAGGCTTCCATATGACGATTCTTGTGAGCCACTTCAGTCAATTGACTATATTGCCAACTAACCTACTAAAACTACACAGAAGACCTACGTCTCCTGCCGACGAAACACGGCTACAATACTTAGTGCAAGTCTCCATAGGACCCCTCGATGCCCAGTCTTGAGGCTCTCGACTTGGAACGTTTCAGACAGACCTTTAGGAGTTAGTTTCATATGTAGCACCCTCAATCGATACTACAGCTATATCTCCCCTAAACATCATATTTAAAGTAAATCCAGTTTATATGTATAAAATATGCACATAATCCATATACACACATAACTCAACGTCACAACAAACATAATCAACCCACAACCAATATCATATATATGCACATATCACATACGACAAGGTAAACTACTATATGTCATCCCACACCGTCCACATTTTAGTTCCTCTTTGTATATCAAAAGTGTAATTTGTATTTTAGCTTACGTATGTAGCGAAAACTGCATACTGGCACGACCTGATAAAATGCGAGGATTGAATCTACACCTCGGTGGGTAGAGATATATTCCTAAAAATGTTAGCAGAGGAGTGAACCTGCAACTTAGTAAGCAAATAACCGGCACTATCTATATATGTATATCAAATATAAGTCAGGTAAAACAGGATGAGCACCATACGTACAGTATAATCAATTTAATTCCATCACAAATTAACTTTATCTAATATGCAGTCAAATCAACTTTAATCTCAACATAATCAATGTTATTGCACAACATAGCCAACTCACAATAAAATAATCAATTAAACTCATCTTCTCTTAGTCTGCTTACCAGAAGGTGATATAGTGCTTTTCTCCACCAACTCAATCTCACATTTCCACCTTTTATAAGTGGATTACCCCTTAATAAACCACACATAGCCAGCGGTGTCGTTTATTTTCTTCCACGAAGAGCACCAAGGCCAATTTATCCACAAAGAGCCATCGGGGCCATTTATCTTTTTCCCCACACAGAGCCACCGAGGCCAATATATCCACATAGAGCATCAAGGCCAATTATTTTTTCCACGAAGAGCCTTTGGCGCCAATCAAAGGGTAATCACATAATAATTATATTCAGTTCCCGAAACTCCCTCATTTCTCATATCACCATTCTTGTAAGCAACTAGTAAAATGAAGTCATATATTAACGCACTTTTATTTACCAGCAACAACAACACGCCACTCAACAAATATAACATTTCAATGTGTTCATACCACGTACACAATATCATCATTCGAATCAAATCATCCAGATAAATCAGCTTCAGCACAAACCACATATTATTATAAACTTAATACCACAAAAAAGGGAACATATATAGATAATACTAATTATTCACTTACCTCGATCTTACAACACTTTACTAGTAAATAAGAAGTTGTTCAATCCTTTACTTTATCCTTGATTCATATAATAAATTATAAGGCATATAATCAATATATCGAGAATATCGTAATTTTTAAATAAAATATTAAACTATTCGTACGATTGCCAACAAACTTTTAATATTTCATTTCTATCGAAATTTTAAATCTTCGTTCCGTTATTTTTTAACTAACTAAAATTTCTAAACTTTTCAGGTAGATATTTAATTTATCCACCAACTAATAAGAATTCATTTACTCAAACCCCTTATATTTCCATAAATATCGTTCTTAATAATATCCCAAAATTAATTATTACGAGAATATCATATTTCTAATAGATACAATATTTTTGAAATAAAATTTTCTAATACTTCTTAAACATAATTTTTGAATATTTCTATAAATTTCTATCAATTTCTTGTTATTATAGAATTTAACTAAACACCAGTACATATATATTAAGAACTTGGTCAATAAGCCCGATGAAATTGAGTAAATTATTTATAGTAATGATTAAATCTAACACATCTAGTTATTTAATTCATCAATTATAATATTTTTTTTATATAAAATGTGATATTTAACTTATAAAATATTCCAATTAAATACTAGACCGAATAGTATAAATTATATTTAGTAAAGAAACTGAATAACTAATCAATATATATATACATATATATATACTTATTGATATAAATTATAATTTCGTCCCTTAGGCTTTTAAATTGATATAACCTACCCCAAGAATTTTGTAAAATTCCAATCAGGTTCTTTAAAATTCTAATATATTCACATTTCGACAAGTAATTTATTCACTAACCAACCAAAATTTGTAATTATCTACTAATTAATCCCACAATTATATATTAAAAATTTACGAATGTTACATCATAGCTGTCGCACCTATGCGCAACCCAACTCCATTGGGTTTAACCTACGGTCCATAGGCATTTCGTTGTGATATTGAAACCCCGTTCAATATCAGTAGTAAGCACAACGAAACACGTTGCCATCTTGATGAATTCTTACCATATTCATCAATCTAATATTATTTGATAAAAATTGTCGAGTGGAAAACAATCAATCCAATTGATTTTTGGTCACCATTCTAACAAAACATGCTTAGAGGTGTTCAAGAGACGTTGTTCATACGTAGTTGTGCGGTAGATTTTGATTGCTCTTGATTGTGTTGGTATTCATTACTCTTATCTTCCATACCATAATTGATGCTGTTCTGTTGAGTTTTTGGAGATGGAGGATGATTCATTAATTGTTGAGAGTTTTGAAGGGAGGCAAGAAATTAGGAGGAGGTGGATCTGGTGGTCTAGATGGGGGAGAGGATCAGCCACCGTCGGAGATGGAAGCGCCTTTGATGCAACTAAGAGAGAAGCTGAAGAAGGATTCGACATTTTTTCTCGATTGTTTATTGGAAAATTAGGTACATCAACGTGGGAGAAAATAACGCCTGAAGTTTTTTAACGGTTTCTCTTTGTTATAATTTATATAGAGATAATTATATATGTCTTTGTTGAGATTTTGTGTATTATATATAAATTATTTTGTGCTTTGAAAAATTACGTTTAGTATTTTGTTACATTTATTTCCGTCAATAAATAGTGATTTCGTCAGTTAAAATTCACAAAATTTATTAATATTACAATTTTCTTTTGAATAAAAATTCAGATTTGCTCACAATTGACTTATTACTAACTTATTGCAGGTTAAATAAATCATTCTAATCAAACTACCTTTATACAAATTTACAAGCGCTAATGCAGGCGAGGATGCATATTTTTACCCTTATAAACGTAGTTTGATCGGAAAAGATTTATTTGACCTACAATAAAGTCAGTAGTAAGTCAATTAAGAATAAATATGAATTTTCATTTAATCTTTTTGCTAGTATAATTTCGTTAATTTTGACTAATTGAAGAATTATTTGTTAGACAAAAATAAACGTCGAGATAATAGATATAATTTATCAAAATCAAACTATATATAAGAGATTTATGCGTAATTACATTAAACCTCAGAAAAAGCTGGTGTAATTATCCTATTAATATACAAAAATATAAGATGCAATTTCACTTGGTAAACTACATTAGGCTTGATACGATTACGAATACTCATTTTTTTTCAGAAATTCCTGATATTCCTAATATGTCATGTAACTATATAACATTAGACGATAAGATTGTAATGCCAATTTTATCCTTATTGAAAATTTAATTTTAAAATAAAAAGTATATTTAAAAGAATAATATTGAGTGGACATTATTGTAAAAAATTATATAAAACTATGATGTTGGATGACCAAACTGATGGTATAATAATAAATAGTTTTACTTAAATGTTACGAATTTGAAACTAACTTATGTATGAACTTATGTATTGAGGATGTAAACTAGCACTGAAAATGTAAAATATTCATAATTTTACGTAGATGTTTATGGGTTGGTAATGATCAACTTACAATGCTTGATCCAACGAAAAGGGAATCAAGGTCTAAATATCAGGTATTTTTTTAGGGTTAAATGCAATTTGTTCCCTGTGTTAAGGGAAATGAGCAATTTAGCCCTCTATAAAAAAAAGTAGCAATTTACCCCCCTGTGTTATTAAAATAGAGCAATGCATTTTTATTTATTTTAATTTAAAATTAAAATAATATTTATATCTTTATTTAATAACCGTTGGATCTTGATCACTCTAAGGTCCAAATTTAACTAATAAATCAACGGTGTAGATTTTATCTAATTCAAATTAACAGTTTAAATTTAAGTAAATAAAAATAAAAATAATATATTATATATTAAATAAAATTTAAATATATATATTTTATAATTAAATGAATAGTATATTATTTAATATATGTGTGTGTGTGTGTATATATATATATATATATATATATATATATATAGAGAGAGAGAGAGAGAGAGAGAGATGCGGCGGAGATGGAGGAGGAGGCAGCGGAAAGGAGGGGCGCTGGCGGATGGGGGGGCGGGCGCAAGCGGGAGAAGGAGGAGGTGAAGGGGGATGGGAGGGAGAGAGGAGGAGGAGGAGGAGGCGGCAGACGGGGAGGGCGCAGGCAGATCTGGGCAGGAGAATGAGGAGGCGAAGGGGGAGGGGAGGGAGGAAGGGAGGAGGAGGAGGAGGAGGAGGCGGCGGCGGACAGGAATGGGGGGGGCGGATCTGGGCGGATTTGGGGGGGGGGGCGGGGGCGGGGGCGGGGGGGGGGGGGGGGGAGGCGGGGGAGGGGAGGGAGGAGGAGGAGGAGGAGGAGGAGGAGGAGGACGGCGGATGGGGGTAGGGCGAGGCGGTGGCGGCAGTGCTCCGGCAAAGATGAAGAAGAAAGAATATATAATATATATATACTAGTCGTAGTGGCACGCCATTCCTGCGTGCATATATCAATAATTTTCATATTTTAAAATATATTATAAAATAGAGCAAATATATGAATTAATACATGACACTAAAAAAGAAAACTAATTTATTAATTAATGTATAATTTAGAAAGTGAGATGAGTTAGTTATCTTATTACTTGAAGGGCATTCTTGACTTTACAAAAAATTGGTGCGGCGGTGTCACTAACCGCCGTTTGTGAGTGTAAAACTTTTTTTTTTTTATAATAGTATAGATATATATTATTTGTATAACTACTATATATATTAATATATATATTATATATATACTTTTATAAATATATATACATTAATATATTAAAAAATATATATATAATAATATTTTTTTTTGTTAAAAATTATGCCCAGTTGTAAGAGGGAAGAGTGTGATACACTCTCAGGCTTAGGGGGGTGTTTTGCTCTATTTTTTATAACGTAGGGGGGTAAATTGTTGTTTTATTTTTTATAGGGGGTAAATTGCTCATTTCTTATAACACAGGGGGTAAATTGTATTTTTTTCCTTTTTTTTATACTAAAAATTTCTTAATTGAATAGTTGTAATGAGTTTAACATGAGTCGACTATCGCCCTAGTACAGAATTCCCGTCCCCGGTCTTTAAAAGCTAAATTGCATAAAATCCTTCTGTGTTTTAAAAACTTAGCAAAAAATCCTCCTCTAATTTGAAAATAGACAAAACATCCCCCTATGTTTTAAAAACTCAACTCAATCGCCTCTCTCCGTGAAATATGACTAACGTCATTAATTTTTGATTAAATAACAATTATGCCCTTACTTAATATATATTTTTTCTTATTTTATTGATCGTTGAATTTGTATTGATTATACTAGAGCCGTCAGATCTGATCAATTAATCTTAGCTATTGAATTTTAAATTTATAAAAAAAATCAATGGTTCATATTTTATTAATAAAATATATAAATAATATAATATTGACAAAAATTAAACAAAATTAAACCACCGCTGCTCACCCCCCTCCCAAATCACCGCCAACCCACCCACCCGCCTCCCCCACAGTGTCGCCCCCAAATCTGAGCAACGTCGCACATAAAAAAAGGGCGATGATGAAAATTATTATTTTTATTAATTTAATTCTATAATCAATATTATTAATTATTTAAAAATATTTTAGTTATAATTATAATAATTAAATAATATTTTAGTTAATTAATAAAAAATTTAAATAATTATTATACTTAAATTAATTTAAATATATATTTTAGTTAATTAAAAATAATTAAAAATAATTATATATTTAAAGTAATTTATACTTATAATTATTATAATTTCTTAGTATTTACATTAATGTAGATATCCAAATTTGAAAAAATAAAATTAATATATTAGTTTTTGTAATGTATTTTTTTATATTTTGATATTTAATGTAAATATGTTTAAGAATAAAATTTATATTTTTAAAAGAGTGGAAAAATGCAAAAAAAGAAAAAATATCACATTGGTAAATTAAATACAAAAAAAAATCAATATACGCAAAAAATAAAGCCCAAATGCACTTCAGGCACATGCATCCCACATTCCGTTAATTTTTAATGGAATGTGGGTTTTTTGCTAAAGTTTTTAAAGCACATGGAGCTTTTAGCTTATTTCTAAAATACAGGGATTTGTTTTTAACTCTTTTAAGAAAACACAAGGGGTAAAATAGAATTTAGCCCACTTTTTAAGGTTATAAATATATCGTTAAAATTGCAATTGTAATTAGGAGTAATTACACCTGCCTTTGAGATTTGGTGTAATTATACATAAATTTAATGTGGTTTAAAAAAAATTACATTTGGTACCCCTGAAATTTATTTTTGTCTAACAAATAGATATTCCATTGGTCAAAGTTCATCGAATTTGCTAATTTTAACAAAAAGAAAAGAATGAAAATTTATATTTACCCTCGATTGATTTAATACTTATTTATTGCAAACTAAATATTTTTTTGTTTTTACCAAACTACTATTAAGAGTGAAATTATATCTCTTCATGTAGTAGCGTGTGCAGATATATAAGGATAGTTTGGTTAAAGAAAAACTTGTTTGATCTACAAAAAGCCAATAATAAATCAATTGGGGTAAATATGAATTTTTCATTCAGATTTTTTTGTTAATATTAAAAATTCAGTGAAGTTTGAATAATGGAGAATTTATTTATTAGACGAAAACAAATGTCAGAGGTTTTAGATGTAAATTTTCAAACCGCATGGAGTCCTTGCATGATGTTTGCCATTATGACTAAAATGCCCCTATATGACTATATAATAGATTTTGGGTATTTTTTACTTATTTTGCGATGAAACTATTTCTTTTTATCTGGTCGTCGCCCTTTTTCTTGTTGCTGGGTGAGGTCACCTGATCGGGGACGCCGCGGCGGGGCATTGGGGTGGGGGTAGGTAGAGGGGGTTGGGTTGGCAGGGGGGAGGCAACAGGGGTGGGGTGGGGGGGGAGTAGGGTTTTCTTTTTTCTTTTTATATGTACTATATATATGCTAATAATTTATTTTTTTATAATTTTTAATTATTTATATGTAATATCTCCCAGTCAACACAAGGGCATAACGGTCAGATAATGCAAAAATTTAACGCCGTTACACCTCTATTAAAAAAAGAGAGCGTGTGTTGAATTAAAAAAAAAAAAAAAGAGAGTATTTTGTCTATTTTCAAATCAAAGGGGGGTTTTTGGCTGAGTTTTTAAAAAATAAGGTCTTTTTTTTTGCAATTTAACCTTATTTGGTACAATAAAAAGTATATAATATCGATCTTATCTCGTTTAAATCTTATATTTCTATTTTCTTGTTGAACTTCACAAACATAGATCAAAATTAAACTAGAAGAAATGTTATACAACTTTAATTTTACTTTCTATTTAATTATTTTTCATACCAAACAAGTAAATTTATCTTGTAATTTGTTCGTTGATAATTTTGATTTGTGAAACTCATAGAAATTATTCTAGAAAAAAATATATATGTTAATTTCTTGGCCATAGTTTTGAGATAAAGTTGGAATATTTCAAGAAAATAACTTGTCTAAGGTGAAAACTTTCTTTCTTTGCACGTACGTATTGAAATTAGAAATACTTTTATGGAATAATACATCGTATGTAGAAACCCTAATGATTATTTACGACATTCAATTTAAATTTATATAGTGATTTATTTAGAAGTTACATAAACAATTCTAAATTTAAAGGATTTTAAATAATTTGATTTTAATTAATATTAACTATAATTTGTTGGATTAAAAATTCTTGTAAAATGGAATCACTTGAAAGACTTTCTTCAAACCCATCAATCCAAATTTAACTTTTAAGAACTATTAGGAACATTAAAACTTATAAGCATTATTTATTTAAATTTTCAGCTGAAAAGAAATTATTTTAAAAAAATTTAAAAATCAATTTCTATTTTTCTATATGTTTAGGGAAAAAGAAAAAAAAAAAAAAGACAAAGCTGAACATTGGTAGGAAGGTGCTTCTAGCCATTTGATATTTTTGTAAATAATTCTAATTCAATTTACACGCAATTTCAACTTTTTCTCTATTATCTTTTTGTTAATAATAGTAAATAAATTAATATAATTAATTTTGATATAATAAGCGATGCTTCAATTCAACCAATATATCAATATGACTCACAATGATAAACTACAATAAGTCACATAAAAGAGATAAATATCCATACATTTAGGGCACCTTTACTTTGGGTGATTAGCCATGATATCATGCCTAATCACCATTTATTTTTTGTTTACTTCATTTTGGATTAGTTTGTGATTAGTGCATTAAGCATGATATATTATGTGATTTTTTCATGATACTAATCACAATTTAATATATCCCATTTTAATCACATCACTCAAAGTAAATGTGGCCTTAGTATAATTTAAACCCATCACTTCGAACTATGAAATCTCAGTTAAACTAAATGCTCTAACTTTAAATTTTATACTTCCCACCATTTTATATCTTCCTAAAATTATAAATACTCCCTAAAATGGACTGTTACAAGGGGTATTTGTTAAAGTATTTATAATTTTAAAGGGATATTAATAATTTTTTAAATAATAAAAAAATATTTATAATTATGATAAATTTTGAGAGCCCTATAATTTACCCTTAATTTTTTTATTTTGTGTTACAATTTTTAATTTTCCCAAAAAATCCATTTCAATAAATTTAAATTATCACACAGATTCATTGCACCTTTTTTCTCCTTGGGACGAGAGACTCCAATAAGACAAACAAAACGTGGGTTTCGTACCAGCAACTATGGCTAAAAAAACATAAACAAGAAATTCTTTTATTGCGGTAAAAATGTCTGCCAATAGTTTCAACCTCGATGTTGATCTCAAAGTGATGTTTCCATGAAAACGATTGAAGAGTGTTTTTTTTTTTTTTTTGAACAAAAATTAAAATATATATTGTATTTCAAACTTTACAATGGAGTAGTGCATCTAAAAAATATTTGATGCAGATCAAATCATCCAAAAGTGAGTACGAAAAAGAGGGGCATGTGTTAAAAATATCATGGCCAAAACTATTATCTGCAACTCTCTTAGTCAAAGTATCAGCCACCTCGTTAAATTTTCGATAGCCAAAAAAACAACACGGTATGCTTCAAATTCAGTCAATTTCTTCTGGCAAACCTTGAGTAGCAGAAGGAGGTGCTTTAGGTGGTTTGGTTCCCCTGCTAAAAAGGTTAAAAACAAATATTGCATCAGTTTCAATAAGTAAATGAGAGAAATTGTTATTTTGTGCAATTTCCAGTCCAATATCAAGTGCTCGAAGTTCTGCAACATAATTAGTTGAAATTTCAATTGAGGACGAAAATAGCGTAATGAACGATCATCGGTTGTTTATGAATATTCCTCCACTTCCTGCTTGCCTGGGTTTGATATTGCAGATCCATCTATATATAGTTTAACCCAATAACCTGTTGGTGTGGCCCAATTGAGTTTAAACAAAGATGTTGGTTTGATATGCTTCTCTGGACGTTTCACAATGGAAGACTGAATATATCTTCATAGTTGAGTTATGTCCATAGGTGCACTATTAAAAAGAGCTTGATTTCTGACTTCCCAAATGTACCAAAGCGAGTGCAAAAGAGTATATTGTGTTTGGGGTGAAGATTTCAATAAATGCAGAACACAGACTATATTAGTTCTATTACGTAAGGAATTAATGGGACAAAATTGTTGAAAGATTGGGTAGAAAAAACTTACACCGTGTGTATAGATGTGAAATTATATTACTGCCTTCTTTACAAAGAGAACAAAGTGTCGACGGAATAAGAAATCTGCTGTAGGGATACTAAGATGACCTATGAGCCATGTATGAAATTGAATTATAGGAGGAATGTTTTTCTGCCAATAATAAACCAAGGTAGGAGTGGCAAGATTTTTTAAAACTTTTTTTTTACAACAACCATTTGTAAGCTGATTTAATTGAAATTTTACCATCATTTGTCCATGCTCACGTGGCAATGTCTTCAAAATTATTATGGATAAGAGGTATGGATAGAATTTTGGTAATAGTAATTTTGGATAGATAAGGTGTAATGCTATCAAAATTCCACCAGTAAGTACTAGTGCTAAGTTGATTAGCTTTAAGATTACTCAATTGTGTTGGAACTTTTGATAATATAGTATCAAGGGCAAATTGATCCATCCACTTGTCTTTCCAAACGTTTATATTGCTTTCATTTCCAACAATTCATTGTGCAGATTCTTTAATTAAAGGAATGGTTTGGTGTAAATTTTTTCAAATCCAACATTTGTGTATTTTATATTTAGAATTAACAAATTTTGAATTAGGAAAATTTAGATTTAAATATGTGGTAGCAAAGGGAATTTTCTTCAATATGAACTTTCCATCCTTGTTTAAGGAGAAAAGCTATGTTGAGAATTTTAGAATTTTTAATACCTAACCTCCGTCCTCCTTGGGTGAGCAAACAGTTTCCATTTAACTAAACTAAATTTCTTTTGGTCCGTCCTGACATTCCATAAGAATTTTTTCATTAAATTGTCTATTTTTGTTAAAATTAAATGCACTTAGGAATTTTCAAAAGTGACATGCAGTGTATTCCCGTATTATTTAATACATGTTTAATAAGAATTTTTCTACCAACGTAAGAAATACATTGATTATACCATAATGCAATCTTGTTCTCCATTTTGCTAATAATATCATAAAATATTTTCTTAGATATTTTAGATGAGAAAAAAGGAAGACCTAAATATTTATTATTCTGGTACTGCGAGGACAAATTAAGTTGTTGAAAAATAATACATTTAGTACGATTTGGAGTGTATAGTGAAAACATAGCATTCGATTTTTCCCAACTAATAGTTTGCCCTAAACCTTACTAAATTCCTCAAGAATAAATTTGAGAGGTGAAAGTTCATCTGCAAAAGTAAGGATAGGCAAGGGAGGGCTATTAGCAGAAGGTCCGTCTAATTTATTTTCACTCCAGCTAGTTTGCAGCCATTAGAATTTAAATCAGGATTACCAGGTTCAGGCAAAACCAGTGGCAAGGTTATATTCCTGTAATGAAGCAGATCTTCCACCGCCTCACTAACCACTTGCTTGAGTTTGTCTACATTCGAACTATTGCGTGTCGGAGAAACAATGAACTCTATGTGCGATTTCGATAAGCTCGTGTCACTTTTTTCGGCCATCTGAGAATGAGATCTTGGTGGAGCATTCATAGTTTCCTCAAATTCCCTAGACGATTGGAGATGTAAATTTAAACTAAGTTTATGAAATGAATTCCATAATGGGATTGTATGCTTTGAAGAATTGACATGACTATATCTTGGATTTTTTTGGAACCCATACTTTTGTAGTATTAAGGTGTTGCGAGTTTCTACTAGATGCAGGTAACGATGAACTGTTTGCTGGAGGTCCATCCTTTGCTTCCTCATTATCTTTGTTTAGCTTGAATTTAGGGAAAAACTGTTTTTGAGGACGAGTTTTCCTCTATACGTTAATGAATGACAATGGATGGCTGGAAGGGGGGTCTGGACTTTGGGAGGTTTTGGTGTCGGATTGGAATTGATATAAAGAGAACAGGATGCTGAAATATGTCCAATTGTGCCGTATTTAGAACAAAATGCGTTGTGTAGCTCATAACAAAGTGGTTATCAATAATAATAGCTACAGGTAAGGCCTTGGAAGTATCGATTTCAATACATATTCGAGCAAATGTCCTTTAGTTTGAGAATGTGTGTGGAACTTTGTTGTAATAGGTCTTCCCAATTGTTTTCGAATCTGGAATAGGGCATCAAAATTAAAGTACCCAATCAGCAAATTGGGAAGTTGAATCCATATAAACATTGTAGATGGTGGCTGGTCAGATGGAACAAAACGGGACTCCATTGTTGAACATGTATATACGAATTAAATAGAAACCATGGTCCACCAGCAAGTGCAATGAAGTAATCATCTGGATTTTGAAAAATTTCACCAAGTAGTACCCTTTCCAGTGTGAATACAATGAATAGGAACTGAAGTTTTCCAGATTCTTGCAAAATGTTGGTCAATATTTAGGATAGGAAAATTGCAATCAACAATTGATACAATCAGTGTTTGTCTCTAAAGCGAATGAATTCTATTTTTGTCTTCAACAGAAAATCCAGATGAGGTAGTTGGATAGAGTTTGACTGGGTTGTGGGCATAGCTATTAGTTCTAACGGTTCCCAATCTCTTAACCAAGTAGGGAAGTTGACATGCTTAGAGGTTTTCAAGGGATGTTGTTTATACGTCGTTGTATGTAGTTGTGTAGTGGATTTTGATTGCTCTTGGTTGTGTTGGTATTCATTACTCTTATCTTCCATACTAGAAATTGATACTTTTCTGTTAATTTTTTTGGAGATGGAGGATGATTCATGACTTGTTGAGAGTTTTGAAGTTGGAGGGGAGATAAGAAAATTAGAAGGACGTGATCTGGTGGATTAGATGGGGGAGAAGGATCAGGCACCATCCTCGTCTAGATTGATATTAGAGCCCAGGTTTATTGAAGAAATATATGTGTTAATATTATATATTTAGATATTTTTCCACTAACGGGGAGAATTTTTAAGAGAAAATAGAACCGAACGAAAGTTCGAGTTCCAATAACAATAGAGAATATTTCCAAATCTGGAAAGACAAAGAAAATACTTTTTAAAGGAAGTTCTTTGGAAAAGTGGTGAGGGTTCTAAGTGGATCGATTCAACTCTTCTAAAAGGAGAAGAAGAACAAGAATGGATGAGGAATTTCCAAGTCCGATAGACACTACCAGGAAATGTGGTGAGACGCTTGCATTCCACCGCAGTACATGGTAGAATTCTAGCCAGGAGAAACGGAATGGGTAAATTCCTTCACAGTTACCTTTCTAAAAACTATGATTAGAGGAACTGCTTGGAAAAAACTCAAGCCGAATAACTAAAAATCTCCCAAGATCTGAGGGAAATTCCGAAAACGGTCCAAGACTATGGATATAGGTTAACTAATATGCCTATGAAAGTAGATTCTTTGTGCCACAAGATGGATGAGATCCTTAAGATCTTTCCAAATTTACACAATGTTCTTACAGATCTGAAAACAGAAATTGCAGATCTAAGAAGGAATCAATGGGAGAACCCTGAAATATCCTTATCCAAACAAGAGCGGATCAGGGATGCCCTTGGAACAGTACCTCTTCTACATCGAAAGGGGAAGGTGAAGGAGATTCCAAAGCCAAAGATAAAAGATGAACAAATCCGAGAAATCCTTAACTCCATAAAATAATGGAGGTAACTAGAGCGGATCTATCAGATTTACAGGAATTGGCTGAATCATTTTCCCAACTCAGGATTGTGGAATTAGTTAATGTTCAAACCAATGAAGTCACTCCAGCACTACCACCGTCGGGGGGAAGCACATGTTTCAATCAGCCTCCACTAGATCATTCAATGAGAGAAAGTGCATATTTTCACACCAACGCGACACTGACGTTTGTGGGAATCAGACTTAGAGAAAATCCAGGGAGAAATCCTAGGAGGGCACCTGAAAATACACTTTGGACGAAGACCATGCTCCAGCCCTTGCATCCATATGGTGCCGTGCTAAATCTGGATGTTATCGACTTTCGGAACATCGAGAAGCTGATAGATGAATGGGTTGCAGCCATAAAGATAGCAACAACCACTTTAGAACTCGATAAAGAAAACCTCATAAAATTAGTGGAGTTAAGCTTGGAGGGTTCTATGAAGATCGGATGGGATAATACCCAGCAGATACTAAAGCCAATATCCTTGCGGGAGATTCAAAAGGTGCAATAGCAGATCGGCTAGGAAGGTTTATCAAGATAAACTTCATTAGAGATGGATACTTCGAAGGAAGTAGAATAGAAAATGCTAGAGAATATGCACAAGCTCTCTTTCTCCTTGAATTAAGAAGTATTTGGACAGTAGATGAATATATCTATTGGTTTCCCAAGTATTTCTTCCAGACTGGAGTAGCAGTAGAAGTTGCAGCTCCAATGTTCTTTGCAAAAATTTGCAGTCCATAGAGAGAAATGTTGATCCAGTCATACAAAGTACCTGAAGGACAGATGGATCAGTAGCAAGGAGAATATCTTTCCTTAAAGACAAGATGAAAGATTGGTGTTATCAAGTATCATCTAGAAAATATGAAAAGGCTGAGAAGTACGATTAAATGAACCCCTCTCTATGTGATAATAACGATTTTCCTATTATTATATGAGAATTAGGTGAGCCAAGCAAGATGAAGAAACAAAGTAGTGACTCCTATCCTAGGAGTTTCAGAAGAACCTCTTTTAGGCAGAGATCATGGTGGTCCAAATTAAAAGTCAGAACATACAAATCTGGACAGAAGTGCAGACCGACAAGGGCTTCATCCCAAGGATCTAGACGACTAGATATAAGATCCACAGAAAGAACTCCTACGAGGAGAACCTTCAAATGGGCCCATATCCGAGCCAATGAAGACTGCAACTGCTGGACCTACGGAGCAAGAGGTCATATATCTACAAACTACTCGCAGAAACATGGTGAATTGAGAAAATTTGAAGCCACGGATGACATCCTAGACGTAGTCTACTATTGTGATTTGGTATCAATATACTAATTCGGTGACCTTCCATCAGACGAAAGCATCTATGAAGATGATGTAGAGACTGATTCGGATGGATCTTCAACTGCGTCAGAATAATTACAACGAGGGAGATAGGCTTCAAACCTCTGAAAGCCTGTCGGGATTCTTTTCCAGAATAGCAGTGTCAAACAGAACCATGGAAAAAATCATGCGTCAAGATTCTAACCTCAGCCCATATGATGGATTTAGGATTGGAGGAATCTGTAAAGTCCTCAACCAGATAGGACTAAACAAGAGGAAACACCACATAATCACAAAGTAAGTTCAGGTGAGTTTGCTATTTCTACGGAATTTACTGGTAATGTGATGGAAATGCAGCTTATTCCTAAAGAAGAAATTTGAAGAATTAAGTAAGCTTAGAGAAGAAGTAGCTGTTACTATGAAATGGATCTACATAGGAACTATTGAAGTAGTAATAAAAGCAACTTTTAAGAAAGGAATTGATTCAAATACATTTGTCAATAATGGATAGAAGAATCAATAACTTAAGAGATTGTTGTCTTGGGACAATAATAGGTAATCTGTATGCAGAAAAATTGATGTTTGATATTCATCCTAGGATCACATACAACCTAGCTGACGAAGATTTTAGTAGAGTCTTAACCCTTCATCAGGATTTTAAGAGAAAAGATCTAATGGAAAAAGGTTATAAACCATATTCTATAACTTATAGAAGTGCATATGCCCTTTCCAACACACATCTAATTTATTCCTTACAAAATAGTTGAGATTCCTAGAATTTTCAAGGAATTCACTAAGGTAATGGCACCAAATCCAATTAGGATACCTAAAATAGGTGGTATCGATATCGTCATTAAACATCATCCAGTTTTAGATCGAACAATTAATTCTAGAACTGAGTTTAGTAGCAGGATGTCCTTTTCGAGAGATATGATTATGGGCTACAAAGGAAAATAGAAAGAGTTGTTAAAAGCTTTAAGTCCTCGAGAGATAAGGGTAGATAATGTAAAACTTAGATACCCTGAATGATGGAAAAAAATACAAGTTATATTTGACATCACTAAGAATGAAATTTTTTTTCCTTTTGTTGACTTATATCATTTGCAATAATCTGTTGTTGGTAGATCTGAAGGCATGTTAGAAATAGCAGGCCATGAAATTCTAGTTACAGGTGTTGCGGGACGTGATAATAGAAGTATGACTTTGGGGTTAAATTTTCTCGAACATCATAAACCATGGGGAAGAAAAGATAACGGTATGAATTTAGCTTTGATGGTGTTACTATAAGGATTGAATGACGAGCCCCTTTTCAATATACATATCTGTTGGTATGTTGTATGATCAATATAAGACAAAATATTTTGCAGTCTATATTGATTCAGGTTCAGGAATTTGCACTGCAAAACCTGGAGTTTTCCCTAAAGAGGCTATAGAAACCTTACCCGTTATTGCAGAAAGGAATTTTTCACAGAAAATTCTAATACTCAATAGGGTATACGAGAAGCAAAATTCATGATCAGAGGAGCGTTTGGAACACCTTGGTATAGGGTGAAAACACCTCTTATCTACTTTCATGATACAGGTGTTGATATTTTGCTGGAAAACAATTTTATTCAAACCTTTGCAAAATATGTGTAGGATAACAACAAAAAGTTGATAATTTTTACTACTAATTGTGGTAGTGAGATACAGGTTTTGCGAAGAGAGAAGACATTTAACAGGATAATGCCTATAAATTTTCGCAGCAAGCGTGGTAAGTTTGATGCCAAATTAACTCATCATAAAATGCAGGATAAGAGAAAATTTGGTAAAGTTCTTTTATCTTTCAGACAACAGGGCCTCATTGATAGTGATAGCTTCTATGACGAATCTGAAAAAGAAATTAAGAACATAAAAGAAGCGTTGCAGGCGATGAAATCGCTAGATGTTAGCGAATAAAGCAGGCTCTCTCCACACCATAGGGACAATATATCTGGAACGTACTTCCAATGAGTTTAGCTAATGCACCGAGATATTTCAAAGGAAAATGGATAATCTTTTTAAAGATTATTTTTGAGTTTATGCTACATTGATGACATATTGATTGCATCTAAAAATATGAAAGAGCATATTAAATATCTTGAAATATTTTCTAATGCATGCTTTAGAGAAGGATTAGTACTTTCTGAAAAGAAAGTTACTATAGCTGTCAATAAAAATTGAATTTTTAGGAATTCTTATTGACGAGACAGGTATTGAGTTACAGGATCATATTGTGGAGAAAATCCACAATTTTTCAGATGTACTCAAGGACAAGAAGCATTTACAGAGCTTCTTGGTAGTTGTTGATTTTGCAGGAATCTTTATTAAGGATCTTATGAAATATAGGAAGGATTTTCGACCACTTTTGAAGGAAATAGAAAGTTCAAAGTGAAAACAGGAGGAAATTCACATGCAAAGTGTTTGTGAGCTAAAACAGGTTTGCAGTAACCTGCCAAAACTTGCCATACCATAAAACGAGGATGAACCGATGACTATAGATGGGCAGCTATGCTCATGAAAAAGACTACTATAGGGGAAAAGCCTTGTAGATATACGGGAGGGTTGTTCTCTGAATAACAAGCCTAAGTGTGGCACATTAACGAGAAAATGTTCTTTGCGATTTGAAGGCTTTTAAGAAATGGTCTTTATTTTTACTTGCTAAAGAATTCACTTTGAAAGTCAATAATACCAATGTTAAAGCTTTCTTGAAAAATAAATTAGAATCTAAAATTGAGAAAGTGCGTATTATCAGATGACAAGCTGAATGCCAATATTATTGTTATAATATTGTTGTCATAAAATCTCATGAAAATATTCTTGCAGATTTCCTGACGAGAGATGGAGGCCTCTGAAGCGAACTCCATCATGTTAAGGCTTAGGCACCTTAGAGAAAACCTCGAGGAGCTTAACAAGAAGTTTGGACGGCAAGTAGTGAATGCCCAAGTGGCTGGACAAATCCATAGACTTGATCTTGACACTGTCCAGATCGCAAAAAGAACTGCCTTGATGGTTTCAACCTCACTATGGAATGACCTACAAGAACAAATTCAAAATGCATCATCCTCGGAGATGACTAACGAGTTGCGGGAGCATGACCCTAAACATGCCTTTAGAGTACAGGGCTCTAGGCCTGTAGCGACAAACTCAAGTACTGCTTGCACAAGACGATCACCAGACTCTAGTGAAACGGCAACTAACGAGTTACAGAGAGTGCAAACCTCTGATGATTCGAGTCAACCCAGCGCCTCTAGGGTAAAGAGGGAGAGATTAGCCTTAGGCCAATAACAGGCACTTCTAAGGCTAATACTAACGAATTATCTTCTTCTTATTCTTCTTCTTCGTCTGCTTGGCAGGTTTATCAGCGGATGTTGGAAACATTAATTTTCGGCAAAGGATTTAATCCAAGAAAAACCATTATCATGACATCTAGAAAATATATAACAGGGTCTGGATGTTGGAAGGTTCTAAACCTGAAGAAGTCTGAGATTGGTATGAGCTTGAAGCTCTAGCTTCAGTTCATACTATGTCACCAAATTTTTGAAAATTTCAAAGTTATCAGAATGGATTAGTGGGGAAGCTTACGATTCATGGAAAAACAACCCCCACCTAAAAAGAGGAGATATCCTAGAGATAAAATTTATTTGAGCCGCTCCAGAAACTACAGGGAAGGGGTCACATCCAGCTTTTCATTTCATCAAGCTGCAGAGACTATACATGGTAGCTTTTAACAAAATTAAAGCTGCCTCAGAAGAAACTCCACTAGTGTCAGCTATTAGCGAAGATGATATTTCTACCAGAAGAGCTTGGGATCTGTCTCACTGAGATGGACAAAGTCAAGTATTCATTCAAGATCTTCTCAAACACGGTGAATGGATCATTATTGTTAAACTCCATGATAGGGAAGAGCACCGAATTTGCGGAAAGCATGTTCGAGAAAAAGAGAATGCTCATATGAGAGAACAAGCTACCGGCAACTAGGGCCATAAGGATTAAAACATGCAACATGCCGTATGTTGGGCAATGGCATAACCATGTATGCCCTTGCTGTGAAAAATAAGAAAAAACCACTGTTCGGAACCAAGATATGGGTTACCCAAAAGAAACCAGAAACGAAGCCGGACAAGGAAAAAAGAAAGAATTTTTACAGGAGAAGTAAGATTGGAAAAATGTAAAAATTCAAAAAGAAGAATATTGGTAGAAAACAACAAAAATCAACAGTCAGAAAGCATTAAAGGAAACCAGCTAGCAATTACATGGCCGACAAGCCATCATGACCACCAACTGGAAAGGAAGAAGAATGACGAACGCAATGACATCATCCAGAAGAGACAAAATGATGACGAACGCAATGACGTCATAAAAAACAAGTTTGAAGTCCGCGGATGGTTATAAATAAGGAAGTAGTGAAGCTGAAGGGGATCATTAGAAATTTTCTCCTACTCTTCAAAATCATAATATTCCAAGTGTCTATCTTTGTAGTTTTTCAAATTCTTAATTTATGGAGGTTTCCCCAAAGAGTCAAGTCCTCTACTCCATGAGAGGCTAATAGTTATCTCCTCCTATAGAGGAATTAATGTTTATGTAATATTACCTATATTTGTTCAATAAAAGAAAGGCTTCTATTCAATTTGTTATCCAAACTTCTATTAAGTCCCTGTATTTGAGTTTCTTCTACGCCCTAAGGTAGGAAACGAAATAGGGTTGTGTTGTTTATTGCTGAAGGAGCCAAGTACCTGTAAACTATCTGCTGCGGTAATGTGGTTGGAGGAAATTTGTAAAATCGAGGACTTAGAATACCTGAGAACAGGATGGTCGACAAAAGGTATAAAGTTATGAGGGCTTAATTTATTTCGGAAGCATGTTGGGCTGTTTTAGAGCATGAAAATAGATTAGTTAGCTATTTATAGGAAAAGGGCAAAATGGTCATAAATAAGGCCGATGGATCAAATTGAAAGATATCCGACTAAATCTAAAACTGCCAAAGTTAATGGACCAAAATTAAACCGTGACAAAGTTAGTGGATGAAAAAGTGTTCTTGCCCTATTATATAGAGATAATTACATATGCTTTTGTTGAAATTTTGTGTAATTATATATAATATTTTGTGCTTTGAAAATTTATGTTTAGTATTTTTTACATTTATTTCCATCAATAAATAGTGATTTCGTTAGTTAAAATTCACAAAATTTATTAATATTAGAAAAAAAATTGAATAAAAATTCAAATTTACTTCCGATTGACTGATTATTGACTTATTGCAGATTAAATAAATCTTTTTTTTTTATGAAACTACCCTTATACATTTTTACAAGGCTAATGCAGGCGAGGATGCATATTTTCACCCTTATAAAGATAGTTTGATTGGAAAATATTTATTTGACCTGCAATAAGTCATTAGTAAGTCAATCGAAAATAAATGTAAATTTTCATTTAATCTTTTTGCTAATATAATCAAATTTCATTAATTTTGACTAATTGAAGGATTATTTGTTAGACAAAAACAAACGTCGGGGTAATGATGTAATTTCTCAAACTATCGGAGATTTATGTCTAATTACATCAAATCTCAGAGAAGGACGGTGTAATTATCCTTATTAATATACAAAATATAAGAGGCGATTTCATTTGGTAAACTGCATTTAGATTTGACACAATTACGAATACTCATAATTTTTTGAGAAATTCCTGATATTCATAATATGTCATGTAACTATATAACCTTAGACAATAAGATCAAGATGCCAATTTTATCCTCATTGAAATTTTAGTTTTAAAACGAAAAGTATATTTAAAAAAAATAATATTGATCGGACGCTATTATAAAAAAAATATATAAAACTATGGTGTTGGATGACGAAACTGGTGGTTTAATATTAAATTTTTATTTAAATGTTAAGAGTTCGAAACTAACTTACATATGAAGTTGTGTATTGAGTATGTAAACTACCAGTGAAAATGTAAAATATTCATAATTTTACTGATATGTATGGCGCAAAAAGATTTAGCCTAAGAAAAAAATAAAAGTCTATGTCAACCCAACAAAGCCCATTCGCACTATGAAGAGAAGGAGGCCCAAAAGAAAAAGCCCAACAAAGAAGGTCGGCCCAAAGCCCATGACAAGGCACCCTCCACGTGGCATACACATGGGATATCCACGTCAAGACGCCCCAGGACTCCCTCTCAGCAAGAAGACTTATCGAAGTAAAGACTCCATTTTTCGGTTAAAAAATGAAAGCCTATTAGCAATAAACAACATATAAGCTTATTCAACAACCCCTTATCTGATTTTCTTGCAGCTGAAAGCCAATTCAAGAGTCCCACTCTGACAAGGCACTACCCTATAAATGCAGGTCAAGTCCCCAAGTAGGGAACACTCTCTAACTTCGAATTTCTTGTTGTTATTTTGTTGTTCTGCTCTCAAATTATTTTTTAAACATGACTGCAATTACGAATTTCGCCTAGCATGATTTATCTTAATATTTTGATTCATTTTTCTACGATTTATTCTCTTCAAATCGATACTAACTTTGACGTCGGAGTGCTAATCATTTATTTTGTAGGTTCTGTCTCTCAAGTTAATTTTATGTTGGTCCAGATCCGATATCCATATCCGAGTCCATTAGACCCGTGCTAAAATCACACACATCATTTACGTAGATGTGTTATGGGCTGGTGATGATCAACTTACAATGCTTGATCCAACGGAAAGGGAATCAAGGTCTAAATATTATGTATTTTTATACTAAAAATTTCTTAATTGAATATTTGTAATAAGTTAATATGAGTTTACTATTGTCATAGTACACAATTCCCATCATCGCTCTTTAATAGTTAAATTGCATAAAACCTCCCTTTATTTTATAAACTCAGCAAAGAACCCCCCTCTAATTTGAAAATAGGAAAAACACTCTCCTATGTTTTAAAAACTTAGCTCAATTTCCCCTCTTCATTAAATATGGCTAACGTCGTTAATTTTTTAATTAAATAACCATTATGCCCTTACTTAGTATCTATTATTTCTTATTTTATTGACCATTGAATTTGTATTGATTATACTAGAGCCATCAGATTGATCAATTAATCTTAGCCGTTAGATCTTAAATTTATAAAAAAAATCAATGGTTCATAGTTTAGTGATTAATGATGTATTATAAAATAATTATTTGAAAAAAAATTAAAGAAAATTAAACTCACCGCTGCCCACCCCCTCCCAATCACCGCCACCCCTTCTTCCCCCCACGCAACCCCCGCCCCAAGCGTCGCCCCCAAATTTGGGTGACGTCGGGCCAGATAAAAAAGAAGGGAGCCGGCGACGACCATTATTTTTATTAATTTAATTCTATTAATCAAATATATTTTTGTTAATTAAAAATCATTTGTTAATTATACTAATTAAAAATATATTTTAGTTAATTAATAATAATTTTAAATAATTATTGTACTTAAATTAATTTAAATATATATTTTAATTAATTAAAAATAATTTTTATAATTATAGTAACTATTATATTTGATATGCTTAAAAATAGGTGGCTCGAACCTAGCAATCCAAAAAGGAGCAAGAAACAAGAGGCCCATAACATCCTAAAAGGCCCAAGAAGACCTGACAGACAGCCTTGGCGGGTGCCCCTTAGAAAATAGATTGGCACAAGCAAAAGGCATAGGACATTCCCCTACTAGGACCATGATCAAAGCCCAACAAAATATTCGACCAGAAAGGCCCACACACATGGCAACCACTCTCCCATGTGGCATCTCATCAACCTCAAGGTTTGCAACTATATTGGACCATATCAGCCCTAGCAAGGAGGACACCCCTGGTGGCTGGGAGTTCTTGCAGACAAGGGAGGTCCCCCCAAAGTCCTAGACTCCTTTGCAGCTTGGACTCCTTAGTTGTTTGGAGTCCTCGCTGATGAAGGGTCCCCCAATTTGTAGATAAGCATTTAAAGGCATACCTAACTGAAGATAAGAATAAATTATGGTCTATTTAAATCACCCTCATCATTTTTCTCCAAAAATCAAGGAAGATCCGCAGACCCCCATCGCATGGAGACACCCCCTTATAAATACATGTTCGCTCTTCCATGCGGGGACACCCCTTGACACCCTCTAACGTCTCTTAAACCTTCCTAACACCTCTCTGACACCTTTCTCACTCTGTAGACGTCCTCCTCATGTCTCTCATACCTCTCTCACTCTCGAAATCACGTTTCTCACTGTCTAAGCACTTTATAAACACATTATCATGTCTCCTACACTTTTCACCGATCTTATTCACTATACCTCGACTTTCAATCACATTTATTTACCTTTTGACATTATTTACTCTCAAATTCAATACTAGCTTGGGCATCAGAGTGCTAACGCCTTTCTTGCAGGCCCCCCCTTCAGGATTTACATTCGCTTCGGCCCAAGCCTTGAACGACAGTCCAAATTTATTGGACCCGTACATTTTTTGAACGCATCAATATTTAAAGTAATTGATAACTTATAATTATTAAAATTTCTTATTATTTATTAATATAGATATCCAAATTTGAAAAATAAAATTTAATATATTAGTTTTTATAATGTATTTTTTTTTTTTTTGTAGTTTGCATTTAATATAAATATTTGTAAGAATAAAAGAACTTACAATTTAAAATTCAGGAAAATGCAAAAAACAAAATCACATATAATATAAGGGCATTTTAGTCAATTAAACACAAAAATATCAATATAAGCAAACAATAAAGTATAAACGCACTTCAGCCACGTGCATCACATTTCGTTAATTTCTAACGAAATGGATTTTTTTTTTTTTTTTTGCTGTAGTTTATAAAGCATAGGGGAGCTTTTAGCCTATTTCTAAAACACATGTGCATTTTTAGCTATTTTAGAAACACCTAGGGGGTAAAATAGAATTTAGCCCTCTTTTAAAAGTTATAAATGTATCCTTAAAATTGCAATTGTAGGAGTAATTACACCACTTTCCTTTGAGGTTTGGTGTAATTACACATAAATTCAACGTGGTTTAAAAAATTACATCTAGTACCCCGGGCATTTGTTTTCTCCTAACAAATATATATCTCCATTAGTCAAAGTTCACCGAATTTGCTGATTTAGCGAAAAAAGAATGAAAATTTATATTTACCGATTGATTTAGTATTGATTTATTGCAGACTAAATAACTTATTTTGCTGACCAAACTAGCCTTGTAAGAGTGAAAATATAGCTCATCACTTAGTAGCGTGTGAAGATGTATAAGGGTAGTTTGGTTAAACTAAAATTAGTTTGACCTGCAAAAAGTCAATAGTACATCAATTAGGTAAATATTGTTGGATAGCTTGTCCATGTAAATTTCATGTCCCACATGGAATAATTAATTTTTTTTTGGGTAATGGTAAATTGCATTAATGAAAAAAATATATGTACAAGGCATCGAAAAATGTATCAAGTGTGCTATCGGCCAAACTATTTTCCGAATCCTATACAATGATCTAACATGTAAAACCTGTTTACAAGGCTCACTAAAGAAAGAGACTATAGTCCTATAGGCCAAGCAATTTTCCAAATCCTATACAATGTTCTAGTTTGTAAAGAAGGGATAAACTTATCGCTCAAAATCCTTAGCCAAACTTCCTCAATCACTCGTCGTGCTACATATTCAGCTGCTGAGCTTGTAGCCGTAAATTTCCTGTTGTTTCGTTCGATCCAAATGTAGTAAACTAATGCTGCCAGAAGTGCACGAGAGGCTGCATTTATTAGGTGTTCATATCTCCATCTTTTACTAGCCCATTTAATGCATTGCTGCCAGCCCGAGAGAGGCCAGTGGAACCGGACCTGTCTTTGTACTATTTGTAGGCACCTTCTTGTGTAAAGACAGTTGAAAAACAAATGATCGTGTGATTCTACATACTGTCCATCACAGAGAACACAACCATTGTCCCCACGAGAAATCCAATGTTTGTCCAATGTGGAGAGTTTCTCCAAAATAGCTAACCAAAGAATGAAGTTATGTCTTGGAATTTTGTACCTGCCTTGTAGGAGTCCATGCCACACCACTCGGTCCTTCGGAGGCTGAATCAGCTCTGTCGCAGATTTTACAGAGAACTGGCCCGAGGGATGCCTCCACATGATAGTGTCGGGTGAATTTTGATGAACCAGTGGTAGTTGAGAGACAATCTCATTGATGTCAGGGTCATTAATTTGGCCAGCTCCAGTGACCATGTTGCAATGCTCTAGAAAGGAAGGAATTCAGAGGCCAACCTGTAACTTCTGGCCCCCTCGGGAAGGCGATAGATAGTGGTCCTTGTTGATGCCATATATCCTGCCAAAGCTTAAAAGTAGAGCCATTTCCTACTTGATAGATAAGTCCTCTCTGCAGCACCGGCCTTAGTTTTATTATTTTCTTCCAGCCCCACGAACCGGTTGAGCCATTAAACGTCCAGAGGCTGTTGTTGCGAAGCCGGTGATGCAATATCCAATCAACCAAATCGAGTGTCTGTCATTCTGTACAATTTTCCATAGATGTTTGAGCATAAGGGCTTTGTTGATAACAAGGATGTTATGAAAACCTAGCCCTCCTTCTTCTTTCGGTCGGCATATCTGGTCCCAAGATACTTTGGCACAGCCGCGTCCAGTTGATCCCTGCCAAAGAAATTTACGCAATTTAGCTTCAATAATATTGATGATGCCTTTAGGAAGGATAAATACCGATGCCCAGTAGGAATGCAGGGTGCTTAGGACTGATTTGATCAGCTGAGCTCGTCCAGCAAACGTCAGGCTTAAGTGACGCCATCCTGCTATCCGAGTGTCCAGTTTATTGATGAGGGGTTTACAATCAGCAATAGTGAGTCTGGAGGAGATAAGAGGCACTCCTAGATATTTAACTGGCAAGGATCCCTCCTGAAAATCCAATATGTCAATCATTTGCTGTTTTTCCTGCTGTACAGCCCGTGATAGAATGATCTGGCTCTTATTAGGGTTGACTTTAAGTCCAGACAATTCAGCAAATTCGGACAGAGTGTGTTTAATCACTCGGATTGAGGGGATATCAGCTCTGCAAAATAATAAGATATCATCTGCAAAACACAAGCTTAGTATTCGCTGCTTCGTGCATTTCCAATGAAACTGGTAGTCAGGAGCATTACGGACTCTGTATCTTAATAGAGTACTCCATATTTCCATGACAAGGACAAACAAATATGGTGATATCTGTCCTGTATGGCGACTGTGATCTTATTCCTAGGAGGACATTATGGAACACACTCCAATCTGTAGCAGCTGATGCTGACGAACCGTGGCTTGTCTTAGGAGATTTTAATGCTGTGATTGATGACAGTGAAGTCTGTGGCCATGCGGCGGACACATCAGCCTCGATGAATGAATTTCGGCAATGCATATTGGATTCTGGCCTTATACACCTTCCATTTACTGGCTGCCCGTTCACTTGGCATAATTGCAGTACAGGGAATCGCAGCCTTTGGAAACGCTTAGACCGGATGCTAGTTAATGAGGCGTGGCTGGACAAATGGCCGAATGCATCCTATATCAGTGCCCTGCCCAGTACATCTGACCACTCACCCCTCATCATTCATAGCGAATACAGTGGTACTGATCGTAGGCCCTTTCGATTTGATAATTTCTTGACTAACCGTTCTGGTTTTCTTGATTCTGTCAAACTCACTTGGAATAATTAATTAAGCTTTCAATACTTAATAAAGAGTTATCCACTTAAATGTGTAAAATGAAAAACGTAGGGAATAATTAAATGAGGAAATTTATATATATAAATTCACTTGGCACTTGTGCACGTGTATCCTACGAATAAACATAATATTTTATTGTATTTTATTTTCAAAACATTATGTTGTATAATTATTTTGATCTCTTATAAAAGTTGCAAATAATAAAAATATTTTTATTGAAATAAGATGACTTTGCTGGAAATATAAAATTAAAGCTGTGACTTTTTCAGAATCATCTAATCAGGAAAAGATGTATTTATTGAAATATTGTGACTTTTGGATTGAGGAGATGCAAAAGAATGGCTGCATGTTTTCTGAAAAGGTGTTTGAATATCTATAAATAGATGAAATCAAGTGCCAGAATAAACACTTCTATTTTATCAGTTCTTCACTTAATTACTCTGTCTTTCAAGTTGTCCTTGAAAGATGGCTTCCGAAATTGCTGTTCGGCAAGCCTTGGTTGGTTTTGTTGTATCCTAGAAGTGAGTTTGCTTAACTCACCAACAACCATATAGTGGGGGCAAATTTCACTTTAAGGACAGTGAAATCACGCTTCAAAACCTCTCCAATATTCATGTATTCTCAACAAATATGAATTTCATTCAATTTTTTTTAATATTAATAAATTCAGTGAATTTTAAATATTAAAGGGATCTATTTATTAGATAAAAACAAACGTGAGAGGTATTAGATGTAATTTTTCAAACAAAATGGTGGTTATGTATAATTACACCAAACTTCAAAATAAAATAGGATAAATTACATCAACACCCCCTGAGGTTTGATGTAATCACAAATACATCCCTGTTAGATCAAAAATTAAATTTACCTTCCTTGAGGTTTGTTCCATCTCATTAAACTCCACCAGTGCATGTTATTCCAAAACACCCTTGATAAAAAGTTTGGCTATGATTTGACCAATTTTTCAGACTAAAATGCCCTTTTGATCAATTTGTAATGTCTTAAAATATTGAGGTGGTTAAATATTATTGTCTCACATACTTTGTACTTAAATGTAATATTTTTTTTTTTTTTTGGTAAAGTAGCCATGTTTGGTCATTATATATTGCGAGATTATCTTATATACTATGATGAATTATGTCCACACCCCTTGAGGTCTAGTATAACTACAAATACATCCTTATTAGACAGAAAATTACATTCATTCTCCTAATGAAGTTTTGTTTAAGGAGGTTTTAGTCTTTTTCAAAATTAATTTTTTCTTTATTTTGCCAGATAAATGAAGGATGTGTTTGTATTTGCACACTTTCTTTTTTGCAAGCATTGTAATATTTTACAAACCTCGAGGAGGGAAAATATCATTTTCTATCTAACAATGATGTATTTGTAATTATACCAAGACCTTAGGGGGTGTGGATGTAATTCACCCTAATATATAAGATATTCCCCATAATATTTAATGAACAAAAACGGCTAGTTTAGCAAAAAAAAAAAAAAAAAACTAATATATTATATTTAAGTACAAAGTGTGTAAGATCATAACATTTAACCCCCTCAATATTTTAAAACATTACAATTTGGTCCAAAGGCCATCTTCGTCTAAAAAGATGGTCAAATTATAGTCAATTTTTTTTATCAAGGGTATTTTGGGAATAACATGTGTCGGTGGAGTTAAATATAAGACGGAACAAACCTCAAGAAGGGTAAATATAATTTTTCTAACAAGATTGTATTTGTAATTATATCAAACTTTAGGAGTGTTGATTTAATTTACCCAATAAAATAATATAATTATCCCTTGTAATTAATATCATCTCCTTCTCATATACAAAAGCTTACAAATGCATCTCTTAAGATAAATTATGTGGATAGTGTATTTATAATTTTATACAATACGATATATATTTATTTAATTAAATATTGAGGGAGCGCAGGCATTTTGGTGTTGAATGGTAGGGACAAGATTGGCTATTCTCGTCATTCAAAGTGTCTACATTTGATTGATGTACTATTTTACTGAAACTCCCAAATATTCACTAAATAAACAACCCTACCTTGCCTAAGTTCTTTGCTCTTGTATTTTTATTTTTATTTTTTTGTCTGTTCTAACTATTTTCATTAAAAAAAAAATAGATCGCCATGGAATATTCTTCATCGATACATTTAATGGGAATTACACTCAATTTTTAAAATTTATTATAATTATGAATATTTTTTTATTATTTTAAAAATATATAAATACTTTTGATGTTTGATAAAATTACGTAACTTTTTAGATGGAGTTTTAAAATTGTCAACTTTGTCTTTATTATATTTTTTTAAATAAAAAACTATAAAATAAAATTGGATGAGGTGGATGAAAAATTATCAAAAAAATTATCCATTTTGCTCATAAAAAAATTGCTGAAAATTTTAAAAAATTATTAAATTATAATTCATAGTCTATAAGAACATTTTGATAATAAATCTAAAGTCAACTACCAAATTGAGCTAATTGTGAGAAGACTATTAAAATTAAGGGGCATTGGTAAATTTTCAGACAACAATGGGGTATTTTTAATTATGCCAAATTCAAGAAAATTCGTTTTAAGTTACCCAAATATTTATCTAATTAATCAATTCGCTCCCCATAACAAAATTATAAATTGACCGCTATAAATTCATCGTACACTCTCGTAAAGTGGTGAGCTCTATTTTTTAATAGGACGAAAAATTTCTGACATTCAAATAGAAAATCACATCATATCAACGTATGAGTTTATTGTTATTAGTAATTTGTGGTATATCCTCTACGAGTGTAAATTTTATAATTTTAAATAAAATATTTATAAAATATTTATTATTTAATAAAATATATACAAATAATAAATTAATATAAAATTATAAAATATGATGACAAAAAAAGATGTATGAATTTTTTTAAAAAAAATAACTATTAAAATATAGTTGGGGAATAGAAAGTTAAATTAATGAAGATAAATAAATAAATTAAATAAAAAATAGACCAAAAATAAGAAAGACATCAAAAAGTCCTCTCCCTTTATATATATAGATTCTAATAATTT
The DNA here is from genome assembly GCA_034509725.1 of Sesamum angolense. Lineage (NCBI taxonomy): Eukaryota > Viridiplantae > Streptophyta > Magnoliopsida > Lamiales > Pedaliaceae > Sesamum > Sesamum angolense. The sequence goes on along the minus strand of JACGWL010000008.1, from coordinate 13,405,407 downwards.
TATCATTGCAAGTTATGTGCTTTTGCAGGTTGATTACATTTTAATTATTCTTCTTTTGTCATTTTCTTTCTATTTTTTTTTTTCTCTTAATCTCCTACTCTTCTTTTTCTTTTTGTTTTTTCTAGTGTTGGAATAATATTTAGCATCCATTTTCTTTTCAGAGTACATGGGAAAGTAAGAGAAAATGGTCATTATAAAAAATGCTTTTATGTTTTTCTTTTACAATTGACAATTTTATATTTAATTGTCATTGTTTCTTTTTTCTTTTTTAAGATTTCAAAACACTCAAAACAAAATAAGATTAAGGATAAATTAGGCCTTCAAAAAAATATTTTGGCCTAGTGGGTTTATGGAATAAGTAATCCTATTTCATTTGGTCGAATTACTATAAACTATTTATCCTCCTCAAAATCAGGCTCAATTTTATTATTCTGGGTAAGTAAACAAGCCACTAGGTTGGATTGGATTGGATATCCAGCCCAATCGAGCTAAGTAAATATGGCCTTACATAATAAAGTTTAAATTCATAATATTTAGAATAAATGATAACGGATTTTTCTCAACTTTACCATAATTTCAAATACCCATGGGATTAGCGATAACCTAACAAATATGCACTCGTGACAACCCATTGTAGGGAGATTTGTTAGACGATCGTTAATCTCAAGGGGTATTTATAATTTTTCATTTAATGAAGAGGTATTTATAATTACAACAAATTTTAAGAGAACCGTTGTAATTTACTCTAATATTTAACTCAAGGCAACCAGATAAGGGTGTTTTGCTAAATTTATTTTTGAATTTTTTTTTATAAATTATAATATTTTTCGAACTTATATGATATTATATTTTACTAGCATTTTATAAGTTTTCACACACCATCTAAGATATTCTACATAGCCCATGAGCTTGTCAAGACACTCTCTAAGTAGAGTGGAGAATAAGGCGAAAAACTGAAGGGTGAATTAAGGAGGAAGTACCTGTCTAAGTTCTGTGCGTACAACGATCATCCGTCCAGTTTCTTTGACCCTCCAGCTACCCACTGCAAACGAATTACGAAAACATCAATTTGTTAAGTGAAGATATATACGGAACCGAGGCAGCAGGAGAAACAATTAACTGAATTAGTAGATATAACAGAACACACATTTCGTCTCCAGCCCGTTTGTTTTGAAAACAAGATCGCGCAGGATAAAGGGTCTGGTGTTTTCATATGAAAATACGTTTGCTTCTTATTTTCTAGAAGGAGTTATTTTCAATCATATCTTCAAAGTCCACACCAAGTTTTCAAAAGGTTGCATCTTTACTTCATATATTACCGCTCTGAGCGCTAATTCTATCGTATCTGAAAATTAAAACACAAAAAAGTTATCACAAATAAAATATATATTTGATAGGTAAAAGTGGGTATAATATCTAGTTGATCCGCTGATTCTTCTTTTCAAGAATATATTTGATAAATTCAAAGTAAAATCTTCTCGTAGATCTTCCCTTGATTTGAATTTGAATTTTTATAACGTTAATTAGAGGGCTCACGCCTGTAATCCCGAATTAAACGATATAGTCTTGACTTGAAATTGATGATTTGAAAGTAGATTCACCACTTGTATTTTCTTGAGAGATATTTGAATGTTTATAACATCAATTCGAGGATTTAGTGCATATAATCCTGAATTAAACACTATAATTTGTGGTGCACCTTCGACGAAAGAATCGATCTCCGCTTTGAACGCCTTTGAATATTCTTGAATTTTGAAGAACCGCGTAGAGAGAATTATTTGCAATTTTCCTCTGCTTTGCTCTTCGTTCTTGAGCTCTGTGTGTTTGAATGAGTTTCAAGGACCCATTTATATAGGTGTCAAAGAGGCAAAGTTGTGATACACCTAAACACCTTTTGTATTATCTCTTTATAATTTAATTTAAAGAGATAAATGCATCATATATTTAATGACATGATTGGTCAATTTGGCATTATCACTTTAATATTAGTATTTTTTAAAGAGATAAATATCACAAATATTTATCTTAATTTGATTGGAGCATACATGCAATTGATCCACATGGTGCGGTGTGATTGGCTGGAATCTTTGACTGCAAAGCATGATTTGATTGGCCGGAATACTTCATTTTGCCACTTGTCGGCCATTAATTTGATGACAAAATATATATAAAATATCAATTAAATTGATTATTTTTACTTGGAATTAATATAGTAAATTCCAAAATATAAATAAAAATTAATAATTAATATATTATTTTACACTTATCGTCATTCAATTGGACATGAAAATTTATATGTCTACAACCCCTTTCTTTAGAATTTGAGAACAAGTAAATTGAACATGTTTTCTCAAAACCTAAGTTCAAATCAACATGTTAACTCAATCGTACCATCTCTTATAGCAGTCGGGCCATCAGCAAAAAGCGCAACAACAACAAAAGTCATGGCAACATCAAGCATTTTGTTCATGTTGATATTGATGGCACATATGAGTCATGTGAAGGTCCTTTAACAGTGACACTATTCTCTGTCCAGGTAATCTCCACGCCCTTCAAAAGAATAGCAAGAACAGAAGATCAGAAAAGCAAAGAGACTTAGTGAAATCGAGGTTGATTCCTTTTGACAAATATTACATGATTCACAAAGTTAAGCTTGAGAAGACTGATCGTATATTAGATAAAGACAGCCAAACTAGTGGTTTTCACAACTTGGAAAATTCGTATGAACCAGTAAAACAAAGAAAATAAATTAGACAGTACAAAGACCCTTGATTTCAAAATATTATGTTGTCCCTTGTCGTCATGTTTTACATTACGAATTCCGACATGACCATCTGGTTTCAGGAAAGTATCTCTAGTATAACAGATGACTAGAGAGGGTGCATTGTAATTTTCAAAAGTCGAGGGCCTTTTTGAAATATAGCAAAATCTCAAGGGGTGTCCGGTAATTATCTCAAAAAGGAAATATGAGAATTGAAGAAACAATGGCATGATGAGTACCTATAAACTACTTGTCCCACAACCCTCAACAGTAATAGCTCCACCTATAATAGTTCCACCAGCCAAGAAGTAACTGGCACTTGAGGCGTCATCTTTGACGTAAGCATTTCCAGGAGACCTGATAAGAAATTCAAATTTCAATTTTTTACAAAATTGAGTTTCTCAATGCCGTCTAAACACTTGCACATAGGGACTTGTACTTTTGACCTCCTCAAACCAGAAACCTGTCCTAGTTATTCGTGTGCTCGACAAAGACACCAAACCGTTCCATTGACTTAATTGTCATCTCTACATAAGGAACCGAGATAAGCTTGTCGACGATTCGATCTCCACGTCACCTAAAGTCAGGGGAGCTGCCATGAGCAAAGTCGTCAAGTATTGGCTGCATATTGTCCCAGAGAGCTTCACCTGCCAAAAGAAGCAAAACAAGCAGCAACATTGACACAATCTTGTCAAGGATTACAAACTTTTTTTTATTTAAATTAGGAAGAGGATCATGATCGATGCAGAGCGAAAGAAAAACATAACAGATCAACATATATAAAATCAATTAAAGAAAATGAAAACTCCATACTGAAATCAATCACTTAGGATGTTCAAAAATTCGAGGTAGAGATTTGTCAAGAAATCTATCTTAATAACGAACTCCACAATAAACACATGTATAAACACTGGCAAATTATGCCAGATAAATGACTTGAGATTATGGAACCACCTTTCCCCCTGGACGACCTCCCTTTCCAACAACACGAACAGGAGGGCAGTTTGTGCCCAGGAAACAATCGACCTTAGCACCGAGTTGCTTAAGTCTAGTGACCAAATCAGCTATCGGTCTCTCTCTCAGTCTCTCATGCGGGGAACCCCATCAAGTACAAAGCTGAAAGTCCATGTAATCATAAGATTACCAGAATCTATAGCTCAATAAAATCACAAGAAAATGAGTTGGAGAAACTGTAAATAGAATGTTGAAAATTGTCCACAATTCCATGAGATTGATAAAAGCCTATTCGACATACCTTGCCGTTTCTGTGTTTCCCAGAAAAAGTTGAACTTCATCCTTGGATTCTTTTGATATGGGAAATAGACCACCACAGCCTTCAACAATGTCTCGTTGATTTGATTTATCTTCATCCACATTCATACAAAGCATAATGGATATCATCACTGTCCAATAAGTTGTCCACCACTGTCATTCCCAGCAAAACAAGGGAATGGTATGTAATGAGCACACATCAATGCTATCGATGGAAATACCTATAGCTAAACCCTGAAAGTTCTTAAGTTGATGATTTAAAAAGAAACCAGAAAAGACTAGGAAAAGAAAAGGTGAACAAATGGTATGTGGTAATCTAAGAATCATACAATTGTATAATGAAAACTAAAAACAAGACAGTGGAGATGAGATGAATGTCGTACCATAGCATGTTGGTTCATAGATATAAACATTTATGTAAAAAACTTTGACATTGTTATCCTGAAACCAAAAATGGAAAAGCAAATTTCTATGTAGTCTGTAAATGGGGTGAGATTGCAGCACAAAGATGAAGGTGCATCTTAATCTCGTTAAAATAAATATAATATGTTGAGAAATGCAGGTTATGCTCAAGGTAAAGGGTAAAAGATCTCCTCGCTTCAATCTAATTCAAGGCACGCGAAATTAGTATAATGAAACTCTGTCCCTTCTATATTAATTTGGAAGTTATAATCTTCAAAGAGAACACAATTACATCTTGATAGAAAGCTCAATGACTCTTCTTGCCCATCAATTTTCTCATACTAATAACCATAAACTTCCCTAGTGAAATGACAAAACTTTGAGTTGATTACTATCATTTCATTCTTAAACTCATACTAGAAGAAATTATCCGTTGAACAAAGAGTTCAATATCTCTTCACTAGTCTTAGTCTTTGCATGACAGTTTATCAGAAAACTGTTCTTTCCAAAAGTTCCAATGGCGGCACACTTCTTGAATGAAGAAAAGAACAAATGTTCGATAAAAGAGTCCATTCAGTAACCCCATTTAAATGCAACGTTAGAAGCAAAACAAGTTGCAATGCATATGCATTTCAATGTCAGTGCGGAAGCACAAGCATGCACAAAATATATTGCATAAAAACAATAAAATGAACAATAACACAACTTCTCCCAGAAATCAGAATCACACACATCTTATAAATAATACATTCACATAAAAAAACCAAAAACACAATCGCATCTGCATAACTAAATCAGAAATGATCGATAATGGTAATGCAACTAGAAAGACAGACATTTGAGCCAAGCAACCTCGATCGAACAAAGATTCTAAACTACAATCTCTAGACTTAAAACTTGCATCAAGACCTCAACCAAAAGCTAAAGAAGTCTTTTCTTTTCTTATATCTTTATCATCTTAAAGGTACAAATACAAACTTTAATCTAACACTTTGCATTCTCAACTACCAAAATACATTGGAAAAACACCCCATCTTCATGCACAATCCCAAAGAAACTCATTTCCATAACAGCAATAGACAAATATCATGATTAAAAAACACTTAATAGATATTAAAAGTTCCATAAGGTTCATAATCATAGAGCACAGACTACTAAAACATAACGTTACCTCAGACAGGGCATCAAGAAGTAAAATGCGGTTTGAAAGTGATTTTGCTCTCGAGCAATTTAACGGTGCTGGAGATTTTCTTAATAGATTCCAAAATAATTTCCAACACCATCGACGGCTTTTCAGTGGTGGTAACAGAGGCCAGAACCTTCAATGAACTCTTCCTTCTAACCTTCAAGATTGAATGTTTACACAAAACCAATGAGTTTTTTTATGAATACTGCAGATTCTTGGAGCTAAGAAATGAAGAACATGAAGTTGAAGGAGAAGACTTAGCATTAGGGATCGGGAGTTTCGGTGCATTATAGGATGTGAAAATTATGGTTCTATGTACTGACAAAAAAGCAAGAGTATTATTTTTTATTATGTCAGACAAATACAGAGGAATATAGAATTGCAAATTAATCATGATTCTAAACTTAGCAGCTCTATGAGCTTGCAAAAATGAGAAGAATCTAACATTTCTAGAAATATCTAGAAATTGTTTGGTGCAAGATTACTTTGCATTTCACTTGGGTAGATGCAATTTTTAGTGCAGCCTACAGTACGAAAAAGTGCCTTTACGTAGTTCTCCAACTCTTGTTAATATGATAACAAGCATATGTCATGTGCCTACTTGACAACTGATGGAGGAATTTATCGCGCAATATGGATTCCTTAAGAGGAACCTTGTTTATGTGAGGTCAATGGAAATCTTAACTATAAGAGTGAAGATTCATAAAGAAAGGCGCTCATTTCTTTGCAATGATGATATTTTATTCATCTCCACTTGCAAGAGATAACGGAAGTGACTCAAAAGTCAATGGGAATGGCTCACTAGAATGATGATTCTCAATATTCCACAAATAAGGAGAGAATATTGAAAATGTTCTCCATCGTTTATGTAAAACTAAATGGGTATCCTCCATAATTATTATGTGGATGTTGATGAGTCACATCTGAGAATTGACTTTACTCAACACTTCAAGTGGACAATTGCTTAAAGGTTAATTGATAACCCTAAATACTAAGAACGAAGATAAGACTATAGGTTGATCTTCTATGTATGTGCAAGATCATTGGAAACATGTGGTTTCTAAATGATAGGTACAAAGTGGATAATTCATGAAGGTCAGTTGAGGGCGAACTATTTATGCCCACTCGAGGGGTGTAAATGTGAGACATTTTTTATGAAGGTGAGAAATTGTTTGAATTCTCCATAGCCACTATCGCCACTTTCATCTAGTTGTGCTGAGCTAATGATAGTTTACATATCCAAATAAGAAGTGGACATGAGGATCAATGTGGATCTTCTAATTAATTCAAAGTAGTGGGGCAAGCACAAGTTTGATGCTTGAAAGCTCCATTCATAACATGAATTATTGTCCAACAGTGATAACATTGATTTCATCGAGCTATTATTTGATAAGCTTAACGATGATCGAGATGATCATCGAATATGTCAAGATAATGAGAGAATATAGCTCTCACTTTTATGTGGGTGAAAAAGTATGTCGGCTAGAAGTGATATGGAGATATCGCCAAATAGAGTGGTTGTCTTTCATGTGGACATAAGGAGAAAGTATATGTACCTAGTATTCACATACTAAGGTTATATACGTGCCATACTATTTTTTATCGATACTCCAATAATGACATCGTTCTTAGCTTAATGAGATGTCTTGAAATTGAAAGAGGAAAGGAAATGCTAATGAGTACTAATTGATTAAGCGCTGTAGAATATTTTGATGCATAATATGTGCGCTCAACTAGTCCAGTGCTCAACAATTAAGAATGGTGAGTAGATATCAAGATGATCTGCACATTGTGTGATGCACCTAAGTGATCAATAAGATATCTATGGATGTGGTCTAGGATCAAGTGAAGATTATCTGGTCATGATGCATGTTGTCATGCACATATATGAGACGTTGTATGCTTTAGGTGCCAAGTATTTTTGGAGGACCTAGTATACCAACACCAGATATTATTGCTAAGATGTGCGCATAATTAAGTTGTTCTCCAACATGTTCTACGAGCGGTATGATCGCTTATTCCATGCACTTAGCCTTGGTATGTGCAAAGGCATGTTAGTGATAAATGATAAAGGAAGAACTTGTTTCTTATAGCTTGTGAGAACATGATTGGTACTGAATCGTGAAATGTCACTAGGTCTTGATTGGCTCTCTCATACGGGTAATCGCCCTGGCGCTATGATAGCAAGTGGGATGAGACTTAAAAGATCATTTCACATAAATGTGCCATGCCATTGATCACCTTCGCACTTGAGAAGTGGGGAAGGATAATGGATAATGAATAGTCGCCTTAGCTAGAGGAGCTAAGATGAGATCATATACTTGATCGATTATGAAGTATGACCGCACTTCATAAAAGGCCTAATATTGAGCTGAACATGCAAACTACTAGAAGGTATTAAGAGAGTGACTGTCTGGTAGTGCGCAATTTAGGCGCTTGAATAGCGACTAGACTTAGGTTCATATGATGTTAAGAGCAGTAACATGCCTAAATTGAGTGGGAGCTCCATCATAACATGTATTCATACTACATGTGTTTTGAGACAACCTTTTGTGGGAAGTGACTGAATGGTCCCTACTTCGCCACTGTGTGAGCCTATATTATTTCTTGTACCTTTTGGAACTGTGGATCATGTCATGAGGTGTAAGCTTGATGACGCTACTTTAGCATGATACCCAATGGGCATGAGTGATTTGATCTGTCGGAGCATGTCTAGAAAAGCTGACGACCAAGCTGATTGCTATGAGAGGCTGAGGAAGAATTAAGTTGGTTATGCACTTGTGTTCTATTGTTCATAGTCCGGGCGACTGTGTTGGAATATGTCCGACTAGTCATGAACATAGATACATATTTGAGTGAGTTAAGCATGCTCTATTTATTGAGGGATCTAGAAATGCTTGATTAAGTGCAACCACAAAATTTGGGGTACACAGCGAGTTGTTGAGTTGTAGGATTATGTTAGTTTGGAGATGCCTTAATATAACTCTCCTTATTGTTCTTTATCGCTTGGTCGCACACCTCATTTCCTGTATGAAGGGATGAACGTGAGATTGAGAACCCGAGATGATGAGTAATCATGGAGATTGAGTCAAATATGTATGCGTGGAAGATGTTGAAAATTGGGTCGGGTTTGTGGATCCATGACCCAATATACATCAATATTTGAGATAGAGTTTGAGTCTCCCAAATACATGTTGGGATAAGGATTCCTTTGGGATAAACCCTATCTGGGATAGTGTTTGTAGACTTCCAATTATGTATTGGGATATGGACTCCTCTTCAAGATAGGGTTATGTACTCCTATAAATAGGGTACATGGTTCTAATCAAATTACAATACAACAACATAGAAACATAGTTGTGATACAAATGAGTTGTTCACAATACTCTCTCCAATCCTCTCTCTATTTCTTCTCTCTACGTTCTTCCTTGGATCATCACCATAGACTTCTAGAATTTAAGGTGTGTAAACGAGTGGGTTACTCTAGTACTAGTTCACCAAGGCGATTAAGGTATGATCGTGGTGTTGGACAAGTCTTGGAGCAAGATCCAATATGGGTAGATCGTGAAAGATGGTGTGTTCGCGATCCAGTCAAGGTATGGGCTCGTAGAAGAGGCTGATCCATATGCGTGGATCGACATGCTTCCACACTTAAGGTTAATTCGATCCAAAATTATGTACCTATATGATTAACATCTGTGTGCACATAATTATTTCATTATATACGAGGTTTGTTATAAGATAATTATTTGTATTATGTATTGTTATTTTTCAACATGGAGCTTGTGCCACAAGTTGCTCACCTGCGCCATTTTTGGAAAGAATTATCACAGGTTTTAGCGATCCAGATAACACAATTGAAGCTTTTCTGAGATGAGTTTGCGTGATTTTCTGAATTCAACAAAATCCAACTAATTCTTGGTGAGGGGTTATGTTGGTTAAAGGGTGTAGGGGTTGGCGAGGGAGTGCACACAATTTAGGGGTGGGTGTCCAATCGGGTTTTTTTGGGTCGGATACTCGATAAGTCAAGTAGTGTAAAAATAAACCCAATTTGGAATCCTATTAAACCGGTTGGGTACCCGATTAGTCGGGTTTGGGTTTTTTTTAAATAATTATTTATTTTTTAAAATTAAAAAATAAAGTCCAATAAAGTATATTGAAGAGAAAATATGTACATACTGTTAGTAGAAAAGTAATTACAAATATGAAAATATTAACCAAAATTTTGAAATGTCTTTGTGAAAGGAAACTCAGTTAAGAGTAATAAATCAAAAACTTATGGTTTGCATTCTTCTTCAAAAATAAAATCTCAAACCATTTCATGACGGCTTCATAAAATCAATGAGCACATATTTATGATTATGAAAACAAATAAGAACAAAAAAAAAGACAATCATTTACAAAATTTAAACTAATTTTACCATACTGTTAATTGACCATACCAAATTATAATCTTAAAACTCCAACCACAATTTAATTACAAAAATAACATCAACAACATATTTAACATACATAAAATCTCATTAACAATTCACAACTACATGATACTAAAACACAAAAAGAAAATTCTATCGAATTGATCCGACTGCCAAGAGTTGTCGTGCACAAAGTAGAAATGAATAAATGGCACCATCAAATGTCAATGATTATTGAATCAACACTCAATTTAGTCAATTCTACAATAAAATATAAAAGAATTACACAACTATAAATAATTAGAGTACATAAAATTGATAAGAAATAAAGTATAAGAAAAAATAAAAATTACTTTTCTCAACTATTTCAAGTTCACTCAAATCCTCCTCAATGCTAAGTGATTTGGAATCTTTCCTAAGCCAATTTTGAGCACAAATAAGTGCTTGAACTGTTTTAGGAGACAAAGAGCTCCTAAAAGCATCAAGAACGCGACTACCGGTACTAAATGTGATTTCTGAAGTAAAAGTTGAGATCAAAACTACCAATATATCCCAAGCCATTTTTTATCGAATCGGAAACCTTTGAGTTTTACTTTTCACCAATTTGATATACCAAATTTTTTTCTATGTATCTCAACATCCTCACCAAGATATTTCTCTAATTTCGATTTCACACGATCACCTTTACCCCCTGTTTTGTACATACTGAACTCTTGTCCAATGGTAAACTTACGAGTAACCTCATGATCATGCTCAAACTCAATTGAAGATGAACATGGTGAAGAAACATGACTAGATGATGACCCCGGGTTTCCTGGCGTTCCTTGAAGAGTATGACCATATATCAACTTATAATCATTAAACAACTCGTAAAGGCCATCCCTCACTTGCTCTTTCATCCTATCACTTTTTTCAGTACCATCATACAATTTATCAAAGAAAAATTCTATGAACTCCAATTTATGACGTGGATCAAGAACTACAACATAATATAAAATTATATTCATCTTTTCAATAGATCCCCAATACTGGTCATATTTTTCCTTGATTTTTCTTGACATCTCACTTAATTCAACATCATTACTACTTAACCACTGTCAGAGAAGCAAGTCAACCTCACATATGTACCAGAACACAAGATTAGATGTAACATATAAGGCACCAGAAATGCGCAAAGTGAGATTGTAAAAATACAGTAAAAATTTCACCAGTGGTTTTGCCCTCTCCCAATCGTAGTCAATCTGCACCCCCATCAACTGGTTTTTTTCAAAAGATCAACATCTTCATAAGAATCAAATGCTCTCTTAAGGTATATAGCAGCCTTAAACATCAAGTAGGAGGAGTTCCAGCTATTAGGCACATCAAGAGATAAAAAAATTTCGTTTCACTTTTCCAAACTCAACACACTCTTGAAATTTTTTGTACCTAGCTGGAGAATTCCTAGCATACCTAATGGCCCCTCTAATACGAGATATAGCTTCATGCTCATCCTTGCCCTTTAAACCATCCTGCACAACAAGGTTAACTATATGTGTTGTACACCTCATGTGCACATATTTCCCACCTAGATGTTTTGGCCCCAATTTTCAAACTTTCTTTTCAAGTAAATGATAGCCCCATCGTTAGAAGACGCATTATCAACTGTGATAGAGAAAACTCTATTGGTACCCCCATAAAGCAAGCATTTTTCCACACCTTTACCCACTTCTTCACTTTTATGCCCAATAATTGGACAAAAGTTCAAAATCCTTTTGTGTAAGTTCCAATCATCATCAATGAATGAGCAGTAAGACACATATAATTAACTTTTTGAATAGATGTCCAAGTGTCTGTAGTGATGCAAACCCCTTGATCATGATTTTTAATGAACAACTTCAATCTTGCTCTTTCATTCACATATATACTGAAAATATCTTTTGTTATTGTCTTTCATGATGAATAGCAAACATCGGACATGCAATAAATATGAAATGTCTAAAGTTAGGATTTTCAACTGTCTTAAATGAAAGTTTATCCACAAGCAACATGTAACACAAAGCTTCTCTAATCTTGTCTTCATCAAATTAACAAGAGGGGCATCTCTATCTCCCATGCAAGTAGATTGGAAAGAGAATCGATTTTGACTTGTTGCAACTTCATGGGGTTTTTTCTTGTAAGATTCATAATGATTCTTCAAAGGTCTCGTTCCATGTACGTTTGGGTCAGTTTTGATCTCTCTACTACATTATTTGCACCTAGCCTTTTGGACATTATCCTTTTCACATGAAATTTACAGAAATGATCCCACCAAGGTGATCTAAAAGTCACTACCCTCTTTTTTCTATTTTTAGAATCACCTAAAATATCCTCCTGTTCCTCTCCCTCCGGATCCTTATCAATATTCTCATCACAATCATGCTTAAGATTTTCAAGATGATCACCACTAATTAGATTTTGCAATCCAACCATATTTATGGTTTGGGCATTTAATAGGTGAGTCCTCAATCAGTGACGAGTGAGACTGAGAGTAACTTTCAAATTCGCCGTAGGAGGACATGTAAAAACTGAAATGAAAGATAAAGAAATTCTTATTAGAGAAAAGAAATCCCATTATAATATTATAATTAAAAAGATGTAGTTAATTGATCAAATAATAAGAATTTAAACAAGATTGTAAAAACTCAACTCATTCACATTTATTTTATGTTAACTTACATATATATAATTCTAGCTCAAAACCTTCAAAATTAACTTATTATATTTTAATTTAATAAATCAACTACAAAACAAAAGACTAAAATCCACACACCATCAACATTATTAAAAAGGTTATTTTAATGATGTGCTTTTCATGATATACAATTATGTGCTCTTACACAAAATAACACTACACTAAATTTAAATCTAAACATTTAAATGTCAAAATATATATATATTATTAGTATCAACGCATTCATAATCATCATTAATCACCATCATCACTATAAAATTATATAACACATTGCTTGAATTTATCAGAGAGAACAACAACCTGAAGTTGTTTTTCATCTTGGTGCATAGTTCAGATTACAAGAGAATAATAATATTTTCAAGCAATTAGGCAGCAAATTTAGGAGTTTCCTTCTGCTTGATGATTTTCTACTCAAGCTCATCTTTCTTGGCTCCAATCACCCTCTCCACTCGATACATCGGAGAGCTCATCGACATCAATTTTGACAAAGTCAACAACAATATATTTGGCGGCCAAGTTGTTGAAAACCGGCTCCATAAACTTGCAAGGACCACACCACGTAGCCAAAAAATCCACCACCATCAATTTATTCAATTGCTTGGAGGAGTTGAAGTGAAGCTGCCAGCGTTGCGCCGAGAGAAAGGCGATGACGCGCGACGGTCCCAATGACTCATCGGTGGTTGATTCGGCGGCCGCCGCCTCTCCGCCCAACAAGCCCGATAAGGCTCCCCCAATGTTTGGGTCCACAGTGAAGATGCGACCTAAATAAAGAACCACCATACACATATATATAAAGAACCCAGAATAAATAAAGAACCACCATATACATATACATATACATATATATATATATATATATAATGAACTCAAAAATGTCAAAACGCTACACTATATATATATAGAGAGAGTGAGAGAGAATAACAACTTGTGGTCCACAACCACAAGTGCTCAAAAATCAACATTCCCATTTCCAAAGGCCACCACACCCACATAACGAGCCAACTCTCCCCTCTTTCTTCGACAGTTCTGGGTTCTCAATTCTTCTTTTTTTTTTTTATCTACATTCAAGTTTTCAATCCTCTATTTTTATTTTTCCAGTTCTTTATTTTCTTTTTAGTTCTCCAGTTTTCCTTTTCTTTATTTTCTAAAGTTGATTTTAAATATGGTGTAAAAAAGGGTAACCCATTATATATATATATATATATATATATATTATATATATATATATATATATATAGGGTAAAAAGAGGATGAAGAAAACTGTTGGATTACTTAGGTAGTTACCTAGGCGGGAGAGTGGAGCTGAAAAGTACATAATTTTTTTTTTTTTTAATTTTTTATCGGGTACCTGATCGAGTATCTGGATAGTATTATCATACTCTATATCGAGCCGATATCATTTAATTTATTTTTGAATTAAATCGAACCCGACTAATTACCCGAAATATTCGATCCGTTAAATTCGAACCTTATCAGGTCGGGACCCAAAAACCCGATCCAAATACCTACCCCTGGTGCATATTATTGGCAAAAGAAAAAGAGGTGCAGTAGTTGTGTGAGTGTGACTATTGTGTACATCTCATTTCACCAACCACCTTTCTCTTAAATTTTTGAGGTTGTTCTCGTCAAAATCCAAGAATAAATTTATATATAATAGTCTTCCAGGATTATTTTCTTTTTGGATTAGTTACATTTTGCTATATGAATTATGCCGTTCTTAAACTTTGGCATCAATTTTTTTTTTTTTTTGTCAACTTACCATTTTAACTTTACATAATTTTGCACTTTGTCATTTATAACTATATTTCCATAGAGTTTTTGTCAAATCACATGCAGTGCACATATGATATTTAAAGGTTATTTGATGTGATATTTTTCACATATGCTCAGCATGTTAGCATGTGATATTTTTCCAACAAATAAATCAACAAAAAAATAATAATATATAGTAAAATACAAATTTCGCAAAGTTGAGATGATAAATCGACACACAAAAAAAGTAGATATCAAAGTATAAAAATTGGTATAGTTCGAATGAAAAATAGTAATTTGCCCTTTCCTTTTCCCAGTAAAGGTAAATTGTCATTAATAAGAATAGTATAAATGTCCAGTACAACAATGCATATCAATATCTAGCCACTAAGTAAGCACAAAAAAATGGCATGACAATCAATTCTGCCGCTATTTCCAAACTCTAAGGACATGGACCATTGCAATAGAATTAGGTTCAAAGTGTTGAGCAGCTTCATCGAACTTGCTCTATGACAAGCCTAGCCAATATGCACGACTCCCTTGTAACTTGTTGGAATTTCCTCATATCACATTCTTGCAAAGATGATGAACTAAAGAGACCAATGCCACTCTATTAGTTGATTGTATTCTTTGTATTATATAATTTATTTTAGATCAAAATCTATGTTAAATTACTAAATTTAAAATGATATTACTTAATAAAAAATTATTTGAGTGAATACTTTGTCTTATACAATTAATTTTAGATTGAAAACTATGTTAAAGTATTTAAATCCAAATTAATATTACTCATTGGAAAAATAAAACAATATTAGTTGAATGTATTCTTTGTATTGTATACTTCATTTAGATAAATAAAACTATATTAAATTACTAAATTTAAATTATTTACTTAATTAAAAAAAAAATGGGCGGGCGATGCCAATTTTTAAGGGACGGGATGGGCCGAGTTTCACGAATCGGGGCAGATCTCAGGTCCACGTAAACCCGCCCCAGACTCGCCCTGATGCCATCACTATACACATGTAGAGTCCATTTACTTCTTGGTATTGGGTTAGATATCCCATTTAATCCTTTTCTATATTTTGTTTACTTTCAAACCGCAAGCCCGTGACTAACACATGCGGCCCACTACTAATTAGGATTATGTAAGGATTGTGGTCCAAGCCTTGAGGGTCTTATTATATAATCATAATTATAATCACAACCTAATCAATCCCAACCTAATTAGCTCCTACAAAGTAAATGAGCTCTCAAAGAGCAATGTGCATGTGATTTCGAGTACTCATCATCACACAAAAACACACTCCGTCCCCGTATTGTTGCATCCAAGGCTTATCCAACATTGATAATCTTTCCAAAATCGCAAGTGATAGCATAAATACATTCCTTGATATCTTCAACGGATCATGCATAAGTGTAGTCCAAAAAGCTGGTGGTGGGGAAGGTTCAAGCAACCTCATGACCGCTCTCATAGAACACCCCTCATCCCACCCTTCCATTTGATGCATTATCGCCAAGGAAAATATTTGACAATTTTCCTTATCCCTATAGCTCGAGACATCGGCCAATTTCGCTCCCCTACCCGTATAAACACCTCCACTTTTGTATTCTTGAGCAACCCAATGAACCTAGTCCTCGAGGGAATTGCTACAGCACCACCCTTTTTTTTTAAAACCACCGGGAGGTGGGGCAAGCTTTTTTGGGTCCCCATCCCTTCTTTATTCAAAAACAAAACCAAGTCAAATTTACAACGGGGAGTACTAACTCTTTAGTATCGCCTAGAAATCATAATAAAGGAGTAATACTCCATAAAATATCAAAAGCATAATAATGAGTACTACTCCCATACAAATGATAAGCAATAAAGCATAAATAAGGAGTACTAGTCCTTTACAAAATGTTTCCTAGGTATACTGTCCAAAAAAGGAAATGAGCTAGAGGCTATAATCTAGCATGTCAAAAGAATTATGTCAATTTGGTCAAATCATCAAGCCCGACTTATCACCTAAAAATGTTTTCTCGGCAACAAAAGACAGAGATTGTAAAGAAATGTGGATTACCGTCAAGTTGAATCAAAAGTTTGGCGTGTCAAAAAGTTTCTGTCACATTGCCAATTAGTAATGAGTATATCTCAACTTGAAGCCTTCAGGTTGTCTGTTGGGTACCTGTAATAGAAAATCAACCAAACCAAGCGGTCATAAAAGGAGGCAGCTCCATTTCATGACTTGACAAAAGAGAGCATAAGCAGGGAGTACAATCCCCTAACATCTGTCATCAACAATAAACCCTAAATAGGGACTGAGGAGTACAACTCCCAAAACAAGAATGTCCAAGATATGTAATGCAATGGAAGAAACCTCCTAAGCAAAGTTAAGCAGCAAAATAAACATGAACCCAATATATCACCAAACAGACAAGCATAGGGGAGTGTAAAGTAGTTAACCCGTAGATCCTCTTAAGCACCTACAAGAAAGGTTAGCATCAACAGTCTAAGGCAGCTAAGCAAAATGAAGCAAAATCAGGAGTACAATTCCCCCACATATCTACATAGTTCTGATGTTAGGGAGGCCATACGAGTCAAGTTTGATCCCAATAATCTTGCCTCTCATTTGATCAGTAGTTAGGAGAGTATATTCTTCACAAACACAAGTTTGGTTAGCAAGCAAGTCTGCTGCTAGGTTGCCCTCTATAAATATGAGATAACTTGATCTCCAATTGAGCAAGGCATAATCTGATTTGTAGAGAAGTGTTTGGTGATACCAAGTTCCTTGGCGATATCGGTTTTGAGATAAGCTGGATTATGTGTAGTGCATCTACCTCAATCAAAATTTTATGAAATCCTTTCTCCAAGCAGATCTGTAACCCACTGTAAAGTGCTTGTAGATCAGCTGAAGTGTTGGTTGAGATTTCCAAAGGTTCCAAGAAAGCAAAAAGTACCTGGCTCTTGTGATCTCTCAGAAGTCCACCTGCTCCTAAAGGCCCTGGGTTACTTTTGGATGCTCCATCATTATTTAATTTGTACCACCCAGGGCCTGGTTTGCTCAAATGCACAAAAGCAGATTTTTTATTTTTCAAATTCTGTAGAAGGGGGAGCTGCAGAAAGTTTGTTGCAATAAGGTCCCCTTTTAGATGCTCAAGCCTCCACAGCTTGCTTCTGCTAATATTCTGAAGGTAATCCAAAGTTTTAAAGATGATTGAAGAAGCTTTGAAGGGAGCGACCCTGTGTTTTGTATCGTGTCTAATTGGCCAGATATTCCACAGTACAAGCATGGGAATGATGTCTCTGATGTGCATGTGGTGAGATTCCCTCGGTTTCCAAGCTTGAATGAACGTAACAATATTGGTGGTGTGTGGGAGGGTGACATTAAACTTGGTGGCAAAATAATTCCATGCTTTAGTAGAATGGCCATTATGAAGAAATAAGTACTAGATGGTCTCTATGTTGAACAAGAGTTGGAGTCTGCTCTCTATTGGGATCTAAGAGTTGATAAGCCTCCAAAGGAAGATAGAGATGCTGGGACGAATAAGAGGAGACCATATTTTCTTGTAAAGTGGAATAACAGACTTGTGCTCACCAATGCATTCCCAAGCTGATTGAGTAGAAATTTTGCCTGTTTTAAAGATTCAGTAGAAAAAAAGTGTTCAAAAGTGATAGGCACAAAGGCTACTTTTTCCACTAGATGAGGTAGCAGAACCGTTTCAAGTTGTTGAATATCCCACTCAAAGTTGAGCCAGAAGTAGTTAACTGGAATAGATGTTGCATTTTCATGTTCAACCATTTCCTGAATTGTACCCCCTTGTAACCACCAATCATGCCAAAATGAAATAGTCCCATCCCCCAAACTCCAGAACATGTTTTTTTGGGTGTCTAATCTAATCTTGTTTAGCCTCCTCCAAATAGGAGAGGCATTTTTAGTAAGCCGATTGTTGGAATGGGTGACCAAAGGTCAATTCGATTGGCTGTTTTTCATTCGACAATCTTTATCAAATAATATTAGCTTGATGGATATGGTAAGAATACATCAAGATGGTAACGTGTTTCGTTGTGCTTACCACTAATATTGAATGGAGTTTCAATATCACAACGAAACGCCCACAGACCGATAGGTTGAACTCGTGGAGTTGAGCATAGGTTTGGCAGCTATGAAACCAACTCCTAAGGGTCCGTGTGAAATGTTCCAAATTGAGGACCTCGAGACTGGGCATCGAGGGTCCTATGGAGACTTGCACTAAGTACTGCAGCCGTATTTTGTTAGCAGGAGACGTAGGTCGTCTGTGTAGTTTTAGTAGGTTAGTTGGCAAGGTAATCAACTGACTGAAGTGACTCGAGGGGATCATATGGAAGCCTCTTAAGGCTTGGTCGGTATGATTAGGATTTCTGATTCCGATTGTACTAGAATTAGTCCTCTAACTTGAGGAATCATAGCAGTCACGTACATATGAAGACTGTATCTTGGTATGGCAAGCGGTCGTTGTGTCATGATGTATGGTCATCATAAGCCTTATCTAGTGCAGTAGGAGTATGTAGCTAGGACGGTGGATTTACAAGTGAGGGTCTGTCCCCTGTCAATATAAGACAGAGAGCTTTACTATGTGCTCTGAGATGGTTTAGACTATAAAAGTTTTTGGCCAAAGCAATTGATTGATGAAGAATAGGTTTCCTAGATCGGATCAGGAGAGTAAATGGATCTCAAGTGTTAAGCATAGTTGACAAGTCAATGATGGGAACCAACACCTAATTCCATGCCCTAGACAAAGGCTAGTAGACGGTTGAAAGTAGGACCGTACTCGTATGGATTTGGAGCCTAAACGTTCAAGCTAACAATCACCTAGTCTCTAATTTCATAGACTGTCGCTAGACGACCACCCATGGTAAGGAGCAATTTTTGATTGTTGGATAATTAGAAATATTTAATTAAATTAGATTTAATTAATTGTGTTGGTCACGCACGCCCAAGTCTAGCTGAGGGTGAACCTAAAGAGTCACACCCTAGCACTATAATGGGATGGAATTAATTTGAAATTAATTCTAGAAGTGACGGATTAATTTAATTGGATTAAATTAATCTTTGGAGAGAATAAATTATTAGATCATTTATTTAAACCAATCCATTGGAGGGATGACTTGAAATTTAATTAATTGAATTAATTTAAAATTAAGTTGGCCATTAATTAATTAATTGGGCTTGATCCGATTATAAATTAGATTTATAAATTGAATGAGAGATAATAAAAGGCTTGGATCCTTTAATTGGATTAAAGGATATATTAATTTGGGCTTATAAATTAAACTGGGTTTCATTTTAAGTCCATAAGATGTGGGTTTGATTTACTTTTAACTAGTCAAGCCCGATCCATTAAAATGCAAGCCCAAGGCCTTGGTTAGACCATGGCTAGGCTAAGGAGGAACCAAGACGCCTCCTTGGGTGTGGTGTGCACGAAATGGTGCCTTGGAGTGCACCAAAATCAGCTATGATTGTGGCTTAGAAGGGTTAGATAATTGTTGGAGTCTTGCTAGGTCAAGACTCATTGGTATCTTGTGACTAGGTCACATATAAAATCTAAAAAGCCCTCATAGCCGACTAGCAGCTATTACACACACATGAGCACGAAAATTCTCTCCCTTTTCTCTACAAAAATCCTCTCAAGATCTTAGAGATCGAAAGATGAACAAAGGATCCAACGTTAATAAATAACATTGTTGATTCTTTGCACTTCTGTGTAGGTTTTGCTAGCACAAAATCTCCACATCCATTATGATAGGATCGCGTGGATCGGCCCGGGAACGCGCAAGCGGAAGCGGTGAATTTAAATAGCGTATAAACATAAAACACCAAACGAATAAACATAAAAAACACAGTTAAAGGGGTGTACACTTGGAGTTCCCGGATGTTCAATGTAGTATAAAATAAACGTATGAAATTTAATTACACGGGGCTATGGTGGAAAACAAAAAACAAGAGGAACAATTAATGTAAACAAGAATTACCTCTTTCATTTTTTGAGCTTTCCAAACTCTCCTTGGTTGTTTCGTTCACCCGAGGCTCCAACGTAGAAGCCCTCTAGTTTGTCCACACCACACCGGAATTAGATCTCTAATCTCCTTACTAGAAGAGACCAAGAGAAAGGAAGAACTCCAAGAGTTAGACGAAGAGAGAGGGGCGGCCGAATTAGGGTTCTAGGAAGGGAGAGGAGTGTGTGTGTCCTACACCTCACACTATGTGTTGTCTTGTGTAATTAATTAATTATTCTAATAATATTAATATATATATATTATATATATATATATATATATATATAGCTTGTATGGATGAACTAAGATGTGTCTAGATACATTCAATCATCCATAAGGTAACATATTCTTTATTCCAAATAAGAATGGAACTTTCCGTTGCTAAAATATATTTTCTTTCCTAGAATTTCCGTGTGCTTAACTAAATGGGGTGACCGATTTTTACATTCAAAAAATGCAAGGCCTACTTGATTTTAATTCAATTCAATTTAATTAAAATTCTCTTAATTAAGTCCAATATGTATTTAATCCAATTAAATACTTAAGCCAAAAATTTTCTTTATTAATTTAATAAGTCCAACCTATTAAATAATAAGGACAAATCCAATATTAAATTAATCCCATTAATTTAATCATTGGGCCTTCCATCTAATGGATCTCTCATCTTACAAGTAATCCAATTACTTACTTAATTAATTCCAAATTAATTTCTTTACTATTTATATGTGACTCTTTAGGTTCACCTTTCAGCTAAATTTGGGCTAGTGTCTAACACTATTAAATCTAATTTAATTAATAATTCTATATCAACCCTTGACCAAGAAAACCCGTCACTATAGGTGGTCGTCTAGCAACGATCCTTGACAATAGAGAGTAGGTGAATATCCATGTGAACTTTTAGGCTCTCGAGTTCATTTGGGTACTGTCTTTCCGTCTACCGTCTCCCGGCCTTAGTCTAGAGCATGGAATTTGGTGTCGGTTTTTCATCATGAACTAGGCGTCTATACTTTAATACTTGAGACTGCGTTGCGCCAAATTGCTCGACATAGGAATGCTTTTCCTATTCGATCAACCACTGTAGCTACGGATTTCATGGAGCATAAACGCACCTCCAAGTGCATAGGAGATACCGCTGTCATATACTGATAGGGGATGAATCCTCTTATTGGAAATCACCGTCCTTGCTACACACTCCAACTGCATTAGACATGGTTGATGATGACCATGTCCGTGGATTGCATAGACGTCCCATGTCTGTCGTTGATGAAATATGGCACTCATCCAATGAAGCAACTCTTAGTGCAAGTTTTCATAGGACACTCGATGCCCATTCTCGAGGTCCTCGACTTGGAACATTTCAAACCCAATCCTTGGCAGTTAATTTCATGATCGTCATCTAATGCGCGGTCCAACTATTGCACGATCGTGAAAGTGGTCTATGGGCTTTGTTGTGATGTTTAAATGAAATGTAAACACACTAGATGAGCACAACAAAGAAGATGCCAAGTTAGTGAACGCTCATTTTATTCACTAAACAATATTACTTAAATAAAGATTGCTTAAATGGTTTCCAAAAAACCGTCAATCCAATTGGCTTTTTGGTCACCTATTCCAACACATTAGTGGTGGAATGTTAGTCTTTGGATGGATCCGAAATGAAAACAGAGAGGAGACAACGCTTGTAACCGTCGAGAAAAATGACAATGGTAAATATCTTTTATGTTTTCGCATCTCTCGTATTAATTCTTGGTGTATGTATTTATTTTAATTCACCGAACACCCAGCAAAGATCAAGGGTACACCCCTTGATCGGGAATAATTTCTTTAATTATTGCATGATTTAATCATTTTCTCAATTTTTCTGCTTCCGTCGTGCTTCCCGGGCTGATCCGCTTCTTTCAAGTGGTATTAGAGCCCGATTCAGTATCTAGGCCTAGAATGTAACATGTATTTCATTTTAAGCATGATTATATGTTTTAAATCTGCTTTGGAAGCATTATTTTTGGATTTTAATTGCATATCTAGATCTAGGATTTATATGTTTAATTTTGCTTTTAATTTTGGGCATAAGAAATGTTTCGAAATTTAGAATTTCTAAAAATTGATTATTTTCTTGTTGTTTCAGAAATTGTAAAAAAAAATTGGAGTTTGAAAAAAATTGAAAAAAAGCAAAGAGCAGCGACCGCCGAGGCCGGCCGTCTGGCAGACACGCAGGCATGCTCGCGCGCGGGTGAGAGCCCTGCGCTCAGTGCCAGCTAGCACGCCCACTGGGGCACGGGGGCGCCTAGGACGAGTGAGCAGCAGGCAGGGACCGATTTTTTCTGTTTTTCAGAATTTTCATATTTTTATTTTTTTGATTTTTCTGCATATTTTTCTAAAATGATTAATTTTGGTGAATTTAATTTTTGGTTGAGATTTAGCATTTTCCAAGATTAAATTACTAAAACTAATTTGATGAGTTTTCAAACAAGAATTAATTTTTTGTATGGGTTGCACTTATGTCCATTATTAAGTTGCATTATTTTACATATAAATTCCTGAGATTGGACGTGTAATTAATTTATGATATTGAATATCATTTATATAATGCATGATTTGCGTTATATTTGATGTGCATGTTTATTTTGGAAATAAATGTGTTATTTTGTTAATTGGATTAATATGGATGATCACGAAGCTAATTGGACCCTGTGTATGGTTTATTTTCTGTTGGATTGGGGCCTCCGTGCCTTTTATTTTCTAGATCTCCTTATTTTTAGCCTATTATTTTTAAGGTTTGTTTTCTCTCTATTTATGTACTCCCCCAACTGATGATTAGGGTTTCCTTTTTAAGTTGTAATGAGAGTAGAATAAGTGGAGAGGATTTTACATTTATTTTATTTATAAATAATTGTAAAGAGCAAGCCTAGATGATGGAGGCCCATGGAGATCCATGGAGAAAAGGCCCGAAGGACGGAACCCATGAAGGAGAAGAAGAAATAAAGAGAGATTACAAGGCCCATAATGTGTTAATGGATTATATATCTTGTAATAGTGTAGGTCTCCCTTAGATTGACCATAGATCCACTGCGGGTTCAGCGGGTTGCATAGTTCTTGGGCTTGTGATCATCCAATAGGGGCATGCTAGGCTTTTATTTTGAATGCGATGCATTTTATTTAATGTGTTAATATATTGGATATATTTTCATGCAAGATACTAATATTGTGATGAGGTCTCGGTCATATTAAAAATGAACTCTCACTTGGTTGGACCAAGTTAAAATGTTAGACCCTAAAAATAGAATGGCTCGTTATTCCATACATTCCATCTACAGTAATGTAGTGAGGAAGCCAATTTCACTCATACGTGGTCTCACGAGTTGTGGTACGTTTGGACTGAAATGGAGCTGCACAGTTACTGTGAACGAAGTGAATACGCACCTATTTCCCTGTCTCACAAATCGTGGGGAGCGATAGTGTGTGCTATGATTCGATTGATGGATTAGGACTAATGCCAAGTGATGTAATTTCCATGCCTTCCATCCACAGTAATGTAGTGAGGAAGCTGATTTCACTCATACGTTGTCTCACTTGTCATGGCACGTATGGACTGAAATGAAGCTGCACTACTATGTGAATGAAAAGACTACGCTTCTATTTCCCTATCTCAAGAGTCGTGTGGGGCGATAGTTTGCGCTATGATTCGGTTGATGGGTCGGTCTAACACCAAGTAACGTGATTTGCTTGGAGTCCCTTGAAATCATGTGAAAAAGGAGAGGCGAAATATCTTGGGAATCTCGTAGGACGAGAATGGTATTGGATACCTCCCACAAGGTTATTTCCATATCAATCATAAAAGCGGGATATGGAGAATTTCGCTTGTGGACCTCAAGTCCACTAGAAAAATGGTTTTCCCGAAACTCCATTTGAGAGTGATGGGCTTGCGCATAAATAGTGGGAGGGTTAATGACTGAAGTCCAAGTCCTTAACTTGAACCTAATATTATTATAATCTGCTTATATTTTTCCATTTATTGTTAATGTCTAAGAATCCACCTACTATGTAATTGAGGCTAATAATTTGATGGAACAAGTTATTCGGATTGACTCGAAAATCTGAGGATACTTCTAGATTTCAATAATCAGAATTATATTTTGGATAAGTCTATACCTCGAACTTTGCCGGAAGGGTTCCTACCTGGAGAACATTTGACGTTCAAAAAATTTACTCAGTGGCATGAGAACAATCGAAAAGTACACAATATCGTACTAGACTCGATGAGTAACGAGATTCAGAAACAGTACGAAAGGTATGAAGATGTCTGGTCAATGATGCACCGCATGAAAAAACTTTATGCGCTACTAGAATGGCATATTAGGTATGCCATGACGAAGGCATTCTTCTACATGATAATGATTAAGGAATCGTCCATACGAGAGCATAGAGTGATGATGCTATCCCTAGTAGAGAAGCTCAAAGACCTCCAAGCTGATTTCGTGGAAGAAGAAACGTACATTAACTTAATTCTACAATCACTATCTCCCTCCCTTGATCAATTTACTATCAACTATGACATGAATGAGCTTGAGGAGAGCTTTCATGAGTTGATTAATATATTGATCAAGTACAAGGAAATGATTCAAAAATTTGAACCATCAGTACTAGTGGAAGAGGCTTCAACCGGTAAAGCGAGGGGCAAAGTTGCCAGATGCGAGAAGAGGAAGAAGGGTGAGACGTCTTCTACTGCTGCTAGCACTTCTAGTGCTCCTGTTACACCGCTAGGCGGGGATAAAGAAAAGAGGAAGAGGGTTTGTCAGTCAATGATTTTGAATGATGTTTGCATTTATTATCGTAAGAAGGGTCATTGGAAGAGGGAGTATCCTAAGCTCCTCTCCGATGAAGGTATTAATCTTTAATTGAGTATTAACATAGTCACCATTCTACTCTTGGTATTGGATACCAACAAATTCATAAATCTGCGAATGGTTTGCAGATGATAATGAGGAGTAGAAAAGCCAAAATAAAAAGGTCCTAAGGCT
Organism: Sesamum angolense; assembly: GCA_034509725.1. Taxonomy (NCBI): domain Eukaryota; kingdom Viridiplantae; phylum Streptophyta; class Magnoliopsida; order Lamiales; family Pedaliaceae; genus Sesamum; species Sesamum angolense. The sequence continues at coordinate 13,379,875 of JACGWL010000008.1, read as the reverse complement.
TAGCGATAGCGGAGCTATTGCTACAAAGACTAGGGTCTTAGTTAGGCTTAGTGGTGATCATGTTAGGATAGTATCTATGTAACCTAGAATGATCGAAATAATGTTTCAGTTATTGTTGGACATTTTTATTACATATTTTGATCAATGAAATCTTTTATTTGACATTGAATGGGATTCATGTCTGTTGGGTGAAACATATACTATCTCATAATTAGATTATATATACTTTTGGACTCCTTTACTTTTTTGGATGGGATTAAAGAGGGTTAGATAATTTCATGATTATTATTGAGATATTTAGTAAGATGATAATTTAATGGCTTATTTACTTTCTATTATTTGTTGGATGATTATTGTGTGATAATTTTATGTTGTATTTATTTTTGTAGTTGTTATAAGAGATCAAATGTGTAATGGACAAAATTACCCCATAATTGAACAAAAACATCAATGTTGCATATTAACATCACAAAATATAAATATTTAAAAAAATACTTAAACTTTTATATATACATAATATACATCATTTTCTCCATAACCACCATTCATGTTCATAAAAAATAATATTCATTAATATATAATAATATAAAATGTGCATGTTATACAAATTACTATAAATTTTAACATCAAAAGAAATTTTTATTTTGAAATTTATGTATTTATTATTTGTTATTCTATAATTTAAATTTATAATAAATAGTTATTAAATTACAAAAAAAAAATTAAAATAATTGGCGTGCACCAAATATGTTGGAGCTTAACAGAGAGATGCTTGAAAAGCATGTTCAAATAAAATAATAATGAAATTGGGTATTTAGAAAATTAATTCATAAGTAGGGTTAAATGTGACATTTATCAACTATTTTTAGGAATATTATAATAAGACACATTTTTATCAATCATTAGTGGGCCAAGAAGAATTATTAATCCCACCTCATTTGGACAGATTGTAATCAGCCCACAGTCACTACCAAGCCCGGGCCTGAGAATCAATCCCGGGCCAAGCCTAAAAAAAGTAAACAATTGATTGGGCCAGATATCCCTCTAATCCGGCCCAATCAATTATAGTAAACATGGCCTTAGAATAGAGGAAGCCCCCCTCCTAGCTTCAGAAGGTCGATCTATTCTAGATAAGGAAGAGAAAGAGAGATGGGTTCAAAGAGCACTAGAAATAGGCGATTTGGATCCATTGGCTTTCAAAACCTTTACTAAGAAAGAGAAAGACCGCAAAAGCTCTTTAGTGGGACAAATGAGTTTACCAGTTACACGTTGGATTGGATCCAGTGTGAAATCTGTAGGTCATCTAAATACACAAGATCAGTGTGGGGGTTCACAAGTCTAATTTTTTTGATGAGGTTGAAAGAATTAGACTCGGAGTGGTGAACCAACATGATCGTCTTTTGATTGAATTGAGAGGGTGTGTATTTAGTGGGAGTTTTTGAATATCGAAAATGAGAATGTGATTCTCACTCGGTGAAGTTCTTCCTGACATGATCACGGTAGACTGGTCTCTAATAAGGAAGAAATCAAACTAAGTTGAACTTCGTTTGATCGGTGTTTCACTGAAATAGATAGGCCCTTATTGTATGATGAAACTATCATCCTACAAAGTACTTGAATTGATAGGATGGTCCTACACATGTCAAGAAAATAGTGGGATTATGTTTTCATACAAATTCTCAAATGCATCATTTGTAATCAACTACGTCTCTAACTAATTATATTCCAGTCCTTATTTGTACATGAAATCAGATTTTAATCCAAAATGACATAAGGAGGAGCGATGTTGGACATCGTTCGGAATCAATAGCTTGGAGCCTAAAAATTCACTAGGAAGTTCAAACTAGGTTTGACATTTTATAAAAACTGAATATTTGATTTACCAAAGAATCATACTAGGTATGATTTGATAAAAATAAACCCACGGTCAGTGGGAGTTGGTGTGAATTCCAATGTGTTTAGTGTATAAATGTCTTTCTCATTTAGAATGAGGTTAAGATGTTTGGGAAATACTAAGACACATAAAAAATTATTCACGAAATTCTCCATAAAAGAATTGAATTCCTACATTAGGGATGAACTGTTCAAGAATCAGTCGCAGGAGACGTGTTGGTCGGCCATCCAGTATGACTTTGGCGAAGCTTGAGAATCAAGCAAGAAATGTTTTTTGTTCTAAGGATTTTGAGGTATGAAGATTAGGCTCAAGGGGAGAAGAGATCGCATCGACAAATGATTTTGGAGAAGATTGTGGAGACAAAGGAGAATTGACTGGAACTGGGTTGACTGGGGTGAGTCGACTGAGTTAGTTGGGCAAAGAGGTGGAAACTCGATCGAGTTTGGAGATGGCGAGTCCAAGTCCCACGAGGAGGTGATGGCTGGGTCAGATCGAGTGAGTATGTTCTCCATGTTGTTGCGAGCATAGTGGTGGTGGATCAAAGCTGAACGGAGCAAGGGCGGCAGAGATATGAGGGTCCGTTTGGTAGAGAGATGCGACACGGTGAGGGGGTGCGAACCGGCCAGAAAAGCGACGATAGGATATGGGTGAGGGTGCTTTCGAACCGCCTTGAGGAGAGGAGTCAAACGGCGATGGTTTCCGATAATGGTCGGTATGTTGGTAGAGAATCAAAACTAAAGGAGTGGCAGATTGCGAACACTGTTGAGGGCGATTGACGGCGCGTCACTCACCGAATGAATCCACGTGTGGTGGCTTTGAAATCTACATCGAACAGCGACCAGGATTGTTGTGCGCGTGGCCGAAAAATTGCGGAGAAACTTTTCCAACTGTCTGAAAGGAGCTCGTGGATCGGCCCAAGAATAGACAAGCAGAAGCTCTGAGAAAATAAACGTAATTAAAATAATATGATGATTAAAACCATGGATCCAAGGGGTGTACCCTTGGAATTTCCGGGCGTTCGATGTGGTTAACGAAATAATCCATTTAAATTTTTCGGCTATGGTGAAAATATAAGAACAAAGAGTGAAAAATAGAAAAAATGAAAGTTTATCTTCAAAGCTTTCGTTCCTTGCCTTTCATTCATGCTAGACCCCAACGTAGAAGTCCTCCAAAGCACGTCCAAACCACACCAAAAGTTGGGAGTTCTTGATTCTCCTTGCTAGAAGAGAATAAAGAAGAAAACACACCAACTGTGTTAGGAGAGAGGGGGCAGTCGGCTAGGGATCTATGAAAGGAGGTGATTTTTCTTTTTGTTATACTATGATTAATTATTCCAAGTAATTAACCCTAGCATATATATATATATATATATATATATATATATATATATATACCTTGTCTGGAACCATTAAAATATGTCTAGATTCATTTTAATGTGTACAAGGTAATATATTCTTTATTCCAAATAAAGAATGACTAACATGGCACTTTCCAAAAGTGAAAGTTCCTAGTAAATTATTTTCTTCCTAGAATTTTTCAAGTGTGCTTTAATTAGGGGTGATGGCCGATTTTTATGAATAAAAAAATTAATAGGCCCACTTGATTTGAATTGAAATCACCTAATTAATGCCATCATGCCTTTAATCCAATTAAATGCATACCCCAAATAGCCTTTATTAATTTAATAAGTTCAACTTATCAAATAATAAAAGCAAGCCCATATATAAATTAATCCCATTAATTTATTCTTGGGCTAATCCATCCAATGGATATCTCTCATTTTAAGTAATCCAATTACTTATTGAATTAATTCCCAATTAATTCATCATCCCTTCTCAATGATATTGTATGTGACTTTTTAGGTTCACCTTTCAGCTAGACTGGAGCTAGTATCTAATACTATTATTAATTAAATATAATTTAATTAATAATTCTTTCAACCCTTGACTAAGAAAGCCCGTCACCATGGTGGCCGTCTAGCAATGGTCTATGGCACAAGAGACTAGGTGAATTTTCATGTGAACTTTTAGGCCTCGAGTCCATACAGGTACGGTCCTTTCGTCTACCATCTCTTGGCCTTGGTGTAGGGCATAGAATTTGGTGTCGGTTCCCATCCTGGACCAAACGTCTATGCTTTAATACTTGAGATCGCGTTATGCCAAATTGTTCGACATAGGAACCTTTTTTTTCTACTCGACCAATGACTGTGGCCACAGTTTGTTAGAGCGTAGTCGCATCTCCAAATGCATAGGAGATGCCTCTGTCATGTAATGACAAGGGACGGATCCTCTTCCTGAAACTCACTGTCCTTGCTATATATTTTGACTGCACTGGACAAGACTTATGATGACCATGTCTGTGACACAATCACCTCTCACACATATCCAAGATACAATCATCGTATGCACGTGGCTGTCGTGGTTCCTCAAGTTTGAGGACTAAACCCGTACTAACAGAGTCGGGACTCAAGTCATATTGACCAAGCCTTCAAGGCTTCCCCACGAGTCAGTTTAGTCGATTTGACACCTAGTCAATCGACCTATCAAGCATAGGGGATGCTCGATATCCTTTTAAACTCCTCATCAGTCTTGGAAGACTGCTTCTTGGACAACTTAATCCCATGTCTCATTGGAAGGAATCCCCATTCTGAGTTTTCCATTTTAAATCTCTTCAAGACTTTCTCAATGTACGAGGATTGGGTTAGTCCTAACATTCTTCTAAATCTCTCCTCATAGATCTTGATGCGAAGAATGTAGGAAGCCTCACTCATATCCTTCATGGAAAATAGTGTGGACAGCCATACTTCAAATGTTGCCTAACATCTTAACATCATTGCCAATGAACAAGATGTCATCGACATAAAGCACAAGGTATGCAATCGAGCTCCCACTGATCTTCTTGTATACACAAGGATCATGCTCGTTCTTGATGGAATCATAACCCCGTATAACTTCATCAAAACGTGTGTTCCAGCTTTGGAAAGCTTGTTTGAGGCCATAGATGGACCTTTGGAGACGATAGACTTTCTGTTCTTCTCTAACGGAAGTGAAACCCTCCGGCTCATCTATAAAGATCTCTTCCTCAACGTAACCGTTGAGGAAAGCCATTTTTACATCCATCTGTCATATTTCATAGTCATACCATGCTACTATGGCAAGCAGTATCCGAATGGACTTGGCAATGGCTAAGGGCAAGTAAGGTTTCTCAAAATCGACCCTGGGTCGTTGAGTGTATCCTTTTGCCACGAGCCTAGCCTTGAAGGCAGTAACCTCACTGTTAGCTCCAAGTTTACGCTTATGTTGCATCTTACAAGCCTGACGCCTTTTGGTGCGTCTACTAGGGCCCATACTTGATTTGAACCTATCGAGTCCATTTCAGATTTTATGGCCTCAAGCCACTTGTTCGAATCGATGTCCGACATCGCTTCTCCGTATGTCCTTGGATCGTTATCCAACTCAATCTTATGAATCCGTACCTCTTAAGTGGTCGAGATTCTCTGGTTGATTTACGAAGGACTGGAACACCATCAGTGGAAACCAAAGGTTCAAATGATGTTGCATCATTCTGCTGAGGTGCTTCACTTTATTCCTCAAGTAACACCTCATCCCGTCGGCTATCCACAGGAAAACCTTTTTCAAGAACACTGCATTCCTCGAGACAAATGTATTTGGCTCGAACGGATCATAAACATAGTATTCCATAATTTCTTTTGGATATCCAGCAAATCTGCACAAACTAGATCTCGAATCTAGTTTGTTTCCCACTAGCCTCTTGATGTATGCAGGGCTACCCCACACTCTCAAATACTTGTAGGCGTAGGTTTGCCATGCCATATTTCGTATAGCATTTGAGGTACCATCTGAGATGGTGCCATGTTAAGCAACTTGGCAGTCGTCTCAAGAGCATAACCCCAAACGGATGGGGGCAATTCTGTAAAACTCATCATGGATCGAACCATGTCCAACAGGGTTCGATTCCTCCTTTCAGCCATGCCATTCAGTTGTGGCGTTCCAGGAGGAGTCCATTGAGAGAGAATTCCATTCTCTTTTAAGTAATCGATGAATTCACCACTTAAATACTCTCCACCTTGGTCCGACCGGAGGGCTTTGATTTTACAGCTCTGATTCTCGATTTCAAGTCTGTATTCCTTGAACCTTTTAAAGGCCTCAGACTTGTACCTTATTAGGTAAATATAATCATACCATGAGTGATCATCGGTGAAAGTTATGAAGTATGGGTATCCTCCTCTAGCCGGAGTATTTAATGATCCACAAACATCTGTATGGATCAGATCCAATAGACTGTTGGCGATCGCGCTTTGTCCAACAAAAGGCCTCTTGGTCATTTTCCCTTTTAGACAGGATTCACAAGTTGGCAGGTTGTCCAAATCGTCTATTTCTAGACTCTTTGAGTCTACCAACTTTCTTATCCTATCCTTAGAGATATGGCCCAGCCTTGTGTGCCATAATTGTGCATTTTCATGATCATCAAATTTTTGTTTGTGTGGGCAGTCATAATCAAATTTGACTATTGGAGAATATAAAGGCCCATTGATTAATGTACCAAGCATATGAGAGTTATTATCAATCATCAAATAAAAATCATTTCTATCGATCTTAAATGCATAACCATTATTGTCTAAAACAGGAATGAAAATAATATTCTTGATCATGCTCGGTACATAATAATAGTCTTTTAACCCTAAGCTGAGAGATCCTACGGCTTCCGCAGCTAGGGCCTTCCCATCGCCCATCCTTAGAATCATCCCGTCCTTACTTAACCTTATGCTTCTATCCAGCACCTGCAAGTTATGCAGATGTGAGCTCCACATCCGGTATCCAATACCCAAGAAGCAACATTAGTTATCATATTCACTTCAATCATAAACATACCTGGGTTGGAGAGGAGTTGTGGGCACTCTTTCTTCTAATGCTCTTTTCCTTGGCAATGCATGCAGACATCATTTGCCTTCTACCGCTGAGAACCTCCAACCTTCCCTTTCCCTTTGCCTTTTCCAGTTAGGGTAGTAGGGGTGCCCTCGGTGATGGCAGTGGCTGCGACAACCTTTTCCTTTTCTTTCTTCCTCTTCCAGCGTTCGGCCCTCTTATCTTTCGCCTTGGAGGTTGAAGCCTCTCCTACTAATACTGCTGGCACAGACTTGTAGATCGTTACCTCGTACTGAACCAGCATATTGATTAACTCATGAATAGATTTCTCAAGTCCGTTCATGTTGTAGTTAATAATAAATGAGTCGTAGGATGGAAAACGGAAGGACGTCACGTACATTGTCAAGCTCAACTTTGAAGTCTTCGAGCTTCTCCACTAGGGATAGCATCTTGACCCCATGACTTTGTACAGACAATCCTTCGACCATGTTGGCCCCGAAGAAAGCTTTTGTCGCGGCATATCTAATATGCCTATCAAGAACCGCATAAACTTCTTTCATGCGGAGCATTATCGAGGGAACGTCATCGAGCCTATCATATTGCTTTTGGATGTCGTTAGTCATCGAAGCCAATAGATACTGCGGACCTTGTGGTTGTCCTCAAGCCATTTCTCAAGCGTGACGCGTTCTTTGGGCGAGGACCCCTAAGGCAAGGTTATGGGGAGCGGCTTGTCCAAGACATAGCCTTGGTTCTCGAAATCTAGAACAATCCTCAGATTCCATAGCCAGTCAATGTAGTTCGTGCCATTGAATTTGTTAGTCTCCATTATCAGGGTTAAGGGGTTCTTACATTTTCTAAAATAGAAAAAATAAACAAAAATCAGTAAATGATCATAATATTATAAACTTAAAGACTTGGTCTTTTAGTCTTTAACTCTCCTACTATTTATACGAAAGCCCACCACTCTCAAGTGAGGTTTCGGGAATAGTATTTCTTAGTGGGCTTGGGATCCACAAGTTCATTTATTATGTCCACTTTTACGATTCACACAATAAAAGCTTTGTGGGAGGTACCCTATACCATTCTCATTTCATGAGATTCCCAGATCTTTTGCCTCACCTCTTCGCATGATCCCGGGATTCCAAGCGAATCATGTTACTCGGTGTTAGACCCGACCCATCAATCGAATTGCATCTCAATCGTCGCCCCCGACGACTCGTGAGACAGGAAAACGGTGAACATATTTCTTCGTTCACAGCAATGGTGCAGCTTTCCTCTATTTCAATTGTGCCACGACTCGTGAGACCACAATTGGGTAGCGGTAGCTTCCTCACCACGTTGTTGTGGATGTAAGGCTTGTACGGACCAAAACTATTTTGATCCACGTCCATTATGGGTCTAATGTTTAACTTGGTCCAACCAAGTGAAAGTTTGATATTAAGTTATAGACCAAGACCTCATCACAAATAAATATTTCATGCATGAATATCAAATATTAAAGCATTATTGAAATGCATTGCATGCAATAAAAGACCTAACACACCCCTGTTGGATGAACACGAGCAAACCTATGCGACCCACTGAGCTCGCAGTGAATCTTAGGACTGTCTAATGAGGCCCTATACTATTACAATTGTGATTTATCCATTAACATATAAATGGGCTTTCAAGCTCCTCCTTTCTTCGTGGGCCTCCATCTTCAATATTTACAAAAATGTAACACCTCACCAAAAAGAAAATTCTAATCTACTGTCATTACAGTTGAAATAGAAACCCCAATCAGAAGTCAAGGGGAGTATATAGTCAGGGTGAAAGCAAGCCTTATTATTACAAAGCAAAAATGAGAGAGATGACCATAAGGACACATGGGCCCGCCAAACAAAATAAAAGCATACATTTGGTCTAGCTCGTCATGATCATCCATTCATAATAAACTAGCACATTATTCCAAACAATCATGCTACAAATCAAAAAACCATGTACATAGTGCAATATCCAATATTGCAATGAATAATTACGTGCAGAAAACACAAGTTCAAATTTACAATTAATATGATGATCCCTTAATGTGCATCCAATGCACATAAGCAAGAACATGTCAATTAAAGCCCCTTTATAATTTTAGAAAAATCCAATTTCATCCTAAATTAAATTAGCAATAATTGATAATTTTCAGAAAATGTGCAGAAATTAAAAAAATCTATTTTTCGGAAGAAATGGCGAAAAAGGCCCAGTCGTCAGCTGTCGGCCACGATCAGCAGGCACGTAGCACAACACTGTCGGCCATGCGCGCGGGGATCCGTGCAGCAAGCGCTCGCGCGGCATCCTCTGCGTGTAGAGAGAGGGGAGGCTGAATTGGTCTCTAGGAAGAGGAGGATTTTTTCATTTGTTATGTTATGTATAATTATTCCAAATAATTAACCCTAGCATATATATACCTTGTATGGAACTATGAAAATGTGTCTAAGTTCATTTTAAAGTTCACAAGGTAATATAATCTTTATTCCAAATAAAGAACGACTAACAAGACACATTCCAAAACTGAAAATTGCTAGTCAATTATTTTCTTTCCTAAAATTTTTCAGGTGTGCTTAATTAGGGGGGTGAGTGGCCGATTTTTACTATTAAAAATACTAAGCCCACTTGATTTTAATTAAATCTAATTTAATTGAAATCCACCTAATTAAGTACATCATGTATTTAATCTAATTAAATGCATGAGCCCAAATAGTCTTCATTAATTTAATAAGTCCAACCTATTAATTAATAAAGGCAAGCCCAATATAAATTAATCTTATTATTTTTTTTGGGCTAATCCATCCAACGGATCTCTCTCATCTTAAGTAATCCAATTACTTATGGAATTAATTTTCAATTAATTCCTTATCCCTTTTCGGTGATGTTGTGTGTGACTCTTTAGGTTCACCCATCAACTAGACTTGGGCTAGTGTCTAACACTATTATTAATAAAATCTAATTTAATTAATAATTCTTGATCAACCATTGACCAAGAAAACCCATTACCATGGGCGGCCGTCTAGCAACGGTCCATGGCACTAGAGACTAGGTGAATTTTCGTGTGAACTTTTTCGAGTTCATACGGGTACGGTTCTTCCATTTACCATCTTCCAGCCTTGGTCTAGGGCATAGAATATAGTGTCAGTTCCTATCCTGGACCAAGCGTTTATACTTAAATACTTGAGATTGCATTACGCCAAATTGTTCGATGTATGAACCTCTTTTTCCTACTTGACCAATGACTGTGGCCATAGTTTCTTAGAGCATAGTCCCATCTCAAAGTGCATAGGAGATACCTCTGTCTTGTAATGTTAGGGGACGGATCCTCGTCTTAAAACTTTTCATCCTCGCTACATACTTTGACTATACTAAACAAGGCTTATGATGACTATGTCTGTGACACAATCACCTCTCACACAGATCCAAGATATAGTCATTTGTATCCACGTGATTGTCGTGGTTCCTCAAGTTTGAAGACTATTGCCATACTATCAGAGCCAGGGGCTCAAGTTATACCGACTAAGCCTCCAAAACTTCCATATAATGATCCCCGTGAGTCAGTTAAATCGATTTGACACCTAGCCAATCGACCCATCAAGATCGCATAGACGTCCCACGTCTATCACCGATGAAATGCGACACTCATTCAATGAATGTGACTCTTGATGCAAGTCTCTATAGGACAATCGATGTCCATTCTCAAGGTCCTCGACTTGGAATATTTCAAACCCAACACTAAGCAGCTGATTTCATGTCCGCCATCCAATGCGCGGTCCAACTGGTGCGTGGTCGTTGAACTGGTCTGTGGACTTTGCTGTGATGTTGAAAAGAATTTACAAACATGCATGATGATCACATCAAATTATATGCCAATGGTGAAATACTCATCTTATTAACTCAATAATATTACATAAAGATCAAGTTGTTTCTAGAATTGGAATACATGTACGCCAATCTAATTGGCTTCCAGGTCACCTATCCTAACACTTATGTGGCAGTGGACAACTATCAAGAGTAGTCTTTAATACTTGAATAAGGATTAAAGAAGTATTCCTGGAACATGATTTGTGGAAAGTTGATTCTGGAAGGCTAAAGCGATACTAGCTTCCAAATTCATGTGAATAATTGATAAATCCACAAAATACAGGCATGTTTAGAGTTGATGTTAGGCATGGTAGCTTGAAAGGATTTCAAGCAAATGTCTTATCTTAAAAGTCGGATATAAGACGACTTTAACAAGTCAGTCTTTTAAGGTGGTTTAGATAAAAAAAACCGCATCCATTAGATAGATGTGGTGTCTAGCACCAGTGAGCCAATTGTAGTCTTGGAGGCGAACGACAAGGCTAAAGCAAAAGCTTTATCGGCCCGAGATCTCATCACAAGTTTTACGAAAATTCTTAGATAACAACTATCTGCGGGCAGCAGTGGTGAAGGAAATACATGGTTAGACGTTGTAGCTCCAGCAAAAAAAAAACTAGACCCACAAAATCGAGTCCATCTCGTAAATTGCTCATGTTCAGAAGGTTCTAAGGGATATCAGTAATTGGTTTAATAGTCAATTGGGAGATTATTCAAATGGATGATCAAAAATTAATTGGATTGGTTGTTTTTCATTCACCGATCTTTATTAAAATAATATTAGATTGATGAATATAGTAAGAATTCATCAAGTTGGAATTGTATTTTGTTTGTGATTACCACTAACGTTGAACAGTGTTTCAATATCACAACGAAATGCCCATAGACCGAAAGGTTAAACCCATAAAGTTGGATTGCGCATATGTTTTGCAGTTATGAAATCAATTTGTGAGGGTAATTCTGAAATTTTCCAAGTCGAGGACCTCGAGACGGGCATCAAGGGTCCTATGGAAACTTGCATTAAGTACTACGGCCATGTTTCATCGGCAAGAGACGTAGGTTGTTTGTGCAATTTTAGTGGGCGAGTTGGCAATGTAGTCGACTAATTGAACTGACTCGCGGGAATCACCATATAAAAGTCTCTTAAGGCTTGGCTAGTACGATTAGGATTCTCGATTTTGTTAGTACGATTAATGCTCGAGCTTGAGAAATCATGGTAATCACGTGCATATGAAGACTATATCTTAGATTTGGCAAGCGGTGACTGTATCGTGAGGCATGGTCATCATAATCCTTATCCAGCACAGTCAGAGTATGTGGTGAGGATGGTGGATTTCAAGAAAAATTTTGCCCCCTATCAGTATGTGATAGTGAGATCTCCTATGCGCTCTGAGATAGTTTAAACTCTAAAAATCTTTGGCCAAATCCGATTAAGGATAGGTTTTGTAGACCCAATACCATGCCCTAGACTAAGGTTGGGAGACAGTTAACAGTAGGACCGTACTCGTATGGACTCGGAGCCTAAATATTCACGACAATATTCACCTAGTCTTGAGTTCCATGGACCGTTGATGCCACCCATGGTAACGGTCATTTTTGTTATGGGATAATAAAAGATAATTAATTAAACTGAACTTAATTAAACTTGTTGGTCACAAGCCCAAGTCTAGCTGGGGCTGGACCTTTGGGTCACCTTCCGATTCCCAACTCAAGTGGAAGGCACATATGATGTTAAGTTGGACCAAATGAAGGAATACCTCCAGGAAATAAACAAACTCAAGAGCAGGCACAAGAGTTTTCAGCTCCATCAAATTGCCCGCAATGAGAACAGCAATGTAACATCCATAAAATTTTTAATGCATAATTGTGGGATTAATTGGTAAATATTTATAAAATTTAGTTAATTAGTAAATAAATTATAGGTTCAAATTCTAATATATCAGAACTTGAATGGAGTAAATTGGAGCTCTATAAAATATTTGAGAGCAAATTATATTTAAAGAAAATTAGGAGAAACATAATGGGTATTTTAAAAAAGTTTTTAAAAAAAAATTAAAAAATATAGGAAAAGACAATTGAAAAAAAGAGGCGGTGCATAAAAGTGGTTACTGAAGGAAGCAGATCGGCCCGGGAAGCGTGGTGGAAGCGCGAAAAATCAAAATATGATTTATCTAAAACAAATTAATCTCGGTCAAGAGGTGTAGCCTTGATCTTTTTCGGGCATTTGGTGTATAAAATAAACACATATATAGGCCAAGAAAAATACGATAGAAAAAATCAGCGAAAAAATTGTAAATCGAATTTACCTTTCGTCGTTTTCTCGTACGGCTACTAGCGTTGATTCCTCTCCATTTTCATTTCCGAATCCGTCCACGACGAGATCTCAATCTTGAGACCTTCCAAGAATGACACACCACCACTAAAGGATGTGGAGATTTTGTGCTAGCAAAATCTCCACAGAAGAGATGGAGATCAAAGCAATCGCTATAAAATTAACGTATTTTTATCTCTCTTTCGTTTGTCTTTGATCTCTAAGACCAAAAGAAAAAAGCTGAGATGGAGAACATATGGGGGAGAGAGAGAGGCACAAAATTTTGGAGAGAATGAGAGGCTAGTATGTGTTGTGTGTGTGGCTAGGGTTTAATGAAAGTATATATATCACCTAGTCATACACATACAAGGAGTCCTAACATAGTTAGGCTCCAAAAAACAACCATCCTAACACTAGCCACACCTCATGCACAAAATTTGAGGCTACCAAATCAGCCAACACCTTCCAAAATTTTCTCCTATACTGGGTCAATGTCTAACCAAGGTCTTGGGCTTATATTTAATGGACCAGACTCGATAAAATCAAGTCAACGTCTTATGGACTTAAATTAAATCAAATTTAATCATAAGCCCAATATTAAACTCCTTATCTTTTAATCTAATTAAAAGATCCAAGCTCATGCTCTCTCTTTTAATTTATAAATCCAATTTATTAATTGGACCAAGCCCTATAAATTAATTCAATTAATTTTAATAGCTAAATTGAAATTCTAATTAATCCCATTAATTAAATTTCGAGTCATCCATCCAATGGATGGTCTAAATAAATTATCCAGTCATTTATTCTCTCCAAAGATCAATATAATCCAATTCTTCTAGAATTAATTTCAAATTAATTCCATCACATTATAGTAGTAGGGTGTGACTCTTTAGGTTCACCCTCAGCTAGACTTGAGCGTGTGTGACCAACAAAATTAATTAAATCTAATTTAATTAATTATTTATGATTATCCCATAATCAAAAATCGTCTGTTACCATGGGTAGTCGTCTAGCAATGGTCCATGGCACTAGAGACTAGGTGAATGTTGGCGTGAAAATTTAGGCTCTGAATCCATATGAGTGCGGTCCTACTGTCAACCATCTCCTGGACTTAGTCTAGGGCATGGAATTAGGTGACGGTTCCCATCCTTGACTAGGCATTAATGCTTAATACTTGAGATGTGTTTACTCTACTGATCCGATTTAGGAAACCTATCCCTAATCGATCAATCGCTTTGGCCAAAGACTTTTGGAGTTTAAACTATCTCAGTGCACAAGAGAACTTTATCATATACTGACAGGGGACAGATCCTCTCTTGGAATCCATCGTCCTTAATACATACTCCGACTGCACTGGATAAAGATTATAATGATCATGCCTCACGACACAACCACCGCTCGCCATATCCAAGATACAGTCTTCGTATGCACGTGACTGCCATGATTCCTCAAGCCTGAAGACTAATCTCATACTATCGAAATTGGGAATCTCAGTCATACCTACCAAGCCTTAAGAAGCTTTCATATGACAATTCTCGCGAGTCACTTCAGTCAGTTGACTACCTTGCCAACTAACCCACTAAAACTGCACAGATGACCTACGTTTTCTATCGATGAAACTCGGCTACAGTATTTACTGCAAGTCTCTATAGGACCCTCGATGCCCAGTTTTAAGGTCCTCGACTTGGAACATTTCAGACCGACCCTCAGGAATTGGTTTCATAGCTGCCAAATATATGCACAGCGCAACTCCACGGGTTTAACCTTTGGGTCCGTGGACATTTCGTTGTGACATTGAGACCCCGTTCAATATCAGTAGTAAGCACAACGAAATATATTGTCATCTTGATGAATTCTTACCATATTCATCAATCTAATATTATTTGATAAAGATTGTTGAATGGAAAACAACCAATCATATTGACTTTTGGTCACCCATTCCAACAGCTACACAAATGCCACTAATAAACTAACAAACATATAATATAATATTATATAATATAGATGTAAATAATATATATATATATATGTACGTACGTATGTATGTATGTATGTATGTATGTATGTATATACATAATAAGACATTAAAGTAAATTTGAAGCGAGGTTAGAATCTGCAAGCTAACCCTCTTAGGGATTGAACAGGTACTTAACATTTTTTATTTTAAATTAATATTTAATTTATTCAATTCTATTATTTAATTAGTATCTTTATTAAATTTAATTACCACTATCTGATTTAATGTTTAATAAAAAAATTATGAGTTTGGCTATCTAAAATAGTGTCAAATTAAATCACATTTGACATAAGCATATTATAGTTGGCTAATTAAATTACTAAATTTATTAGATTTAATCATTACTATAATTAATTTACTCAATTTCATCGGGCTTAATGACCAAATGCTCAATTATACATACTAGTGTTTAATTAAATTCTATAATAGCAAGAAATTGATAGAAAATTTATAGAAATATTCAGAAATTATATTTGAGAAGTATTAAAAAAATTATTTGGAAAATATTGTATTTTATTAAAAGAAAATATGAGATTCTCATAATAATTCAATTTATGGATGTTGTTAAGCACTATAGTTATAAAACTATGAGGGGTTTGAGTAAATGAATTCTTATGAGTTGTTGATAAATTAAATATATACCTAAGAAGTTTCGAAAGTTTAGTTAATTAGAAAATAACTTAAGGAAGGTTTGAATTTTGATAGAAATAAAATATTAAAACATTATTAAAAATTATATGAATAATATTTAATATTATATTTAAAAATTGATATATTTTTTAAATATTGATTATATGCATTATAACTTATTATAGGAATCCGGGATAAAATAGATGATTGAACAACTCTCTATTTGCTAATTAAAAGTATTGCAAGATCAAGGTAAGTAAATGATTAGTGTCATCTATATGTGTCTCTTATATCTATTACTTCTATCGTAAGTCTATGATTCATGTTGCCAATAATCTATGAGAAGAATATGATTGATAGTTGAAGGTGAATGATTAATTGGTGAAAGCAAGGCAAGTAAATAATTAATATTATCTATATATGTTTTTTCACATTGTGGTACTACTCTTATGTAAGTTCATCGCTCGTGATGGGACTGGTTTATTTGACATTGTATGAGTGGTTGATGATTTAATTTGAATAATTATGTCATAAAAGTGAAATGAGGAAATGCCTTGAAATATTCTATTTGTTGAATAATGTGTTGTTCGTGTTTTTTACGAGAATGATGATATATGAAAATGAGGGAGTGATGGAAATTGAATATAATTATAATATGAACACCGCTTGATATTGTTGAATAGCTTATATGGCGAAATGAAATGAAAAGAGCTATGGTGCGATATGAAAGAGCTATGATGCGATATAAAAAGAGTTATGATGCGATGTGAAAAGAGCTATGATGCAAAAATTGAAATAGCTATGTGTGAAATGAGATGTATAAGCCTGTGTGGCGCGTCAAGGGGATTCATTTAAATATTAAATAATGAATGGTGAGGTTGAGTTGGTGGAAAAAATTACTAGATCACCTTCTGTTAAGTAGACTAGGAAAAGAGGAATTTAATTTACTGTCTTGTTATGAGTTGGTTGTGTTATGTAATAAAGTTATGTTGGGATTACATTGGTTATATTCTATATATGTTGCTCTTTTTTTTTTTCTAAACTATATTTGATGTACATATATAGGTGGTGTCGAATTTTTACATGCTGAGTTGCAGGTTCATTTATCTGCTAATATTTTTCAGGTATAGATCTTTATCCATCAAGGGTTAGGTCTAAACCTTGTCTTTCAGTCAGGTTGTGTCAGTATGCACTTCTTTCCTCACCCATCAATAAAATAGAAATCACATTTTGGGATCGTAAATATGAATTAAAAATGAGGATGGCATATTAAGTACTCATATCAGTTCTATCTTATGGTATTTGGTAGACATATGTATAATATCGTGGATTATAAGTGCTAAATTTGCTAGTGGTGATGATGAGATTACATGTATATATATTTCACAGGGACTGGAGTATGTTCATATTTATATATATAAACAGGGTTTACTTTAAGTGTGATATTAGGGTAGATATAATCATAGTGCCAATAGAGGGTGCTACAACCAAAGCGGACTGCCTCACTCGGCTAGCTTTTTCTCTGTCGGATTGCAGCAGTTACACCATCACTGTAAGAACGCTTTTCTCCTGATACTAATATCAATATCTTGCAGATTAGCACGGATTGGAGGAAACCCCTCCTAGACTAATACGCATCATTAGCAGCGTGCCTGAGTACCAGGGCAACCAGATTTACTTTCCAGGGAGGAATTCTCTACAAACGCAACTTCTCTAAACCCTACCTTCGAGTTGGTAGTAGCATCCTCTACATAAAGTTGGTCTCTCTTTTTCACTGCCTCTCTTAGCCGGCAGTTTTAGCTTCCTCTAGTTCCTTTACCCTCTTGAGATAATTCTCAAACAAGGGACTTCCCTGCTCAAACCAACTAAAGAAACTACCACCAAACACAAATGTCTACACATCAAATAATTCACATAGGTCAAAATTTGTATTACTTTCAGTATCACTTTGTGCAAGCATCTACCTTGTTGAGATAAGAAGTGAATAGACCAATGGCTTGGGCTCTGGGAAAATTGTCTGCATAAGTCCTATCCATAAGAGGCCCAGCCCCTTTCAAAAACTCAACAGTCATGTTTCCCTTACCTTTCCTCCCACAGCAATGAATGTTCCTCGGTTAAAGACCAGTTGGAGAAAGAAACTTTTCTTCATTGCCTTTCCTTAGAAGAATGAGGAGTGCCTGCTCGCGTAGCTGGGCGTCGGGAGGGGGTCAACAAGACGTTTACCTTTAAGATCCTCCATGGAGGTTGAGCTGGCAGTAGTGGAAGGATGACTCTTCACCAAGATCTGTCAGGGCAGAGCAGCTGGCAACTTAAGTTTGGTCTGCCTTATCTTGCAGCAATTTTCTGAAATATATTTCCTGCACACAAAAAGTAAACAACACACACATAAGCATATAATTCTCAAAATTGCAGGTAAAATAATAAGTAAAAGGTTGCAAGAGAATATACCAATAGTCGGGTCCATATCTATCTATTTTGTACTCAGCCCAAACCGATGAAGGATAGAAGGATGTACTACCTTGCGAAGATCAAAGGGAAAAATGCCCAGGCAGTCTAGCAAGGCCTGGAAAAAAGCAACAAGAGTTTGGGCAGAATATTTCAACAGTTCAAGAGGGTTCACAGTCCACACCTGAGGAACTCCATAAGGTTAGGGGAAAAGATAAAGAAATGGTGGCGTTTTTACTCCTTCACTAACGACTCGGTATGGAAGAATCGAGTTTCCCCTGGAAAGTGAAGTAAAATAAGTCAAGTCCCGCCTCTTTTAGCATGAAAAGAGCATGAAACTTAGCAGCAGTGGGTATCCCCTAGATTCTTTACCAAAATATAAAAACCAGGAAGCATGTTGAATGACTTTAGGACTAGCTTATTTAAAGGGACATTAAACATAGTAGCCACATCACAGAGAGGAGATAAAGGCAAGAAACCTTACCCAGCACAGAGAGAAGGGAAGTAAAAATGCATAGGGACAAAACCCTAAAATCTCGAGAGCCTGCAAAGAAGAAAAATTCCCATAAAAATTTTGGTGAGAAACTAAATTTCTCACAAAAAGGGAAAGAAGATGGCAACGGAGACTTACTCTGAGCAAAAGAGACGTATGAATTGACCTAAAGGAAATGTGCCTTAGATACCGGGCAGCTGAACAGTCTCGTCCACGCTAGATTTGGCGCTTTTCTCTCCTGCTTGCTGCGAACGCACCAATCATAGGGCACATACCGCCGCACACAACTAGGTTTATCCCCTTTCCTTATCCTTTTTGCAATGATCACTTTGCAAATGGGAACAAATCCCCCCAATCCACGTGTTTGTACGCACTAGTATCTGCCAAACAAGACTCTTTAATAAAGTAGGATAAAGGTAACCTAGTAGGACTTTCCCTGGTAGATGAGCCCGGATAGGAACAATCTTTTCTGATTCAGCAAGTATTTTTCTTCCTACTCCAGCAGTCCAGCAACAAGTCTCATACTCCTAAGATGTTGGGGCATTGATAATGCCCCCTCAAGTATTTACCTTAAAAGCCAAAAAGCAAGAAGGTGGGCCTCTAGCCAAATAGGCCCAACAGGTAGAGCTCGACCGACCCATGAGCAGGCCTCTAAGCCCATAAAACCATAATATTTTTACTAACCTAGCAGACCTAAGAAAAAAGCTCATTTCAGCAAGCCTAGTCCGCATACAGCAAGGACTCCACGTTACACAAGTCGCTGACACATAAGGACACGTCATAGTAAAAGATCTCCAACAAACTCCTAAAAGTCCGATTGCAATCCCATTTTTAATCAGCAAGTAATAGATTTTTTATAATATAGGCAAACCTTGCAAGACCTAGTAAAATAGTCATATCTTAGTTAATATTTATCAAAATCCCGAAAGGATTTTTCGAGAAGATAGCCAAATCATGTAGCTTTCCAACAGCGTATGGCACTTTGCAACCACCCTTCAAATCTTATTCCATGATTGTCTATAAAATAACCCTTTTTATAGTCTTTTTGGGTAACATCTTTTCATTTGGCAATTACATTTTCACTCACACTTTCTCTCTACTTTTAAGCTACTTGGAGCTTATTATACACGAATTTCATCACTTTCTCATTACACTTTATCATTATCCTCGTTTAGATTCAAGTTTTCTTTTTATTTTATTTAGTAAGAACGTTATTAATTTAAGCATCTGAGTGTTAATCTCTCTTTGCAGGTTTGTCCCCCCTTTATCTTAGGATTTCATGAAGATCCCTCGACTTTTATGGTGTCGTTGCACCCCTATACGCATCAAACTTCATTTGAAGAACTAAAATTTAGAAATAATTTTATAAAGCACATTGCAGCGAGTAATAGGTCTAAAATCAGCAGTAGTTTGGGCAAGCCGGACCTCATAGATCAAATTAAAAAGTTAGCACTAACCTATTTAAGCCAGGCTCCCGTCTAAAAGAATTGCAACAACAGTTGTTCCTCATATCGAAAACCTGCTAAGACTTTTAAAGAAACTTGCAGAATGCCCTTTTGGTCCGGGTCTTATCATCATCCACTGAGAACAAAATCGAATGAATCTCAGCATCAGATATAAGGGTGATAAGCATCTGACCCTGCTCACTAACAATATCGATCAAGAATGGTCCGAACTCAGTTAACTAAGTCAACATAGCAGTGGTAGTTCCTCCCAGAGGTTCAGAACACCATGTTACTACCTCCTGAGCAACCTGGTCTTGCCCCTGCTACAAAGCCCTATGTCGATCATGCATTTGACGAATTTTCCTTCTTGCTCGTAGGACTATGAGTTTTGGAAAACGATTTTAGTACACTAGTCCCTTTCCTTTAACAAATTCAAACTTGCCCATTGTTGTAACATCTCATGCTCCTACTTAACAACTTGAGCATACACAAGTCTACAAAAAAAAATTATTTCATGCAATACGTGGACTGAAGGGAACTCCTGGACAAGAAGGTGAATGTCTCGCAAGTAGTCAACTTCAGCTAAGAGTTTAAGGATAGATTCCCTTTACTCCTCTTCATATCCCAAAAATCAACTTAAGCTTCTTCAATTTTTAATAGGTCGAATAAATATGCACCCCAAATATTGGCTATGACCAAATTGTTTCCACTTTCTACAGAATAACAGTGTCCTCCGTGAGGTAATTATCCAATCGAGATAAGCATTAAATCTTCCTTCCGTTCGATTCTTGAATAAATATTAAAGGACTATGGTCCGAGGTTCTAAAATTGGAGCATAAATACGCCTGATTTATAGTAGCAAACCAGGCTCATTATCAACCATCCGATCCCACCTCTTCCATAAGCTATGCATCCCTGTGCTGCAGTTGTACCAGCAAATGTTCCGCCCCAGCATTGCAAGCGTTTGCAATCTTGCACTATCAAGATATCTATTAAATTCGGCCATGACTTGAGAGGAGTCCGCACACGTACCACTCCCTTTCATCTAAAACACAATTGAAATCATCCACAAGGATCTATGGGTCATCTCCCAACATTGGAGCCAGTTGTTGAATTTTCTCCCTTATTTAACCTACAACAAATTAGATCATTGTCACCATAAACAATGGAGATGAACATGACACACCAATTGCTTTTGCATAGCACATGATAATGCACCATCTAAGAGGACGCCTATAAAATAATCACCTCCAATTCAGTATCATTCCAGCCTATCCATATTCGAGTTCCAAGACCATCTCCATACTCCAAATACCAAAGCCACCTAACCTAAGTAGCTTGTTAAATCCTCAGCGCATTACATTAAGCCACTTAAGTCTCAATCAACCCAATCATGTCAATATTAAGCTACACTATGAACACCTTGACTACACTCTAATGTTCTCCTATATTAAGACCTCTTACATTCCACAATGATATATTAATCATGGATACCTTCCTGTAGAGCTACTGCTATTAGGCCCTGAAGAATAGAATCATCACCAACATCACACAAATGAGAAAATTGATTGGACACACCTATTTCCTTGCCTTTCTAAGTATTAGGTCCAACATCTCACTGAATCGGATTGTCGATGCGAGTCTCGTTATGTTGCGAGATGGTTTGCTTCCTGCACACACCCCCCACCCCCAGCTAGTGCTTTCAAAACATGTAGCCATAAGTGAGGGTCTGGTCGATGGTAGTCTTCTGTTTCAACTGGCACTTATCCTCAGTATAACCTACCGTTGCACGTCCTTTGCAAACCGGTGGCAACTATTCATAGTCAATCCTAATTTTGCATGTCCCCCCACACTTGCATCCACAAGTTGCATAACAACAAGGTGCTTGGATAAATCTATAAGAACACACATTCGCGTTCAATCCACTCTCATACAGCTTCTTGTCGCTACATCAAGATACAATAGGTGTCCAACTCCATTAGCAATCACATTAAGTCCATCCTCCGTCCAATATTCCAGTGAAGGTTATTAAACTTAACCCAAACTAGAATAAGATTGTGATTTTGTCGTTCCAATTGCATGCCTATAGTCCATCATTACAAAAAAAATTGGTTGCCCTTGGAACAACCAAGGCCCTTTCAATTACTTCCTCCATGGCTACTTTTGATTCAAATATGAAAAAATAAAATCCATTGGATGAGGCTATAACCTCTTTAATTGATGGCCAAGTGAATTTAGCATAAGCCCGAACATGATAGAAGTAAGGACGACAGCCTATAAAATATCTAACAGCAGCTGAGTGTCACCATTGCTTGAGTAAGTTTCAGCACAACAGCTCCATGTTGCTTCTCCAATTCAATATAACGAAGTGTCAAGACTTAGCGAAACCCTACACCATAAAATCCTAATGAACCTTAGGGATACGGATAGGGTTCAAAGGAACCGTACCCACATAAATTTCTACATGGCCAACATTTTATTTAGTCATATTCTTAGGAGTTCATTGAGTATTCAATGAAATCCCTAGTCAGAAGAGAAGTTTATATACCAAAATCTGTCGCATGCATCAGATCCTTCAATGATGGTAAATTATAAGTGCCATCATGTGGAACCCTAGGTGAAGAGGGTAATCTACACTTCACTCATTGTGACACAGAATTACCGACCTCCGCCAACGTTCCAATTGAAGTTAACATTGATCCGGCTCCATCATCCCCCTATCGCGTTGACCATCAAGCTTTAAGTCATTCAAGTGTTTGGAGAGACTGGGTATCCGTGACCACTCACTCTACCCTAGTTTAAAATGCAAAAAATCGAAACATACTATTGACCTTTTCCCTCTCCTCCTTACTCGTTGGCTTCTCCTTTGTCTGAGTCGTCCTACCGCTACACCCACTACTAGGGTCAGGGAGAAGAGAGAGAACAAGAGAGAGAGACATCTGATCTATGATTTCATGCAATTTCTCAACTTAATAATTGTATTTTTTATTCCAGGAGTAATAAGGGGTATGATTTATATATTAATTAAAGGGTATTATTGTAAGGTGATAGGTCCAAATCTCATACGATGTTTGAGTGATCGTCATATTTTATATTAATTTATAAATTGATAATCGTCTCATTTTACCTAATATGTATAATATAGATGTTATAAGAAAAAAAAGGTCTATGGAATTATTTATTAAAAATTTAATTCAGTGATTATTATCATTTATATCTTAATTTTTTAATTAAAAGAATAAAGAAAAAACATGAAAAAGTTGCTTTTATGATTGATATTTGTAATGGACCAGTATGCTGTCCATAAAACAAGGGGAATTTCCGTATTTCTTAGTTATGCTAACTTGCATACATTTTGGGTGAATGAGCAAACAAAAATTTCTACAAATTTTATTTGAGTGTTAAATTAAGGTACAGCTGATAATGATGTGAGATACAAAAAGTGTGTGATAAGAAATAAAAAGGGGCACAAAATCATCTTTTGAGAGTATGCCAAATTCATAGAGGGCTATTCCATCCCGCATAAGCCAATGTTAGGTTAAATTGCATATTTGGTCCCATAAAGAAGAGACGGTGTCCTTTTTGGTCCTGTGATTTACGAAAATTCATTTTTAATCCCAAAAATTTAAAAATAATTGCAGCAATTGTCCTATTTTCAATTTTCCATCAAAACTTAACGAAAAAGGGTCAAAATGCCGTTAGTTGACTCAAATATATTATTTTAATGTATAGATAATTATATTTTTTTAATATATAGATATGTATATATACTTGTATCTATATATCCTAATCTCCGTTGTCCGATAACCTCTTTGCGTGTCCAACAATGAGTATTTTGATACCCCACCTACCGCAAATCTCCAATCCGTTGGTGAGTTATCTCAATTTTTTTGCTTAAAATCCCCTAACTTGCGCCCCCATCTTCTATCGTTTTTTTCTCCTTCGTCCATCCACCTCTCGACACAAGCTTACGACCGTTAGAAAGCCCGTCCAATGGCGAACATTTTGATACCACACCCACTGAAAATCTCCAATTTCTTGGCGACTTATATCTATTTTTTTCTTCAAAAAACCCTAACCCACGCCCCCATCTTCTATTGCTTTTTTCCCCACTGTTCGACCATCTCTTGTCGCGAGTCTATCATCATTGGAAAGCCAATCCAATATCGAGCATTCTGACACCCGACCCGCCGTCAATCTCCCATCCGTCGGTGAGTTATCTTTATTTTTTCATTTATATTATTTTAGATTTCTTTATATATACAAATAACTTAAATCATCTTTTTATATTATATTTTTAATATATCTATAATTTAAAGAGGGGTAGTTTGGTAATTTAAAGACATGAGCCCCAACTAACTTAACGGGAGCAAGCAACTTTCTATTAAATGTCGACGGAAAATAAAAAATGGGACCAACATTACAACTATTTTTATTTTCTAGGACTAAAGACGAATTCTTGTAAATCATGAGACTAAAAAAGACACTGACCCTTCTTTGTTAGACTAAATATGCAATTTAGCCGCCAATGTTAGTAGTGATGAAAGCAACACCCAAAAGCACAAGGGTCCAAAGCTTTGAAAATGTTAAGGTAGAATGACTACCATACTAATAACGTCATAAAGAGGAGTTGGTGACAATGTGGATAGCTAAAAGCTCTCAACAACCATATATAGCAAGCCACCTTCAACCACCACACAAGACCTACTAGTTGATGACCCCACAATAGTATTTTCCATTTTCTTTCAAGGCCCTCAAAAATTGGGATGGGATTTTTGACCCATCTTTTCGTGAAAATTTGTTGGCTTCAATTCATAATCCAGACCAATCCCATTTTTCTAGACAATTTTATGGGAGAGAACCAACTCCTTCGTCAGCCACTAAACTCCTATCCGTCCAATAATGATTCGGACATCTGTTTCTTGTACTTTCAAGAAAGGCAAATGTCACAAGTCATATAACTCATGTTGTGAAGAAAACATGCATTCTTATTACTCATCGAACTTGTCAAATTTCGACATGAATCTCATGATCAGTAGTTACAAAATGAAGAAGATGTTCAGGTTGTGCATATCCGGGTGCATTTCGAGTGCCTGATTTCTCTTCGTATGCTATTAGACTGCATAAACTGCTGCTGATTTCAAGAAACAAAAAGGAAACAAGGAGATAAGAAACTTATCGCCTTTATTAGGAGTTCTCTAGTGGCCCACTCAGCGATGAATCCCTTTCATGTGATTTCGCCATAATTATACTGACCTTGAATCCAATGAGATGCAAGACACCAAGAAGGGTCGACCACAAAAGCTTAACAGACTTCTTTAGCCGCGGCAATAACAGCTTCTACTGTGATGCCAAACTCCTTGTATATTTTTCCTGCAGGTGCGCTAGCCCCAAATCGATCAATTCCAATGGCCTTTCCTTTAGCTCCAACGATCTTGCCCCAGCCGAACGTTGTTCCTGCCTCAATGCTAACTCTAGCTGTTACAGCAGCTGGCAGGACGCTTTCCTTGTATTCGTCGGATTGCTCATCGAAAAGCTCCCAGGAAACAAAGGAGACAACTCTAACTGCTTTTCCTTCTTTCCTAAGCTCATCACCAGCCGTTGCTGCAATTTCCAACTCTGAACCAGTTCCGATCAAAATGACGTCAGGCTTGTTACCCGACGAATTGTCTGATATGGTGTAGCCTCCCTTTTCCACGCCTTCAATGGAGGTTCCAGGAAGTTGGGGCAATTTCTGCCGAGAAAGGGCAAGGACTGATGGTCTCTTTTTGTTGAGGACAGCCACCTTGTAGGCACCAGCCGTCTCATTGCCGTCGGCTGGACGGAGCATCAATATGTTGGGCATTGCTCGGAAACTTGCCAAGTGCTCAATAGGCTGATGGGTTGGCCCATCTTCTCCAAGGCCGATAGAGTCATGGGTCATCACATAGATAACTCCGGCTTCAGACAAGGCAGAGATTCTCATGGCTGCTCTCATGTAGTCCGTGAACACAAAGAAGGTTGCACAATAAGGAATGAGGCCAGGGCTGTGAAGAGCAATTCCATTGCATATTGCTCCCATACCATGTTCACGGACTCCAAACCTTACATTACGCTCTTCCGGTGTGTTCTTTTGGAAGTCACCAAACATTTTGAGAAGGGTCATATTGGATGAGGCAAGATCAGCACTACCACCAAGGAGACCTGGGAGAACCTTTGCAAGAGCATTGAGATTTTGCTGAGAGAGATTTCTGGTGGCATCACCTGGGCTCTCAGGGGTGTATGCCTGAAGAAAGGGACTACGGAAGTCAGAGGCATATTTCAGGAAGTGCAATCATATGCGGAATATTCACCAATGAATAAAGTTTTATGTGCTATTTTGACAGAATGAATGAATATGAAGCATCGCTCATATACTTCATTTTGAATCCATTGCTCATTTTCTGGACAAAAGTGTGGCGCGTTCTGGCAAGAGTTCTCTTACATTATACTCATTGACGATTCATATCCTCGTAACATATCCGAAAATTTAAATTTGATCTCCTAAGCTACATGCATATTTGTTGATAAATATGGAAAATCATTTTAGCATGGTGAGATGATTAAGAATTAAGAAAATCAGTAAAGAACCACTCACAGGAAGAGCCTTCTCCCAACCAGCTGGGAGTTCACCAGTGGCAATAGACTTCAGTTCAGCCGCTTCCTCTGATACTTCTTCTCATATTCAGCAAATTTGGCATTCCATTCAGCTTCAAAAGCAGCCCCTTCAGGTACGTGTCGACTCCAATGCCTGCCATAAAGAATATCCAAAATCACTAGGCATTCAACTAAAAGAGAAAATACTGATCCTAGATCAGGTAAGGTAGCCAAGGGATCCTTACTTCTTCACATCCTCAGGCACATGGAAAGGCTCATAAGGCCATCCAAGGTTCTTTCTCGTAGCTTCAACTTCCTTGGCACCCAACGCACTTCCGTGCACACTGTATGAGTTGGCCTTGTTGGGGGACCCAAAACCGATGGTGGTCGTAACCTGCTTCGATTTAAAAAAAAAAAAGAAAATTAGCAACAGAACGATGTTCCTTTCAGACCATCGCAGAATGAATATTGCAAATTCAAACAGGAAATTATATTTTCAATCGCCTGTAGTGACTATGATATAAAAATTTAGGAAATTGTTGTCTACACATGTCTTCCTTGATGTGACTTCCAATCACCTAACACGCAAATGAACATCTGACCTTGATCAGAGTGGGCTTGTCTTTCACAGCCTTGGCTTCCTTGATGGCAGCACGAATTTCATCATAGCCAGTGTTACCATTCTTCACCCAGATTACATGCCAACCAAGAGCCTCAAAACGGGTATCAACAGTCTCAGTAAAAGCAATTTCTGTGTCACCATCAATAGAGATGTGATTGTCGTCATAAAAAGCAATCAGCTTCCCAAGTCCCCAATGTCCAGCAAGAGAGCAGGCTTCATTTGAGATACCCTCCATTTGACATCCATCACCGAGGATAACATACCTGTGCAGGAGCCGATGCCATTGATCAAACAAGTCAAAAAAGGACTTAATCCTTGTCCCGACAAAGAAAGGGGCAAATAGAGAAGTTCTTTTACGTGTAGTGGTCGACAATCTCGCTACCCGGTTTGTTGTAACGGGCAGCCAAGTGTTTTTCTGCAAGCGCCAAACCAACAGCATTGGCAATGCCTTGACCAAGAGGACCTACGCAGAGAAAAAGGGGAAACCGCAATCAGTTTGATGAATCTCAAACGCATTTAAGGAAGCAATGAACACAAATTTCTCGACACAATCCTGACCAGTTGTGACTTCAACCCCAGGTGTCTCAAAGTTCTCAGGATGACCCGGTGTCTTGCTTCCCCACTGCCGGAAACTCGTCAAGTCCTCTTCCTGTCAAACACATACCATCAGCTGAGAAGAATATGAATAAATGCTCATGAGGCTACTGAAATACAACATACAACAAAATACTACTCCCTCTGAGAGATTTGCACATTGACCACCAAACAAAAAAGATAAAGAACTACATGTGGTATCAGCTACCCAAGTTTTTCCTCAACTGATAAACTAAATCAAGACACAAATCCCATGATTAAGCTAACCTACCTCTGTAATAACACCAAAGACCAATCTATATCACCACAAAAACATAAAAAGGAAATACATAGACGAGAAACCCAGATCCAAAAGGTAAACAATTTATCACCAAACAATTTTCTACAACCCCTTTGAGATCCATCGCAAAGAAAGAGCATATTGCATGTCATGTTTTTGCTGATAAAGAACATAAGAAGTATGCAGTACTACTAAGTAATAAGACCAAAACATCGACCTTGACGGCGTCGTATCCAGCCAGGTGAAGAAGCGCGTACTGTAGCATACACCCATGCCCAGCGGAGAGCACGAAGCGGTCACGATTAAACCAATAGGGATTCTTAGGGTTGTACCTCATCACCTCATCGTACAATATATGACCCATAGGAGCGCAGCCCATGGGCAGACCCGGATGCCCGGAATTCGCCTTCTCGACAGCATCAATTGCCAAGAAACGGATCGTGTTGACGGACTTCTCCACGAGCTCAGCCTCGGTTGTCTTCTCTAGGATCTCCACAGCTGCGGAGGCCCGGATGGGGAGGCGGGTCGTGGTGGGGCCCCGGCGGCGGATGACGGCGGAGGAGGAGGTGGATTTAAGACCAGAGAAAGAAGGGAGGGAAAGGGAGGAGGAGGTGGAAGTGGAGCCATGACGGGGGATGGAGGAGCGAGAGAGGATGGCCTGAGAGAGAGTGAGGGAAGAAGAAGAAGCCATGGCTGGCAGTGCTTTGCTTGTTCTCTCTCACTTTGTTGAAAATGCAAAGGAACAGAAGTGAGTTTCGAAGAAGATAAAATGACATAAACATATGAGGTGTGGATTTTTATTTATTTATTTTCATTTTATTTTTTTTGTTTTCAATTATAAAATTCACAAATAGAAAATTACATAGTGTTTGGCTTTGTGTTTTGGTATTTTGGATATACGGAGAGAAAATCATAGATAAATAAACTTTTATTTGGATTTATATCTTGTCTTATTTTGGGCATTTTGAAAACAAAACAAAATACACTCAATATTTGTTTTTTTGTTTTTTACATCTTATCTGTGTGTTTTTTTTTTTGTTTTCGACCTTTTTATACATAATATATACATACACTTATATATATAAACATAATAAAAAGATAAATAATTTGACAATAAATAGTGATTTCTGTATCAAAAGATACAATATTAAACATACAATATTTATATATATACATATTTATATATAAAAAAAATATGATTTGACAATCAACAGTGACTTCGGTCTCTTAAATCCCAACATCAAACATACATCACTTATTTTAAATTATTTTCTACTATTTCAAAATGCAAATCCAAACATATCATCTATCTCAAATACACACTTATTTATTTTTACTTTTCTCTCTCTATCTCCAAACACCAAAACGAAACACTCCAAAATCAAATCCAAACAATATGTAAGTGTGTTAAAGATAATGGTATGTTTGAATTTGTGTTTTGAAGTAATATAAAATAGTTTTAAAATAAGTGGGTATGTTTGATATTGGGATTTGGGAGATAAAAATAAATGGTCATTGTCAAATCATATCTCTTTATATATAAATGTGTATTTTTTTAAAAAAAAAATGTTCATTGTCGAATCGTGTCTCTTTATATATATATTATATGTATAAGTGTCTATATATATCATACATAAAATAAGTGTATAAAAAAATAAAATAATAGATGTGTTTTTTTGTTGTCAAAAAAACATTATTTGTTTTTTTAGGTAAAAAGTTTGGAGATTTTGAATAGTGTATATTGAGAAATGACTTAAAAAAGCTCAAAGTATTAAAAATATAAATTTAAAATTTAATTAAAATAATAAAAATTGTTACATATATATATATATATATATATATATATATATATATATATTAGTCGTGAGTGTTTTGTAAATTTATATCTGTCTATGCTATTTATTAAGAATGAGAACCTTATAATAAGTAAATACCATCAGCAAAATATGAATTACCTAAAACGTAATTACTTATATAATCAATAAATTAATTCGATTAATTCATCATCCATAGACATTATCTATGTAAATTTATTTTATTAATTTTAATCAATTCTACGTTTATTTTATTTAATTAAATACATGTAATAAAAAAAAAGTAGAATATATGCGTGAAACGAGTGTGCTTCAATTGCCAGTACTAGTAGGGATAATTACATTGTCCTTTCCTAACGTTTGGATGTAATTACAAATAAATTCATGTAATTTAAAAAATTATATTTAATATCCTGATATTTATTTTCGTCTAACAATTAGATTATCTGTTAGTCGATTCACAAAATTTTGCTAACATTAACGGAAAAAAAAAGAAAAAAGAATAACAATGTATATTTACCCTATTAACTTATTATACATATGCATGTCAAATAATTTTTTTCATATTAAATTATTCTTATACATCTTTACTCATTAATGCATGTGTAAAGATACATATTCTCTCTTATATACAATAGTTTAGTCAGAAAATATTATTTGACTTGCAATAAATTTGTAGTAAGTTAATTAGGAGCAAGTATGAATTTTTCAACTTTGTTATTGATAGATTTATTTGTTGAATTAAAACAAATTCAAGAACCATATGAACTTTCGTATAATTACATCAAATTTTAATAAAAAATGATATAATTATCCCTACTAGTAATTTGTGACACACCTTATGTATGTGCAACTTTTATAATATTATTTAACATAAAATATTTATTATTTAGTAAAGTATACACTAAATAATAATAATATTAATTTATAAAAATATATAAAAAATGCATTAAAAAAAAAGAAGTAACTATCAAAAGATAGTTGGGGAGAATGGAAAGTTAGAAGAGTTGGTGGGTGAAAAGTTAATAAATAAATTAAATAAAATATTAAAATTGACATATCAAAATAATTTAGCCATCAATTCACCAAAAATAAACTAGTTGGATGTGGCATATTCAATACATCTGTGCACAAAGTTTTAATCAAATATTATTTAATAAAAAATTATTATAAAAATGATAATATAAAAAAAATTATGATAAAAAATAAATAATTTTGGAAGAGAGTATTTGAAGTAGGAGAAAGAGAAAACAAAAATTAACTAAAGATAAATAACTATTTAGAAAATAGTTTTTAGTTTTACCACTTGTTGTGGGAGAAATATGAACGTTAGTGAGTGAAAAAAAAAAAAAAAGAAAATAAAGGAGTCACCAAAAAAGTACTCTACCTTAATTTATAGTATAGACAATAGATTTTACTAAAATATTATAATTTTTAAAAAATATTAATTAAATAAGTAAAAAACACTAAAAATATAAGAAAGTTATGAGAATTTATTGAAAAAAGTTTAGAGAAGAAAAAGAAATGTGAAAGTTTTGGGTTTTTTTTAAAAAAAAAAAAAAAGGAACGTCGAAATTGAGAATAGAGAAAATCGGAAGTTGAGGAGGAAGAAAGAAACAAAAAATGGAAGTTAATAAAATAATTAAAATAAATTGTAATACCAAATAATTGAAAACATCAAAAGGGTGTTCTTCAATTATATAAATATATAGATAGTATCTATATCTATACTATTATATACTATTATAAGAGAGAAACCATTTGAGCATACCAACTTTAAATTGCCCCAATTTACCTTTTATTTTATTTTATTTTCTTTTAAAATTATTTGGTCAGATTAATAATTTCAATATTTTTTAATAATTTTATAATTATTTTTCTCATAACCACCACTACCCCATATTTCTCTTTCTCTTTACTTCTCCATATTTATTATAATTTATAATTATAATTTATTCTTTTAATAATTTTTTTTCTTATCATCTCACATTAAATTTTTTTTATTTGCTCACTGGGTCCGAGTTCGACGATATCTAGTGATATATTAAGGGAGAGCACCTCTTGGTGACTCTCTTATTTTGGTATGCTGTTTTTTTCTTTTCCACCCACTAACTTCCACTTTTCCCCCACTATCTACAATTAGTAAGAAAAAAAAATTAAATAGTTATTTATTTTAGATAATATTTTTCTCTTTCTCCACCTCCAAATATTCTCCTTCAGAATTATTTATTTTTTATCATTATAATTTTTATATTATTATTTTCCAACATAAAAAAATTAATAAATAATATTAAATTATCTTAATTTTTTTTATACACATACAACTAGTAAATCATTATAGTTGAATGGTGTAAAATAACTACTTTGGTATGCATTATGTACCATGACTAAATTCCCCTTTTTTTATTTAGTTCTATTTAATCTTTATTATGGTGTACTCTTTACTCCCTAAATTTTATTGCTCTTTCTAAATACATTCATTGAATTTATGGTTACTATAACATTTGTTTATTTAATTTTTAAAAAATTACAAAATGACATTATAAAAAATACATTTAATATATTGAAATAATTTTATATATTATATAAATACTAAGTAAATTTCTACCTTATTTTGCATATATGGAGTGCATCAAGTATAACTAATCATTTAAAGTTTTCATTATTTAAATTATTGAAAGTATATATACATAGATGCAAGTTTCTAAAATATGAATATATCAAAATTCAATAAATTATGAAATTATCCAAACTTTGTGAAACCAAACATTCGACATGTTTTCAAAACAATCAGAAAATAACCATATAATATTTTAACTTAATTGTTAAAGTTGAAGTCTCGTATAAAAGTTAAAGTTATGTGTTTGAATTCTATCAAATATGTAAGTATTTGTCTTAATTATGTGGAAATATCATAATTTTTATTATTTTTAATTATATCAATATATTAAATGGAATCAATATATTATTTAATTTATTAAAATAAAAGAGAAAGAAAGTCAAAACATCAAACGACACAGCTTAAATATGTGTTGATCAAATATTCCAAAAAGTATGATATACATGACTAGCACTGATATATACATTATTAGGGAAAATTATTGTTTAGTTCTTTAGAGATAATTGCATTTTTGGTATCGCATTTTGGGGAGTGTTGCAAGACAGGTACCACTATTACAAAATAGCAATTTTGATATCGTACTCCACAGAGACTTGCAATTTTGATACCTCATTTGCTTTTTGGCCCCTAAAACTTTGAAAAAATATTAATTTAGTCCCTAAAACCCCCTTTTTTTTTTCCGCAGAACTATTCCCCTTACCATTCAATCTATCAGGCCCAACATGCTTTCGAAATGAAATTAAGCCTCTATAAAATCATACATTTTTTGACCGCTTTGTTGCCGGGTATTCCAAGTCCTCAGTTTTACGGACTTCTTCCAACCACACTACCGCAGCAGATGGTTTCGCAGGCCTCAGCTCCTTCAGTAACAAACAGCACAATCCTATTTCGTTTCCTACCTTAGGGCGTAGAGATATTTTTAAAATAGAGGCTTAATAAAATTTTGGGTCGATAGGTTGAACAAAAGCCCTTCTTTTATGAAGAAATATAGGAAATATTACATAGATATTATATTCTCCGTTGGAGGAGACAACTATTTAGCCTCTCATAGGATAGAGGCTAGACTCTTTGAGGAAACCCCCATAAATTGAGAATTCAAAAAATTACAATGATAGACTCTTGGAATATTATGCTTTGAAGAGTAAGAGAAATTTTCTAATGATCCCCTTCTGCTTTGCTTCTTCCTTATTTATAACTATTCGCGGACTCCAAATGCAGACTTCAAACTTATTTTTTATGACGTCATTGCGTTCGCCATCCTTCGTCATTTCCAGCTGGTGGTCATGATGGCTTGTCGGCCATGTAATTGCTAGCTAGCTCCTCTAATTTATTCTGACTGTTGGCTTTTGTTGTTTTCTGCCTATAGTCTTCTTTTTGAATTTTTATATTTTTCGAATCTTACTTCTCCTTGTAAAAATTCTTCCTTTTACCCTTGTCCGGCTTCGGTTCGAGTTTCTTTTGGGTACCCCGTATCTTGGTTCCCAACAGTAGTTTTTTTTGTTTTTCACAGCAGGGCATACATGGTTATGCCACTGCCCAACATGCAGCATGTTGCATGTCTTCATCCTTGTCGCCTCAGTTGCATGTAGCTTGTTATCTCATATGAGCATTCTCTTTTTCTCGAGCATGCTTTCTGCAAACTCGATGCTCTTCCCTGTCAGGGAGTTTAATAGGAATGATCCATTCACCTTGCTGGAGAAGATCTTGAATGGATCCTTGACTTGTCCATTTAGTAACAGACCCATATACCCCAAGCTCTTCTGGTAGAGATATCGTCTTCACTGATAGCTAATACCAAAGGAGCTTCTCCGGTGGCGGTTTTGCTTTTGTTGAAGGCTACCATGTCAGGTCTCTGCAGTTTGATAAAATAAAACGCTGGATGAGACCCCTTTTTTGCGGTTTCTAGAGCTACTGAAATAAATTTTAACTCCAGGATATCGCCTCTTTTCAAGTGGGGTTATTTTGCCATGAGTCGTAAACTGCCCTACTAATCCACTCCGGAAGTTTGGAGATTTTCGAGAAACTTGGTGACATAGTATGTACTGAAGCCAAGGCTCCAAAATCATACCATTCACAAATCTTCTAGTTTGGACCCCTCTAACATCCAGACTCTGTTGTATTTTTTGGATGTTTTGATTATGGTCTTGCTTGGATTAACTCATTGGTTAGAAATTAATATTTCCCACATTCTCTGGTATACTGCCAAGTAGAAGAAGAAGATATTAACTCATTAGTATAGGTCCTAGAGGTGTCTGTCATCGGCCTAAGGCTAATCTCTCCCTCTTTGACCCCAGAGGTGCTGGGTTGACTCGAATCATCGTAGGTTTGCACTCTTTGTGACTCGATTGTCGCCATTCACCAGAGTCTAGTGAAGTCTTGTGCAATCGATACTTGAATCAAACGTTACAGGTCTAGAGTCCTGTACTCTGAATGCAGGTTTAGAGCCCTGCTCTCTCAACTCGTGTCATCTCCGAAGATGATGCCTTCTGAATTGGTTCTTGCAGGTCGTTCCATAGTGAGGAAGAAACCACTATGGTCGTTCTTATTGCAATTTGGACAGTGTCAAGATCAGCACTTTGAATTTTTCCGGCTACTTGGCATTCACTACTAGCCGTCCAAACTTCTTTTTAAGCTCCTCAAGATTTTCTCTGAGGTGCCTAAGTCTCAACATGATGGAGTTCACTTCAAATACCTCCATCCCTCGTCAGGAAATTTGCAAGAACATTTTCATGAAATTTTATAACAACAATATTGTAACAATAATATTGGCATTCAGCTTGCCATCTGATAATACGCGCTTTCTCAATCTTAGATTATAATTTGTTTTTCAAGAAAGTTTTAACATTGGTATTATCAACTTTCAAAGTGAACTAGCAAGTAAAATAAAGACTATTCTTAAAAACCTTCCAAACAACAAAGAATTATTTCTTGTTGATGTGCCACTTGGGCTTGTTGTTTGGAGAACCACCCACCAGTGTATCTACAAGGTTCTTCCCTGTAGTGGTCTTTTTCATGAGCACTGCTGCCCATCTATAATCATTTATCAGTGTAGACTACTAATTAATCCTCGTCTTGTGGTATTGCAAGCTTTGACAGGTTATTGCAAATCTGTTTCAGCTCACGAACCCTTTGAGTATGGATTTTCTCCCATTTCCACTTTGAACTTTCTATTTCCTTCAAAAGTGGTCGAAAATCCTTTCTTACATTTTGCAAGATCCTTTGTAAAGATACCTGCAAAATTAACCACCCCCAAGAAACTTTGTAAATGCTTCTTATCCTTGAATAAGTCTGAAAAATTGCGAATTTTCTCCACAATATGCTCCTGCAACTCAATACCTGTTTCGACAATAAGAATTTCTAAAAATTTATTTTATTGACCGCTATAGTAGCTTTCTTCTCATAAAGTTAAACCTTCTCTATAGCATGCATTAGAAAATATTTCAAGATGTTTAATATGATCTCTCATATTTTCTAATGCAATCAATATGTCGTCGATGTAGACAAACATGAACTCGAAATAATCCTTGAAAAGATTATCCATTTTTCTTTGAAATATTTGGGGTGTATTACCCATTGGAAGTACATTCCAGACATATTGTCCCTGTGGTGTGGAGAATGCAGTAATTTTCTTTGATTCACTCTCCATCTTAATCTCATAAAACCCAGATTTGCAATCGAATTTTGAAAACACTTATGCACCTTTAATGCAATCAATCAACTGATCTCTACTCGGGATGTAATATCCATCAAATTTTAATATCTTATTAATACCTTAATAGTTAATAACTAACCTGGGTTTA
Organism: Sesamum angolense; assembly: GCA_034509725.1. NCBI lineage: Eukaryota > Viridiplantae > Streptophyta > Magnoliopsida > Lamiales > Pedaliaceae > Sesamum > Sesamum angolense. The sequence continues at coordinate 13,343,533 of JACGWL010000008.1, read as the reverse complement.
CCTCTTTTTGTCTCACTATGATTTCTTACCAAAAATCCAGGGCTACTGTAGGCAGAGATTCCAGGCTCGATGAGTCCAAGATTGATGTGCTCTTTGATAATCATTTGCATATCCTTCTTGTCTTTCATGTTCATCTAGATAGGCTTATATTGAACATACTCATATAAGCATTCCCTTTGACCTTGAGAGTAGCTCCGATCTTGTTCCTATCCCACCATGCCAGAGGGTTCTCACTAGAGCCTCTTGACATTTTCGAGAGAAAGCCTGTTTTCCTCGCTTATGTCTATTGCTTTTAATTCCTGCAATACTTCCTTGAGGTTCTTAATCTCCTCCTCCGGTTCCTTGTAGAAGCTATCGCTATCGATGAGTTCCAGTTGCCTGAAAGACAAAAGAACTTTACCGAATTTCCTTTTATCCTACAATTTCGGATGAGTTAATTTGGCATCAAAATCACCACGCTTGCTGCGAAAGTTTATAGGCATTATCCTATGAAATGCCTTTTCTCTTCGCGAAACTTGTATCTACCACAGTTAGTAGTAAAGATTAACAGATTCCTTTGATTATCCTGCATATATCTTGCAAATGTCTGAATGAAATTATTACCTAGCAAGATATCAACACCAGTATCATGAAAGTAAATGGGAGGTGTTTTTACCCCAAACCAGGGTGTTTCGAAAGCTCCTCTAATCATGATCTTAGCTTCTCGTATTCCTATATTGAGTATTAGAATTTTTTGTGAAAAATTCCTTTCTGCTATAACGGGTAAGGTTTCCCTTGCTTCTTTAGGGAAAACTCTAGGTTTTGTCGTGCAAATACCTGATCCTGATTCAATATAAGCTGCAAAATATTCTATCTTATATTGATTATATATCATACCAACAGATATGTATATAGAAAAGGAACTTGTCATTCAATCCTTATGGTAAGACCATCAAAGCTGAATTTCATACCAAATACCTTTTCTTCCCCATGGTTTATGATTTTCGAGGAAACTTAACCCCAAAGTCATACTTCCACTAGCTCGTTCTGCAACACCTGTAACTAGAATTTCATGGCCCGCTATTTTCTAGCATGTCTTCATATCTACCAATGACAGGTTGCTACAAATGATACAAGTCATCACATGGAAAAAAGTTTTCTTTCTTACTGATATCAAATATAACTTGTATCTCTTTTCATCCTTCAGGACATCTATGTTTTACGTTATTTACCCTAATTTTTTAGAGAGTTAAAGCTTTTAACAACTATTTCTCCTTTTCTTTGTAGCCTATGATCTTATCTTCCGAAAAGGACATCCTGCTACGAAACTCAATTCTAGAGCTTAGTGTTTGATCTAAAACTGGGTGATCCTTAATTACAATGTCGACACCACCTATTCTAGGTATCTTAATTAGACATGGTGCCATTACCTTAGAAAATTTCTTGAAAATTCTAGTAATCTCAATGTATTCTTTCCTAAGAAATAAATCAGAATAATGTGTTGTGGAAAAGGCATACACTATTCTATAAGTTATAGAATATGATCTATTACCTTCTTTCATTAGATCTTTTCTCTTAAAGTCCTGATGAAGGTTAAGACTCTACTGAAATCTTGGTCCGCTAGGTTGTATGCGATCCTAGGATGAATATTAAACATCAATTTTCCTGCATACAGATTACCTATCATTATCCCAAGACAACCATCTCTTAAGTTATTGATTCTTCTATCCATTATTGATAAATGTATTTTTGAATCAATTCCTTCCTTAAAAGTTTCTTTTATTACTACATCAATAGTTTCTATGTGGATCCATTTCATAGTAACAACTAGTTTTTCTCTAAGCCTACTTAATTCTTGAAGAATTTTCTCTTTTGGAATTAACTGCATTTCCATCATATTTTCGGTAAGTTCCATAGGAATAGCAAACTCACCTAAACTTACTTTGTAAATAATATGATGCTTCCTTTGGTTTTGTCCTATTTGGTTTAGAACTCTACCTACTCCTCCAATTCTAAATCCATCATATGGACTAAGGTTGGAATCTTAACGCATGATTCTTTCATGGTTTTGTTTGACACTATAGTTCTAGAAAAGAATCCTGACAGGTTTTTAGAGGTTTGAGGTCTATCTCCCTCGTTGTAGTTATTCTGAATCGGTGGAAGATCCATCTAAATCAGTCTCTATCTCCTCTTCGTAGACACTTTCGTCTGAAGGAAGGTCCTCGAATTGGTCAATTGGCCCCAAATCCCCATAATAGATTGCGTCTAGGATGTCATCCGTGCTTCAATTTTCTTAATTCACCATGTTTATGTGGACAGGCTAGAGCTATATGACCTCTTGCTCCACATGTCCAGCAGTTGTAGTCTTTGAAACTCTAATTGGCCCGAGTATGGGCTCGTCTGAAAGTTCTCCTTATAGGGGTTCTTCTTGTGGATCTTGTATCTGTTTGTCTAGATCCTTGGGATGAAACCCTTGTTGGTTCGCTTCTCTGTCCAGATTTGTATGATCTGCCTTCTAATTTGGACCACCATGATCTCCGCCTAAAAGAGGTTCTTTTGGAACTCCTAAGGTAGGAGTCACTACTTTGCTTCTTTCTCTTCCTTGGCTTACCCAATTCTCCTATAATAGTAGAAAAATCGTTATTATCACAACAAAAGGTTCGTTTAATCGTACCTCTCAGCCTTTTCATATTTTTCTGGATGGATGCTTGATAACATCAATCCTTCAACTTGTATTTAAGGAAAGACATTCTTTGCAACTGAATCCATCTGTCCTTTAGGTACTTTGTATCTGAATCAATATTTCCCTCCATGGACTGCAGATCTTTGCAAAGAACATTAGAGTTGCTACTTCTACTGTTACACCACTCTGGAAGAAATATTTGCGAAACCAATGGATATATTCATCTACTATGCAAATACTTCTTAATTCAAGGCTAAAGAGACCTTGTGCATATTCTCTAGCCTTTTCTGTTTTGCTTCTTTCGAAGTATCCATCTCCGATGAAGTGTATCTTGATAAGCCTCCCTAACCGATCTGCTATTGCACTTTTTGAATCTCTGGCAAAGATACTGGCTTTAGTATCTGCTAGGGTATAATCCCATCCAATCTTTACAGAACCCTCTAAGCTTAACTCCACTAATTTTATGAAGTTTTCTTATCAAGTTCTAGAGTAGTTGCTACTATCTTTATAGCTGCAACCCATTCATCTATCAGTTTCTTGATGTTTCGGAAGTCGATAACATTCTGGTTTAGTACGGCACCATATGGATGCAAAGGCTGGAGTATGGTCCTTGCCCAAGGTGTATTTTCAGGTGCCCTCCTCGAAATTCTCCCTGGATTTTCTCTAAGTCTAGTTCCCATAAACGTTGGTGTCGTGTTGGTGTGGAAATCATCACTTTCTCTCATTAGATGATCCTATGGAGGCTTATTGGAATATGTGCTTCCCTCCATTGGTGGTACTGCTGGAGTGACTTCATTGGTCTGAACATTTACTAATTCCACAATCCCGAGTTGGGAAAAGGATTCAACCGATTCTTGTAAATCTGATACATCCGCTTGGCTTACCTCCATTATTTTATGGAGTTAAAGGCTTCTTGGATCTGTTCATCTCTTGTCTTTGACTTTGGAATCTCCTTCGCCTTTCACTTCTAATGTAGAAGAGGTATTGTCCCAAATGCATCCCTGATCCGCTCTTGTTTGGATCTAGATATTTCAGGGTTCTCCCGTCGGTTTCTTTTTAGATCTGGAATTTCTGTTTTTAGACCTATAAGTCCTTGTGTAGATCTGGAAGGATCTTAAGGATCTCGTCCATCTTGTGGCACAAAGAATCTATTTTCATAGGTATATTGATTAACCTATGTCCATAGTCTTGGACCATCTTCTGAATTTCTCTCAGATGTTGGGAGATCTTCGAGTTATCCGACTCGAGTTCTTTCTAAACAGTTCCTTTAATCATAATTTTAAGAGCTGTATTGGAAAACAAATATACACAGTCTGGTTTTCATTGTTGGCCTTCTACCATGGATTTCGATTGATCGTAGACCTTTTACCATTTTCCCTGGTAGTTCTTTCCGGATCTGGTGAATCCTCCACCATTCTTCTTGTTTCTCCTTGGTGCGAGGCTCAGGCTCCCACCTTGTTGGTGTCATGGCCCGATCTAGGATTTCATAAACGAAATTCTTTCTCTATCTTTCCACGATCTGAAAATACTCCTGGTTTTCACTCGAACCATCGTTCGGTATTTGGAGATAACTATCTCCTTCTCTTAGAATTTCCATGAAGAAATTCCATCTTCGACCTTTCAGAGTCTGAAAGTATTCTTTTGTGTAACTCAAACTTTCTTCCGGTTCCATTTTCTTAAAAAGTCTCCTCCATTAGTGGAAAAATATCTAAATGTAATATAAGCACATATATTTCTTCAATAAACCTAGGCTCAGATACCATTTTCAAGCAACGGGGCTAGATCTGCAAAAATCAAACCTTTTGGGGCTGAAATTATTATTTTAAAGATAAGCCATGGTATTAAAAGTATCAAAACAGAAACTGCGGTATCGAATCTGCAACTTTCATAAACTATGGTATCAAATCTGTCATTTCAAAAGGCATGGTACCTTAATCGCAAAATAGCCTAATTGTGGTACCACTTTTGCATTTATCTCAGTTCTTTAAGTTTGCCTATGATTAATTTTAGTCCTTTAACTTTACTCATTTTAATTCTAGTTATGTCACTTTCAAAATTGTTTAATTTTAGTCTTTTGACTCAATTTTTTCGGATAATTTTACCTCTACACAACTTTTCAAAAAAAATATTAGTCCATATATATTCATTCATTTTGCATTTCATAGCTAATGCTCGCCTATAATGATATAAGAGTCCAAGTTTATTGAAAAAATATTTGCTTACATTACACTTAGGGCTCATTTACTTCGAATTATTAAGTTTGATATCCTAACTAATCATGCATAATTTATTGTTTACTTGAAATTTGTTCAACCCGTTATAATGACACAAGGCCCGGTATAGAGGGTGATTAGAAGGTGATTACAAACCCACCACAAGAGGTGGGTTTGTAATCATGCCCAACATATTGAGGTCTTATTATTTTTTGAGTGTCCATTTTATCCCTAATTTTTTTCATGCCAAATGTTGTCCCTAATTTTGGTGAAATCCACCAAATTACAATTTTTGAGAGGGAAGTTTATGTATTGTGTGATATATATATATATATATGTATATATTTATTAATTTTGATATTATATATTAAATTACTTTTATATATATTTATTTTATAGATTAAATTAATTTAGATTATAGAATATTATTTAATTTTTATATAATATGTCATTTAACTTTTGTTATAAAATATTATATATCCTAACTTTTATATAACATATAATATTAACTTTTATTTATGCATATAAATATATTAGATCTTAACACAAGAAAAATATTAAAATTGAAAGAAAAAATTGGGGGTATTTTGGAAAAAATAAAATTAGTCCACAATTCAATTTCAAATTATAGTCAAAAGTAAACAATATATTATTTATATCCATTACTTAATCAATACAAGTAAACATAAAATTGTGACACTTAATATAATAACTTTTAACTTAATCCCAATAATTATCCTATAATTATCTATACCATTTAAATCCTAAGACTCCAAGTAAATGAGACCTTAGAGCATTAGAATGGATTATTAACCTATATCATCAATAGAGCACAAGAGTTATAAATTAGGCTAAAGGATCAAATCTACACAAAATTGATAGATAAAGGACTAAACCTAATATTGTCAAAAATAAATTTAGACCAAAGTTATAGGACGAAAATTTCTTTCTCCCTACATTGTTAATATTAAAATTTGGGTAACTTTAGTTCATTGAATATAGACTTCATAACAATGGTTTTGGGACTTCATAATTAAAAATTAAAATGGACTTAAAAATAAATTCATCGGATTTTCACAAGATACATCAAAATCAAATAAAAATAATTTATAGAGTAAATGATAACGACTTCTCCTAAGATCTATATAATTATGCATATCTTTTTAATTGTTCAAAAAATTATTAATACCTCCTAATATTTGATGAAATTATGTAATCTTTGGATGGAGATATAAAATTATCAACTATGCCCTAATTGTATCTTTTACTATTTTATAAAGAATAAAATTTGTAAATATCGGACGGAGTGGATGAAAAGAATTGAAAATTTATAAAAAGAATTATCTACTTAGTCAATAAATTTTTTTTAAAAAAAAATAAAAAATTATAATCATTAGTCCACAAAGGTATTTTTGTCAGTTTACAAAAAAAATGGATAGAAACTTAAGAGAGACTAACGAAATAGGCTAATTGTTAGACGACCGTTAAAATTAGGGGGTACTTGATAATTTTTCAAATAATGAGGGTGTATTCATAATTATGCTAAATTTCAAGAGAGAGATTATTATAATTTGCACAAATTTATATCAATGACTTCGAGTTTAATCAATACAAGTAAAAGTTTCAAAAATATGAAATCTTAAATAAATGTCATTATCTACATATATAATATTATTATTATAACCAATAGTTGGTAGATTTTCAAAGAGAGACGTCTATAAAGTATTATAAAATTATAATTTTATCCTTAATATCATTCAAGAATCTCAAATGTTGAGCAACTAGTATTTACTATTGAGTTATCATAATTTATTTACTATTATTAATTAAAAAACAGAAAAAAAAACCCTATCCTTGATATATAATGCCAATATTTATAATTTGGAGGGAAAGATCTCAAAATAAGATGTAATTTATAATCTAGTAAGATCTTTAAAAAAAGAAATAAATAAACACAACCCATTTTTTTATAAGGTATTTAAGCTATTTAATCTTAACGTCCAATAAATAAAAATACGTTTACAATTTTGTTCGTATTTTTCTTACCCTTTATATAATTGACGTCCCCCACATCAAAGCAAAAATATCTATTTATATGATTTAAAAAATTCTAATAGTTAATGAATTTTTTTCGATCATTGTAAAAGTCTGCAAAGAAAACCATGAGGTCGCAAGAAAAAGGCAAAAGTATTTGACCGAATAGACCATGTATCTTAAATTGAAATTTCTATTTCAAATTATATTGTTTTTTTATCTATTTAACATATGAATATGATATAAATATATATAACTTACATAATTTATTTTAAATAAAAAGAATCTCTACACATGATGCGTATATATTAAACAAAATAAAAAATATAATTCCAATATAGACTCAAATTAATTAATTGGTATGGACCCTTCGACCTTGTTTGCTTTAAAATATTTTTTTATTATTTAAAAATTTATAAATATCTTTTTATTGTAATATTCATCTAACAACGAGTCTATTTTATTAGGTTATCGTCCAATTTTTATAAAAAAACTAATTAAAATATCATTAAAATTATAAATTATAATCTTTTATATATTTTTAGAACTTTATAAAATAGTTTTATGTACTAAAAATGCCCTATAGATGATTTATTGCACCCATCCTTAATTTTTTTATATTTATCAAACATTTTTATCTTTTTTAAGAAAAAAAAATCAACAAGGGTAAAGTACTGATATTTATAGCATCGTCTAGAGGCTACATAAGTATTTCTCATTTGAAAAGGGTATTTATATTTTTCAAATAACGAGTGGTATTCATAATTATATCAAATATTAGAGGAAGATAGTTGTAATACCCCCTTTTTTTTATATAGAACACACAACTCGATGTGTTTTAACTTATGTTAATTTAGGGTAAATTGCAATGAATTCTTTTAAAATTTATCATAATTATAAATATCTCCCTAAAATTAATGACCATCTAACAATAATTCTGTTTTGGACTCTCACGAGAACTTACCCTTTGATTTATCTTATAGTTGGGCCGTTTTTTTGGATCCAGTTGATGGGCTTGGATCCATGACTCTATCCAAATCACTGCCCTATATTGCATTCCATTTCATTAATACTAGATACGGTGGCACGCAGTATCTATGCACGTAATTTTAAATAATATTTTTATTTTATTAAAATTCATAATTTATTTATATTTAAATTTGTCATTACCTTACAATTTCACATACAAAAACTATCTAGTAACTTTTTTAATACATTAATTATCAATACATATTTTACTCTTTCTACAATATATATTATACAATACATATTTAAAAAAAATTGATTCTTTCTATAATATATATTATTGATAATGATTATTATATATACATGCAAAATAAGTACTAATATATTTTTTCAATTTCAATTAACATAAACTTAAATAAGATGGGAGTAAATTAATTTTTGAGTTCATGTAATTGCATGGAATTAATTTTCTAAATGAACTTAATTGAGTGGTTGATTTAACATGGGTTGGGAAGTTGAAGGGCATTTTTGGCATTTACAAAGTTTGATTTAGTAGTATGAAAACTATCACTTTGAGTCTATAAAACCCCTTCCCTTTATAATAGTACTAGCCGTTGTGGCACGTCGTTCCTGCGTGCATATAATAAATATTTTTTTATATTTTAAAAATATTATAAATAAAAGCAAAATAAACAAATCGATACATGATATTAAAAATAAAAGAAAAGAAAGTTAATTTATTAGTTAATGAATAATTTGGAAAGTGGAATGAGTTAGTTATCTTATTAGTGAATGACATTTTTGACTTTATAAAAAATTAGTGCGGCGGTGCCACTAACCGTCGTTTGTGAGTATGGAGTCCCTTTTTTTTATACTAGTCGTGGTGGCACGCCGTTCCTACGTGCATATAATAAATAATTTTTATATTTTAAAATATATTATAAATAAGAGCAAAATATACTAATTAATACATGACCCTAAAAAAGAAAACTAATTTATTAGTTAATGTATAATTTAAAAAGTGGAATGAGTTAGTTATCTTATTACTTGAAGGGCATTCTTGACTTTCTAAAAAATTGGTGTGGTGGTATCACTAACCGCCGTTTGTGAGTATAAAACCCCTTTTCTTTTTATATTAGTATAGATTAGTACTAGTCGTTGTGGCACGTTGTTCCTGCGTGTATATAATGAATAATTTTTTCCATACTTTAAAATATATTAGAAATAATATTATAAATATATATATGTATATATATATATATATAAATCAATACATTACATTAGAAATAAAAGAAAGAAAAGAGAAGAAGAAAAATAATTAATATAAAATTTTGAAAGTTAAATAAGTTAGTTATTCTATTGGTTGAAGGGCATTTTTGGCTTTATAAAAAATTGATGTCGCGGTGTAAGTAACTGTCATTTGTGAGTATGGAAGGTCTTTTCTTTTTTATATAGTATATATATATATATATATATATATATATATATATATATATATATATATATAATTTTGATACAATAATGTTGCTGAAAAATCTACAGCTATAAATTAATCGATATCATTAATCTTAGCTGAAAAGGTTACCCCACATTATAATTCCAAAGTTTGGCTTACAACCAAAGTAAACTTTTATGTCCAATTTTTGGTACCCATCATCATTACCACAGTTGTGAAATTAAATTAATAAAAACTTCATTAATTATTTCTTTATTAGTTTAATATTTGTATTTATATATCAAGAGGTATTTATCATCATCATTATTATTACTATTATTAGGATAAATTATAACAAGTTTTCCTGAGGTCTGGAAATTTATGAAAACCCCCTCTTTAATTGAAAAATTACAAATACTTCCTGATGTTTGATGAAATTATGTAATTATTGAATGGAGGTCTAAAATTGTCAATCTAGCTCTTGCTATATTTTTTATTTCCAAAATTAAAAAATTTCTATTAAAATAAAAAAATCTAAAATAAATAGATGAGGTGGATGATTTTTTTTACAAAATTATAAAAAAATTATTCACTTAGTCGATAAAAAAATAAATAAAATTATAATTCATAGTCCAAAAGGAACATATTAGTCAGCTCACCACAAAAAATAGATAAAATCTGAGGGAGACTCACAGATTGGGCTAATAGTTTTGGCTATTAAAATTAGGGGATAATTGGTAGTTTTCTAAATAATAATGGGGTATTTGTTATTATGTCAAATCTCAGAGGAGGTTGTTGTAATTTACCCTTATTATTATTTTTAGTATTGTTAGGGTAAATTACAATGGGCGTTATGAGATTTGTCATAATTACAAATACCTACTTATTATTTAAAAAATTATAAATACATTCTTAGTATCAGTCGCCTAACAAATACCCCCTCGTGACAACACATTACAAGAGGGGATTCGTTAGGCGGTCGTTGATTTTAGGAGGTATTTGCAATTTTTTGAATAACTATAGAGTATTTATAGTTATGATAAATCGCAGGAGAGCCCATATAATTTACCATTATTATTATTATTATTGTTGTTGTTGTTGTCGTTGTAATTATTTCTTTTTCTTCCGATGTTCATAAAAGATTGTTTCATTTAAGTCAATAATTAACTTATATTTAAGGTTGTTTGCAATAATTTATACTTTTGTGATGATAATAAACAGTAAAAAAAGTTGTAAGTTAAAAACAGTAATAAAATTTGAGAGCATTTGAAGCTAAAATCAAAAATAAGAAAAAGTTGATGTTTGGGTATTTGTGAAAGCAGTTTAAAATTTATAATTTTACTAATAAATTGCAAAAGTTTGTAAGAAATTGCTTATAACTTGTGACTTAAATTAATTTAATTTAAATAATTTAAAAGTAAAAGCTGCAAAATAAAAACACTATTTTTAATTTATATTGAAGAATAAGCTTACAAAGACTTATTTTAATCTCTTACAAACACCCAGTAGTACTTTAGTTGGGTGTAGCAATGTTCCTGATTTATTGAAATGGTAAAATTAAAAAATTTAAATTTTAGAGATGCTGAATTCAAATTTAAATGCATGTTTATATTATTTATTAATAATTAATAGTTGTGGCACGTTATCTCTATGTGTATATAATAAATGATTAAATTTATTTTGTACTCTTGAACTATGCATGAAGTACATTTACATCCCTAAACTAAAAATGTAACAAAATGCTTCCTCCTGATATTGATCCATTTTTTTTATGACAAATATTTATTTTTATACCCTCTAAAATATGTCTATTACAATCATTCTCCTAAATATATCTGAATTATTATTGTTAAAAAAATTATTTAAAATAGTTACTACAAAAAATTTATGATTTTTATACTGAGTAGAGAATCTATATAAAACTCTATAAATTTACAATACTTTATATTTTACATAATCGGTAAAAGTTTTTACATGATGTTTGCTTGTATTGTTACATATATTGCAATTTTTCAAAAATAAATTATCACAAAAGAAAAAATATGATTTTTCGCTAAGGATAATAATTATAGTAAAAAGAAGAAAACAGTGGTAAAAAACATTAGTCATGGCCCTATGGTTAAAAATCATGGTGAAAATTGATTAATTGTGGTAAAAATTTAAGTTTTTATTTTAATTTGTTTAATCGTAGTTAATAGTATTGATTTATCGCGATTTTTGAGCTAGTCACTTATATATAGCGAGAACTCAATTTTTTTGTAGTGTCAATATAATTTTTTAAATATTACATCTAACATATATATACGCAATCACTACAAAAGAAAACATTTTATTGGATTGGCTTTCGGAATGGAACTGCTTCCGCGGCTATTTTGAGCGTTACAAAATATTTGTAACGGCCATTACAAATTGTAATGAACTTTATACATGCCAATTTTACCATTGCAATAATTGACCTAATGCAGAAATTAACGTTGGAACTCCTTCTGTGGCGGCATTGAATTTATTAAACTTACTTTTGGAACGACCAATTGTAATACATATTGTTATTAGTGCATATCCCAATTGGAATAGTCACTTGAACTCTATTTGTAAAGGTTGTGTCGTTTTTTGTAATGACCTTTGTATCTCAGTTCGTGATACTCATTTTAGCATATATTGTAACGGCCTTTTGTGATTCCTCTTGTGAACGTTTGTTGTAATTTTGTAACGGCCTTTGGAGCAATTTTAGGAATTGCTTCTAGGTTGTGAGCTAATGAAGTGTGCTCCCAAAATTGTTACAAAAGCCGTTACAAATGAAGTACAATTTTTTTATATAATTTATTTATAATTAAATTATTATAATATTTATTTTTTAAATATTTTGTTGAATTTTTAGTTATAACTTTTTGTTGAATTTTTTAAATGTGAAATATTATATAAATTATCTAATCAGAAAATAGTAACAATATAATTAATAAAATTAAATTACTATTTGAAAATTGTATCTATAATTTACATACAAAAATTATAAAAAAATCCCCTTAGTTGATTAAAAATATTTTTAAAAAAAAAAAAAATAAAATTATAAATTTTAATTCATAAGGGTATTTTGGTCAGTTCACTATAAAAAATGAATAGATTGGGGTAATTGTTAGATGGTTGTTAAAGTGAGGGGGTATTTGTAATTGTTCAAACAACGAGGGGGTATTCGTAATTATGCCAAACATCAGGGGAGGTAGATTTAATTTATCCTAAATAAAATTATCCATTTTTTTAAGAAATAGTTCAATTCAAAAATTTACAGAAATTATTATTTTCAAAAAAATTAAAAAATTACACATATTTTCCTTAAATATCCAAAAATTACACAAACTACACATATTCATAACTTAATAGAAATTACATAAAATGAAACAAATTACTCATATTTTTAGAAATTACATAACATTAAATACCAACCTATTCCTTAATATTATAATATTAAAAAAATAAAATAAATTTCAGAAAATACATAAACATATATTCAGAAAATTGCAAAACTTTTTTCAGAAAAAATTTCAGAAATTATACATATTTCCTTAAATTAACACAAATTACATAAAATTACACATATTCATAAAATACACAAATTACATAAAAGTTACAGAATTACACATATTTTCAGAAATTTCATAAAACTAAATCCCAACTTTTTTTCCCTAATATTCATAAAATTAGAAAAATTAAAATAAATTTAAGAAAATACATAAGAGCAAAGAAATTACCAAAAAAATCAGAGAAATTTCAAAGATTTCAAAAAAAAAATGCAAAAAATTCAGAAAAATAAATTCAAAACTTTTTAGAAATTACACGTATTTTCTTAAATTAACACAAATTATACATATTCATAAAATTAACACAAATTACACATATTCATAAAATTACACAAATTACACATATTTTAAAAAATTACATAAAATTAAATTCGAATTTATTTTCTTAATATTCATAAGATTACAGAAAATTTTTAGAAAATTTTAAAAATTTCATAATTATTTCAGAAATTTAGAAATTCAAAATTTAGAAATTTCAGAAAATTAAATAAGTTCAATTTTTTTTTAAGAAATTACCGAATTTTTTTTAAAAAATTAAAAAAATCAGAAACATAAATTTAAACAATTTTCAGAAATTCTTTTCAATAAATTTTCATAAATATAAAGTTTTAGAATTATTTTCAGAAAAATTAAAAGTTTTCAGAAAATAGATATTTTAAGAAATTATTTTAAAAAAAATAATGAAAAAACATTTTTCATCATCAAAATACTATAAAATAATTAAGACTAAAAACATTCATATTAATAATTAACAACAAATAACAATTAACCCAATCAATTCTCCAAAAAATAAACCCGACAAATTATATCCTCATCCTCCTCCTCCTCCCAATAAAATTAAATAAAATTAATAAAATATTATAACAAAATAAAATATAAAAATTTTTCCTGATGCTGGGGGACGACGACTTGGTGTGGCGGGAGATTGAGTTGAACAAAGTGAATTTGCGGAAGCAGGTAAAAATTTTCCTGTTAATCTATTGATAGAGTAGAGAATGAGTTTGTAAGTGGAGAGGAGTCGCAAGTTGCGAGGCGGATGAAAAGAGAGTGATTTGTTGTATTGTGAGATTGGAGTATATATAATTAAGTAAATGATGTAGATAATTATGCTTAAACATGTTATATGAGATTATATTGTGGTATTATAAATTTGGAATCGTTTTTAATGTCTCTTAGAACTGAGATGTATTTAATCAGTAATAATTTAAATATGCAATTTCCTCAAGAGTGTTTCACAACAATCTATATATTAACTACGATTTCATAAAACGTTAGATAATATGACACTTCTGTATAATATAGTTAGCCCTTGAAATCTAGTGTTCAAATTACTGAAACATATAGAGAATATTTGTTTTTCGTACAATAAAAGTATATTAATATTTATTATTGATAACAGTACATATGTGATAATTGAAGAGAAGTACTTCTTCGATGTGTGTGATATAATTACAATGGTAAGTATTATTGGTATAGAATATTTGAAACGAAGATTGAAAATATAATTATTTGTTTACATGAAATAATTGAAAATAATTCTTTATATTTAATTCATTTAATTGTTTAATCTATTACACTTGATAAGTATACTATCATCATGTGAAATTAATTAATAACTTTCGATGAGCTATGATTGTACTGTCATAAATTTTTTAGATCGAAAAATTGTTAGATATTGCATCGAAACGAGAGACTAGAAATGAATACAGTACGATGAAATCTTTGGTACTAAGTTGAATGTGAAGTATCGAGATGTTATATATTATATGCGCAGAAACTATGAAGATGATTACCTTTAATCCAGTGCCTATCTATTAATTAGACAACCATATATTTAAAATCAGATCGACATATGTGATCTGATTAGAATCACATTTTATGAGTTATATAAGTTTTGATCATAATTGGATATGTCAGTGAGTAAATTTATGATATCTCGAAGATTTATGGAATTATAAGAGAATAATTAAAGAAATTTAATCGACATCATGTACAACGTCTGACAATGACTTATATGATATGTATTAATACATAATTTAGTACCTGAACAAATCTTGATTTAATAACTTCTGTGTAACATATCCATTATGAAATATGAATTTTTCCCCAAATACTTTTGAAGGAAATTTTTCGCACCAATACTAATGAGTATATTAATGTCTGACTCAATTTTTGTTCATAAATAACATTATATTAATGATTAAAGGGTCTGTTCCTCGAATTTCAAACAATTTCCTCACCACACTTTTCTTGTAGTTCAACGCTCCAATAAGAATTATACGCCATAATGATTTAGATATTGGTGTAGATATTCTCGATCGCATATTAGCACATATATGGTTTATAATATGTGTACAATTTTTATAATTATTATTAATTAGTTTTTGTAAATAATAAAACCTTATTCTATGAGATAATATATTATATTAGCATATGATACTTATTTCATCAATAAGATGGAGTATATTTAGGATACTTAGGTCTTGTGATCCATTACAATAATGATATATCACTTCTTACCTACACGTGATGTTTGGTCATAAATATTAGATACCCTTCTTACTAGTTCGTATTTCTTGGAAAACAAAGTTTATTATTCCATATTACGTCTGCCGTCTCACAACGCCAAACTTACTGAAGCACGTACCTATCAAAATTCATAGCAATTTAAATTATAGCGTAAAAAATTTGCTACTATATGGTATATTGCATAACGGCCATTGAATAATATATTATGTATGAGAACGGCCCTTTGGATCACAAGTATATCGCAACGGTTGAGATGAATTTATATTTCACACAAATATATGAAGTCGTCCAAATTTTTATTTAGCATTTAAATCCATTCTCAAACTTTATCTCAATTATCACAATAAATCAAATTTATGTAATGTAAGTTTTTGTCATGAGGTATATGTGAGATATACGTACTGTGTATGGACTAGCCTTTGTAACTAGTTCATGCATAAATCCAAACATATAACTAGAGAGATACTAATTTTCATAATTACTGCAAAATGAAATTTACTAATTAAGTTAATCAAAGTCAAATATTACTTATTCCGTCTTACATAGATTTCTACAAATAATCTGTTCACCAAATAAAATTCGATGTACAAATTCCGTATTTCTTATCATAGTGATATATAAATAAAAAAAAATCAATAAACAATAGATAAAATAGATTACATAGCAGCTAACATCTATTCAATCATAAAAGATATTCACTAAGAATTTATATTGGTCAATTATTATCATTCCTAGTCTTTAAGAGAAATGTCACATATAATTTAATTAAATATATGATATATGTTACAATTTTTATAAGTATAGATTAATAATGAATAAAATGAGAGTTACAAGTTTTATATCAATACTTTTATTAATAAAGAGAATATTAATAATGAGAATTACACATGTATATATTATCACTTTTACATATAGTGTGTTGATAACACATAAGATTACTTAATTTGTAAAATATATTGTAATTGTATTAACTGTCACTAAAATATTTTATTTTCTTATATCACATACTATAGATAAGTCAAAGACTATCAACTTTAAATTATTGCATTTCTCTCAAAGTGAAACACTTTGAAGTGTACAAATATTTCAAAAACATACGTAAAGTCACATATTTGAAGGGAGAGTCTTTTAATAAACTACATATAGAGAGGAATAAGAATAAAAGTATAAGGCGTAATAGAGAAGGGTATTTTTCGTCACTATACATGATAGATAATTTATTCTGGAATGCAACAAAGTGTGTAGTTATTATACAATTTCATATCGGTAAGGGAGGTGTAACTAAAAGAAATATCCATAGCGATATCTCAGGGTGCACAACAAATGCTATTATACTTAATAAATGAGAGTTCAAGTGAGAATAATCATATCCGATCAATTTGAGAATTATTCAATTACATTATAAAGTATATCTGTAATATAGAATAAATTCGTATTAATATCTTAATTATTCAGATCATTAACTTTTTTCTCACTATTCAATATAAGTGCACAGTGCCATATAATTAAGTTAATCAATTGTCGTTTAATACTATGAAAGGATTCGAAACGAGGGTGTTTGCACCTATTAATATGCACCAACATAATTTCTGGGCGAGAACTAGTGTCACATTATCTGCCATAAGAAGATATCATATTTAGTTAGAGATTTATTTAAATGAAATTAAATAAATGTGCTTAATGATGTGAATAAGTTAGACACTTCATATCTACAATCTCATGTATGATTATGGTGAGTCAAGTTTACTATATAATACGTAAGTTATTGCTAACCCCGCTCGTGGATTATATGAAAGACATCTGATATTTGGGCAACCCTGCTGAAGACTTTAGTTCCGATCTACACAGAGAGAAAGCTCATATTCCAGTTATGAGTCTAAAATTTTCTTTTGTAGTGATTGCTATTCACACTGTAATTGCTGATATAATTAATGTAACATATTAATAGAAAAACTTAAAATATATGAACATTCGTAATTATGAAACACATCAGAGATTGTCTTACTTACTGGCTTATTGCATATGAGTAAAATAATTATTGACTACTATGCGATCCAAACATACTCTTAATACAGGAATACCTCTACACGTGTCAAATACTACGATTAATAACGTATGGAGTCATTTACTGAATATATAAAATAACAAAAATTATATTGATAAAAAAAGTTCCAAACTTAATAATCAAATTTCTATATTCTATATAAGCGTACTAACTAATTAATCAATATTTTCATTCTAACTTGTTATTTTATAACCATGATGCCAGTAGACAATTCAATTAATGTTTTTGCTAATCAAATAGCAACTACTTATCGTTAGGGCGGAAAGCAAACCTCATGGTGTACTAAATGAATTTTTTAAAATTATCATATTGCGGTTTATATGTTAATTACAACCATATAATTATAACGACGTATGGGAGTATACGAAATCATATATTTCTTCTTCTAATTGATCTGAATTATATCATAACTTTATTGCTATTATCATGAATTAATTTTGCCACTATATCTGATAACACTCCTAAAATACAAGCACGAGTATAACATCATTATACCTCATCAACATTATCATAATAACACTGAAATATAGAGATATATTATTTGTCTATAAATAAGAATTATGAGCTTAGCATATAATATCATATATAATAAATCTAATAAGGAGTAAGTAATTAGATGAGTTGTTTAATTTTATTATTATGAATATTCATCATAATCATGACTAGTTTTGAAATATAAATCATTAATAATTAATAATAAATATACGTGATAGTATTACGATACTATAAATCAGTCTTAAAATGAATGCTAATTATTAAAACAATTTTATTATCAAATCTTATAAGAAAAATATATAACTAATACACCAACATTATCGAGAGAATTAAGAATGATGTAAGTGTAATCCAGTTATCATGTAATTATTATGAAGGAGCTGACAATTTAACCAACACATAAATAGATATTGAATACTAAAGTATCCCTATCATCTAAAAAGAATATGTCTCCACCCAAAAAATATATTTACGAGAAGGAAGAGTTGAAAGAACACCATCTCGCGTTGCTTGTTCTATACTGTTGCTGTGTGGAGATACATCGCGTGTGATTTTCTGCTGCGGAGGAAACACTTGTAATAACTTTTTCCGCTATTCGCTTCTCTCCTTGCCTTTGCAGCCACCGCGACTCGTTCTCCTGATCGGGTAAACTTGTCCAACTTGTGCTTAAGATTTCTTTTTTTATTTGTAGCTTCTTGAATTTTCAGCCTTCTGCTTATTCCTGTTTTGTATAGTTGCTTTGCTCTTTAAATTGACATCTACTGGTATATCTAGGTATTGAACCTGAAGAGCCCGTTTTGTGTCTTACTGGACAATCGTATGATGTTATATCATATTGCTATTATTTAAGAATAAATAGTAACAATAAGCACTACCTTAAGCATGCACTTTTTTGGGTTGATTGATGATTTCAGTAGGAAGAGTTGTGTAACATTGGCGATGGCTCAATGAATTGCTCGGAGTAATTATGAAGGTCTTAGAGGGATGAGTATTTGAGATGTGGGTTACAGAATTAATCGCAGTGTTAGGGTTCTAGAGTATTTATGACAGAAAGTCTGGAAGCAGTGTGTGCGAGTGAACATATATTTTCCACACATCCTGTATGGCTAGTGAAAAAGTTGATTGTCAACAAAGTCACCTTGTAGGGGGAGTCGATTCAATGGCGTTGTGTTGTTATAGTCATAAGCATTATAGTATAGTCTATAAGTGCTTTATGCTCAAAGTGGCAATCTTTATCGGTCAGATCATGAAATCTTAATAAAAGCATAGAATGCTTTCATCAAATAGTTGAAGGACACATGCTTATTGAACACTGTAATATTCAGGTGAAGAGTCTTCTTAATATATTACATGTAATGTGCTTTGATAATATTATTCTGATCAAGTCTTATTTTTATAAACACTCCATTTTCATTTATCTATATCTATAATTCTTTTATCAAGCAGACACTCTATTTGTTGCTAGGAGATATTCAAGGCTTGATCTTCCTTATAAGCGTCAAGTTTGACATAACGCTATACATAGAGAAATAGATCTGCTGTATTTAATATTAGCTTTAGTACATTTTCTCCCAATTTCAAGTCTTCTAACCAACAGTGACTATCACACTTTTCTTGAAAATTTGCCTTATCTGTCATTCAATGTTGGGTTCATATTTTCGCCTTGCATATATGAGCTTCTAAGAAATGTTACATATTTACTTTTACTAATTTAAAATACTTCTCAATTGTCTATACTTAAGCTCGTCTGTTGATGCTTACTCTGACTGCAACATCAATTAGTGAGAGGATAGTAGCATGAGATTCTAAATATCAACCTTAAATATGTATTATCATAGTATTAGATTCTCTGACTGTGAAAAACATGGTGAAAATCAATTCTTCGTTTTAGTAGAAACCATAAGTATCTTTATTTAAGGTTCTAAAGTAGGTATATAACGTACTATATATGCTGTCCAAACTTTTATTTTCTGTTGTTTCGCTTCTATGCAAGCATAATGTTATAAGTGCCAATTAGCATTACTACTCATTCTAAATATTTATATAATCCACAATGGTAATCTTAAGTAGATGAAATTTGGCTTTACATGAGTTATCCAGTGATTACCTTTCTCTCTATGAGTAGGCTGTATATTGCTTAATTAACAGATATCGAGATATGACAGCATCTGCAGATGACATGCCATTCAAAGTGTTCAACATAATCAGATACCATGGCTTAACTTTAATTCAAATCCATGTCTGATTTTATGTTCTACTCTATCCATGCCGAAAGCATCCATAGAAGCTAGAACTATTGTCATATTCGTCTCCTTCTAGACTAAGTGTCATGTACAGTTGTCACGAAGGGGTATTTGTTAGTGCGACTGACTACGAATGTATTATAATTTTTTAAATAATAAGTAGGTTATTGTGTAAATTATGAACAAAATTCAAACGCATATGTCAATTTTACCTCTAACAACTAAAAATAAATAATATAAGGGTTAATATTACAACACTCCTCTGAATTTGACATAATAACAAATACCCCATTATTATTAGAAAACTAACCAATTATCCCTAAATTTTAAATAGCCAAAACTATTAGCCCAATCTGGTGAGCTCTCCTCAGAAATTTTACTATTTTTGGTGAGCTGACTAATATGTTCCTTATTGGAGCTAATGATATAATTTTATTTACCCTCATTTTCTGTTTTTGAGCAGTCCTAGTGAGTCAAGAATTTTCTTGAGTGGCCCAAGTTCTTGCTTGATTCTTCTATTCGCTAAAAGTAGATATGCAACACAGTGGTGCCAAAGATACCCAACTTCGTGAAAGCAGCAACCAGAAGGTTCATCCCCAACCAATGGAAGAGGCCCCAAATCAGAACCCTGAAGCTATGGAAGCACTAGTGTCTAGGATATTTACAAACATTTCCTCCCTGAAGTCAGCTTACATTCAACTTCAGGCGGCTCACACTCCTTATGACCCTGATAAAATTCAAGCAGCTGATAAGCTTGTGATATCAGAGCTAAAGAATCTATCTGAACTCAAGCATTTCTATAGAGAGCACAACCCTAAACCTGTTTGCGTCTCTCCACAAGACTCTCGATTAGCCGCTGAGATTCAAGAACAGCAGAGCCTGTTGAAGACATATGAGGTCATGGTAAAAAAGTTTCAGTCTGAAATCCAGAATAAAGATTCTGAGATTGTTCAATTAGAGCAGCAGATCCAAGAGGCAAACCAGAAGCGGGTAAAACTCGAGAAGAACCTGAAGCTTAGGGGCCTGTCAATGAAAGAATCAGAAGGGGGCGCTGGTGAAAATGGGTTGTTCTCTTTGGATTTATCCCCTGATCTATTTAAGTCAGCTGTAGAAACTGCTTACAGGGCTATTCATGATTTTTCCAAGCCATTAATCAACATGATGAAAGCAGCCGGGTGGGATCTTGATGCAGCAGCAAACTCCATAGAGCCGAACATCACTTATGCGAAGAGGGCTCACAAGAAATATGCGTTTGAATCTCACATTTGCCAGAGAATGTTCATCGGGTTTCAGGACGAAAGCTTCTCCATGAAATTAGACAACCCAGTGGAAACTAAAGAAAGTTTTTTCCAGCAGTATCTTGCCTTGAGAGAAATGGATCCGCTGGATGCTGTGGGCCAGAGTCCTGATTCAGTGTTTGGGAAATTCTGTCAGAGCAAATACCTCGTAGTTGTTCATCAAAAAATGGAAGCATCATTCTTCGGGAACTTAGATCAACGGAACTATGTGACGGGAGGTGGGCATCCACGGACAGCTTTTTACCAGGCTTTTCTGAAATTGGCCAAGTCAATCTGGCTTTTGCACAGGTTAGCACATTCATTTGATCCATCAGTTAAGATTTTTCAGGTCAAGCGGGATACCGAGTTTTCAGAAGTATATATGGAAAGTGTCGTGAAAAATTTTATTATAGAAGACGGCGATAAAAAGCCTAGAGTCGGTCTCATGGTTATGCCGGGATTTTGGATTGGTGGTAGCGTGATCCAGTCCCAAGTCTACCTCACCGGTGTTAAGGTTGCAGAATAGCAAACACATTCATGTTATCTTCCTTAGCTGCAAATTTTCCATTTGTATGTAATTTCCATGTGTGTATCAAGATTACACTTCTTAAATTGAATTCTTCATAGTTCGGTCTCTTTTTCTGGCATGAAACGAGCTCTACACCTCCTTAGCATTTTCTGCTATATTTGTGTAGTACGAGTGTTGAATTGAGTTAAAGAATCAGCAGAGAAATGCACATACCAGCAAGGAAAACGCCCATACAGAGAAGTATATTTGGTTTTGTTGCTAGTATATGTTTATTATTGCTGTTTCTGGTAACATTATTTACCGTAGATTACCAGAATTTTTTTACTCAAATTATGTTTAATCGAATCAAATAATCACTGAGTGAATGTGATATATTTGTTATGTAATTGGTCATTTTTTAAAACTGTACATCAATTATATGGTAAGTGTATTATACTTATTATATAATTGGTTTAGACCAGATTAAATCTTATCTGGGTTACAATTTTCAGTAGTTAAATCGTCCCTAAAACAAAATTGCTGTTTAGTTTTCCTCTTCTTGCTGCATCGTACTTAGACCCAGATTTGTTTTTTCGGTTTAGTATAAATAAATTGTTTGTCTGAATTTTGAGTGAGAGTATGGGATCACAACTACAAGTGCACGCTCTGCAACAATTGATCATATATTAATGCTAAAGAAATGCAAAGGTCAAATTGTTTTAGAGTAAAGGGAAATGGTACTACCACAATTACTACGCGATCTCAATATCGTTGACTTTCCTCCCGTGCATATCTACTTGTACATCATATGAATATGATCGGACAAAACTGCAAACTTAGTCCATAAAATAGAGTGATTTTAAAAATAGTCTCATGCTTTATGCATTGTTAAAAATCCCATGTTTGGTTGAATTTTGTAAAATAAGTACCATTTAATTGCAAAATTGGTCCCACTTCTTATCTGCCATTAAAATATAACGGCATATCCATTTCTCCGTTAAATGAAGAAAAAACGGTTGCGATTCACATTTTTTGTTCTTCTTCTTCTTTTTTTTTTTTTTTGTTTTTTGAGGGAAGATGTTCTTTATTTTCTAAAATCTTTATTTCTTCTTCATATTTATTTTATTATTTTTAAATTATATTAGTTTCTTTTAGTTTTATCATAATTATAAATATTTCTTATTTTTGAAAAATACAAATACTCTCTCGGAATTATGGGACGTGATGTGAACAAGAATCGCTTGTTAGAGAAGCTTCTGGACTTGAGACATTTACGTCTGATTCTTTGTCAGCTTGCAAAGAGGATCTAAAAAAAAGAGACGTTAGCACACCAATGCTCAAATCAATAAGCAATTGTAGAAACATAAAATTAAAATAAGTAAGACAACAATAATTGTATAGAAGATGATAAAATATTATGTTTGCTGGAGTGCTTTTGCGGTGTGTTCGAAGGTGTACTTGTGCAGAAAATACGTTACATGTAACTGAGGGGGAAAGACTTGCTTTCATGGCCACAGTCCCCCAATGGATGATAAGTCCTCTCAAAATTCGATAAAGGTTAAAGAGAATCCCTAAAGAGTCCTACTTGGCTGGGCGAACCTAGATAAGCCCTATGCTGGATAAGGCCCGAATTGTCAAAAAGTGGTTATGATGTGTGAGCTATTCGTCTACTCCTCGGTTTATCACTATCCGCATGGTAGTCTGCTTCTTTCTGGGGCGGTTGGTATTCTGCCACATGGAGGGATAGCCGCTGCCAAGACGATACCAAGCCATCCTTCCTCATTTTAGATTAAAGGTGCACAGTGGACCGAACAGGCTCAGGGCCGGCACGGACCAGCCAGAAAAATCGGTCCAAGACCAGCCCACTACTTTTCATGATCGGTCCTGAGGTGGTCCTGGGCCTTTAAATGATCCCCAATTGGATCCATTTATAAATCCATACCCAGCCTGTGAACAGCCCGGTTGAGGCCCGGACCAGGACCAAACCAGGCCCAGATCAAGCCCAAATGTGTTTATTTATTTTTACTTTTTTATAAATAAAAATTTTCTTTTGAACAATTACATTAATTTATAGTATTGTAAAATAAATAAACAATAAAGTAAATCACACAAAAAATCATAACTATAAAAAATAATAGTCTTATAGTTATGATTACATAATGAACTTAGATGATAATAAATTCAAAAATAATTTATAATAAACTTTGAAGAAATAAAAAAGATATTAATCAATTAAAGTACTAAAAATTTAGAAATAGAACAATAATGATAATAATTCGTAGAATTTTAAGAGTACAAAAAAAGCTATTAGAATAGTTAGTTTAGAAAAATAAAATGAAACTTATATGTCATGTATTATTATTATATAAAAAATTGGCCAAGCAGGCCCAGACCAAGCTCGGCTTAGGACCAGGAGGTCTTAGGCCGCTGGGTTAAGCTGGTCTTAGGTTTTAGTACTTGGGACCGACCCAAGACCAGCTCGATCCAAGCGGGCCTAGGCCAACTCAGCCCATTTTTTTATTGGTTCAATTCGATCCTGGGCTGGGCTAGCCTAACTTGGCCTACTGCGCATCTTGATCTTAGATCTCTAGGCGGGCCCTTGGGTCGGCAAATTACTCCTGTAGACATGTAGAATTTCATATCTAATTGAATGAATGACAAGTGTAAAATAATATATTATTTATCAATTTTTATTTGTATTTGGAATTTACTAAATTAATTCCAAGTATAAAGTCAATGTAATTTATTTTGATATATATTTTATCATCAAATCAATGGCCGCCAAGTGTCAAAAAAAAGTATTTTCGGCCAATCAAAGATGCTCTGCAGTCAAATATTCCAGCCAACCAGACCACGCCATGTGAGCAATTGCATGTACGCTCCAATCAAATCAAGACAAATATTGGTTATATTTATCTCTTTAAAAAATGCAATATTAAAGAGATAATGTCAAATTGACCAATCATATTATTCCAAATATATGATGTATTTATTTCTTTAAATTAAATTATAAAGAGATAATACAAAAGGTGTTTAAGTAGATCACAACTCTACCTCTTTGACACCTATATAAAGGGGTCCTTACACCTCATTTGACACACAGAGCTCGAGAAGAAAAAGCAAAGCAAGGGAAGATTGCAAAATTCCCTCTACGCAATTTCTCAAGTGACAGAGCTCGAGAAAAAAAGAGCCAAGCAAGGGAAGATTGCAAAATTCCCACTTTCAAGTCATCAAATACCAGTCAAGACTATAGCGTTTAATTTGGATTATTAGTGAAAGCCCTCAAATTAACGTTATAGAAAATATCAAATTCCCGAAGAAATCTACGTGGAGATCGAATTAGTCAAGTCAAATAACAAATATATATGGAGGGGAATATAATCAATAGAATAGATATTACATTGATATTTTAATTTTGAATATTTTTATTTGTAATAATTTATTTTGTTGTTTTAGATATTTTGCGCTCACAAATTTTGTAGACATCTAAGAAAGACATTACATGGTACTCTGTCAAAAGCTGTCAGTCAATTCAAACTCCATATCAAAGCTCACAAGAGTGTTGGTTAACATCATGTCAAAGAAGCTCAAAGAATCTTCCCAATATCTCTCTCTCGAGTAACGAAAAGAACTTGCACTCACCTAGCTATGCAAGCGAAAGTGATGCAAATAAATCTCCCCCGACTTCTCCTTGTTCGTGTCTAGCTACTCCTTCAACAAAATTGTGGCTCTAGTTATGTGAATAATGCTACAACTATAGAGGAAACTTTTTGCGGATCTGACGAGAGCTATTGAGGACTTATGAAGCACGTCCAAGAGCAAGATGCACACAATTGCTAGATTGATCAACAAGGCAGATAATATTAATGCAAGTCATGTCATGGAGAACAAGTTGAGAAAGCATGATGAATGTGAAATGCCCATAAAAAGGAAAAAAGGAAAGTCTGCAAAAAAAGTTCATTCTTAGGGATTGCTTCTGTGGACAATTGAAAGAATTCATTGAAGGAACCAATCCCACAAGGAGTTTCGAGGGAAAATCAGGTCATCCTTACTTCTCAAGCTTACATCCAAATTGACAGCTTGGAAAATGCAATAGGTTTCAACAACCACAGTTTCAGCAATTTTGATGGTAAGGGCAAATCTAAGCAGCATGGCTCTCTAGTTGAACATGCAACACAGGGACATATGGTGATCATCTATCAAGCTTCATAAATTTGAAAAAAAATGCATTGGGTACGGGAGCTGGTCGATTAATGGATGGGAACATGAACAAGAATTTCTCAATCGCTTCTATAATACATGGCGATGGTCGCTTACAAATTCTCGTCAATGAAAGAAGAACCAGTCGTCGCGACATCAATAGGTGGAGAATTTGAGCCTTTGCAAAGATAGATTATTTGAAGCTTCCGCCATTGAGATGTGTATTCAAGGCATGCATTGGAAAACTATGCTACATTCTTCAAGCAATAAAACCAAAGACTTTTGAAGAGCTAGCCACTCAAGCACACGGAATCGAATGAGCTTCAATTGCAAAGAAGATGAATATTCAATTGATCCCAATGATGATGATGGTGATGCAACACCATGAAATTTGAAAATAATTTTCATTGTCCTGGATAAGAGCACAAACTATCTAATGTCTCAAAAAATAAAATAAAAAAAAGTGCTCCTGAATATCGAGCATAAACTATATAATATCTTTGAAAAAATAATTTTCAGTGCTCCCGGATATGAGCAATATGAATCTATCTAATCTCTCCAAGGAAAAAAAAAAATCAATGCTCCTAGATATGAGCATAAACTATCTAATGCTTCCAAAAAGTAATTTTCAATGCTCCTAGATATGAGTATAAACTATCTAATGTCTTTGACAAATAAATCTCAATACTCCTTGATATGAGTATAAACTATCTACAAATTCAAATTGAAGAACTCCTTGATACGAGTATAAACTATCTACAAATTCAAATTGAAGAACTCCTTGATACGAGTATAAACTATCTACAAATCTCTGAAGAACTCCTTGATAAACTATCTACAAATCTCTTGAAAAACTCCTTGATACGAGGATAAGATATCTACAAATTCAAATTGAAGAACTCCTTGATACGAGTATAAACTATCTATAAATTCAAATTGAAAAACTCCTTGATATGAGAATAAACTATCAATAAAATTCAAGTGAACTACGTTTTGACTTGATCCTCCAACGAGGTACGTAGGCAGCTTGAGATATATTTTCAAGTTCAGTCACATGTCAAAAAAAAATCACATGTCATGAATCGATTTCGAGACATGTTCACTCCTTCACTTCACTGCACTCGATGTTCATGAACAAGTTTCGAGGGGCATTTGTAGACATGTAAAATTTTATGTCTAATTGAATGATGACAAGTGTAAAATAATATATTATTTATCAATTTTTATTTGTATTTTGGAATTTACTAATTAATTCCAAGTATAAATAGTCAATGTAATTGATATTTTGATATATATTTTATCATCAAATCAATGGCCGCCAAGTGTCAAAATAAAGTATTTCGGCCAATCAAATAATGCTCTGCAGTTAAAGATTCCAGCCAACCAGACCGCGCCATGTGGAGCAATTGCATGTACGCTCCAATCAAATCAAGACAACTATTGGTTATATTTATCTCTTTAAAAAATGTAAATATTAAAGAGTAATGTCAAATTGACCAATCATATTATTCCAAATATATGATGTATTTATTTTTTTAAATTAAATTATAGAGTGATAATACAAAAGGTGTTCAAGTAGATCACAACTCTACCTCTTTGACACCTATATAAAGGGTCCTTACACCCTCATTTGACACACAGAGCTCGAGAAGAAAGAGCCAAGCAAGGGAAGATTGCAAAATTCCCACTTTCAAGTCATCAAATACCAGTCAAGACTATAGCGTTTAATTTGGGATTATTGGTGAAAGCCCTCAAATTAACGTTATAGAAATTCAAATTCAAGTCCGAAGGAGATCTACGTGGAGATTACTCTTTGAATTAGTCAAATTTGTCAAATATATATTTTGGAGGGAATAATCAAGGGATAGAATAGAGATTGTACTCACATTGACATTTTAATCCGAATATTTTTATTTGTGATAATTTATTTGTGTTTTGATTTTTCAGACACGATAAAATTAGCGCTCACAACTCCTTCTTGGGCCTCTCACATTGAGGGAACTTCCACCAAGTTTTTGTGTAGGTTGCGCCATCAGATGAGTTAGATTTTTGCTTGGATTGAGTATATCTTTTTGGGCAGTAGGCTGTCTAACAAATATCTCCTATAATAGCCAGTCACGAGAAGGTATTTGTTCGTGGACTATTAATTTTAGGGATGTATTTGTTATTTTTGAAATAATGAATAAGCATTTGTAATTATAATAAATTTCATGAGAATATGTTGTAATTTACCCTATAATATATATCAACTAATGTACTTATTACAAGCATTATGGAATTTTGGCAATAGCTTATGCTTTTAATGGTGGGTATAAGTTGTACAAAATATTGTAAGTTAAGTAATAGTGAAAATTTATTGAATTTGAAAAGAAGAAGTTGGAGTGGGAGAGTTTGAAAAAACAACTTAATGTTTATGAATAATAAGATGTAGAAATTGGTGGGAAGATGCTTAATTTTTTTTGTTTAAATCAACTTAACTTAAAACAATTAAAAAATTATCAATCAAAAATATATTTTAATTTTATTTTTATAATAAGCTGTAAACACTCATTTTAAACTATTACAAACAGTCCTTATATCTTGGTCCGTTAAGAAAATTTAATTTGATGGATCCGTTATTTAATTACTTCACCCCTTCTTCATAGGTTGAAAAAAAAGTTGTAAAAAGGAGGTTTGAAAACCTAGCACAAAATGCTTTCTAAAATTGGAGATATACGTATACATACACACATGTACGTATACATTTGAAGAGACAAAAATATGAGCCACGACTATTAAAATATACTTAATACCATCACGTCATATGAGGAGAGGAATTTTCTTTTTAAAAAAATAATAATAGTTCTCATCTTGATATATTGGACAATATTTTAATTCAATCAATACATCAATATCGATATAACTAATAATAATAAATAAAATATAACAATTTATATAAAATGAGACAAATACTCACATAAAATTAAACAAACACTCGCACGTCCAATGAGATTCGAACACATGATTTCAAACTTGTTAATGAGATTCAAATCCGTAATCTTAAACTTATTCATGGGACTCGAACTCATTAGACGAGGGATTTAAGGGATACATTCTTGGAAGTTTTCTTCTTTCCAATAACAAATATGTATGACTTCAATCAAAGTGGATGAATATAGTCAGTTTACACAAATAATTTATCTTTTACATAATTACATAAATAACCTCCTAATAATAAAAAGGTCGACATATTTGGGGCGTGTCTGTGTAATTCTTTTAAAAAGTAGGCATAGTTTGTGTAAACGATATTCGCGTTTTGTGTGAGTATATGTGTAATTTTCAAAAGATAGTAGCAGTGTGTGTAACTAGAACATAGGTTAGGAGTATAGATGTAATATGCAGTAGTCATGTATTAATAAAAGATTGAGGTAAGAGTTGGACTTTTTATCTTGAAGAAAATATCGCGCAACATTGGTGCTCACTGTTCATTGACAATTGTCTCATAAAATACAACGACCTAATATCTTTAAGATAGAATGATGAATCAAAAAATATTTTGAAAC
This sequence comes from Sesamum angolense, assembly GCA_034509725.1. Lineage (NCBI taxonomy): Eukaryota > Viridiplantae > Streptophyta > Magnoliopsida > Lamiales > Pedaliaceae > Sesamum > Sesamum angolense. Next base: position 13,313,789 of record JACGWL010000008.1, on the reverse strand, counting down.
TATTTTAATAAAATACAAAATGCTGATCTTGCAAATCACTTTGAAATGCTCTTAAATGCTTCATAAATAAATGGAATGAAATTAAACATGGAGAGACCTATGTAGAGAAGTTGGAAACGTGTCGTTAAATAAACATATTTAATTGGAAAAATACTTGTAAAAAGTCATGACTTTTCAAATTGAATATCCACTTCTGTATCCGAATGTCACACGAAGGACATAACATCTCGTCAAATAGAGATATCATTTCAACCGAATAAGATACGAGTTTAGTGAGTGACACCTATTCAGTCGACTGGATACGATTAGGTGATGAATGAACATTATCAACCATCATTTATGTGTCACAAGCGTCGTTTAGTGCCGCGTATCATAATCAATCACTCATTATAATGTAATTTTGTTGAAATAAATTTATTAACTTAAATTTTATACTTTAATTTTTTTTCTCAGAATATTCTTGAGAATACCTGAAAAAGGATACACGGCTAAGGAAATCCTTGAGTAAACTATAAAAAAAAAAAATAAAAATCCCTGAGTAAACTATTTATTTTAACATATTTTTAAATATACCATTTACTAAGGTAGAGGGACTAGAGTAACCGATTTTTTGAGAATGTATGTGAGGAGATATATATTAATCATTATAAGGATAGTTTGGTTAGAAAAAAATTATTTGACCCATAATAATTTCGTAGGCCAATCAGGGGTATATATGAATTTTTATTTTATTTCATTTTTTTAAATATTAGCAATTATGTGTATTTTGACTAACTAATGGATTTATTAATTGGATAGAAACAAATGTTAGGAGAATAAGATGTAATTTTTCCAACCATATGGGGTTTACATATAATTAAATCAAATCTTAGGAGATGACGATATAATTATCCCATACTTTTAAATGATCGTCTCTTTAAATTTTTTTATGAAAATTATTCTGTTCATTTACATTTAAAATTAATAAAATTATTTAAGAAAATACAAGTCAGCCAACTATTTATTCTAATCTTTCCCTCCCTCATATAATTAAGGGTAAAATACACTTTGTCCCCTTAACTATTCTTGATGTATATTTACCCCCTAAATTAATAAATATAACACTTATAATTAAATTTTTGGACAATCTTGCCCTTACATTATATATAGTTCAAAGAATTTCATTTTTAATAATTTTATATTTTAAGTTTAATTAAAAAAGTTAATTAGAAAATATCTTTTAATTATAATAAAGTAATAGAAAATTAGTGAACTAAATAGTTATAATTTTATTATATTTTACAATCTCAAAGTTAATAAATGAATGAATACAAAAAATGCACAAAATAAATCATAAAATGATTTTATTAGTTTTGGTAATAAAATTAAGTTATGAATTATTTATTCTTTTAGATAAAAATGAGTAATTACATGATTTTTTGAATAATTTTTTTTAAAAAAATATGATAAAATATTTATATTTATTCATTTTTATATTTTTTTGGTTATATTATATTTATTGTGTATCTACTATATATTAATTTATACTCCACTTGTAATTTAGTTTTTTAAATTAAAAAAATAATTAAAAATTAATTTGATGATGATTTAATGTGCATAATAATAAAATATATTATAAATAAAATAATTATTCAAAACACGAGGGACATTTTTGTCCAACCAAGGAGGTAAGTGTTACATTTGTTAATTTAGGGGAGTAAATGTTACATCAGAAATAGTTCAAAGCGGCAAAGTGTATTTTTACTCTATAATTTATTAAAAATAAAAAAAAACTTAAATTATATATACACATTGAGTATGCTTTGATCGCTAGTATTATTTATTAAGGTTCAAATTTGCCCTTATATATACTTATTCCCTTACAAAGAACCATCTCTTTTATTAATTTGTTGTCTCATTAATTTTCTATTTATATATACCTTTAAAGTTAATTTATCTTAATTGATTTTAATCAATCATTCATTTGATATATATATATATATATATATATATATATTTATTTTATTAAATAAATATAATAAAAAATTAAATTATACACACATATTAAGTCAAAGTGTGCCTTATTTGCAAGTATAGATTATGGTTCAAGGTCAAAGAGAAACAATTTTTGGACAGACAAAATTGACTAAAATGCTCTAATTTATTTCTTCTTTTTTTGAATTCCCCCCCCCCCCCCCCCCCCACCCCCCTCCAAAAAAAAGAAAAAGAAAAATAAACTCTTTAATTAATAATTATGTAAATAATAATTTTTTCGTGTCCGGTCGAAGTTTACTTATTGGGTGTTTGGGGAGCTTTTTTTTTAAGGGTGTTCGGATAAATTTATAAACTTATTAAAATATCTTATAAAAATTTTGAGAGTTTATATTTGTTTGATTTTTTTAAATAGCTTATAAGATCTGAAAATAAGATGTCTTGGATCTTAAAAACTTTTTTAAAAAAAAGGTTGACTTTTCTAATTTTTTTAATAATATCTTATAAGTTATATAAAATTAATATATCATAAAACAAAAATATTGTCATTCATGCGCACGCCTCTCTCTCTCTCTCTCTCTCTCTCTCACGCACACACTCAAGCTCTTTCTAGGATTTAAAGAAATTTTTTTGCTATTTAAATTTTATAACATTTGAAAAAGAGAAAATACATCATTTCTTAATAATAAATTATTATTGTTAAAAAAAAATAAGATCGATATTAATATTATATATACTAAAAAACATAAAATCAAAACATGATAAATTATACGAATAAAAATAATCATTGCTTTGACAAAGAAAAATATCAATTATATTTCTATATTAATATTCGATTAACATATATATATATATATATATATTTTTATTCAAAAGTTTAGGTAATAATTCGTCTTTTTTTGTTATTGTAAAAGAATAATCTATTAAATTTTTATTTGAAATTAAACTAATGTGTACTATTTATAAAAGCATTGTAATTTTTTTAAAAATAAAATATGTCAAGAAATAATAATGTATTTGATTTTAATAGTATCATGTCCATTTTAATAATTTATTTAAAGACCTTATTATACAAAATACGCGAACATCTTATTTTATCCAAATACTTTAGTAGTTTATTTTTAAAATAAGATCCTATATCTTATAAATTTCGAAAACATCGTATAAGACGCAGAAGATTATAAAATATTTAAAAAAACTTAGCCAAACAACTCTTAAAAGTGCTTATGAGCTTGTCATTTTAGAAAAGCTCAACTTAAGTGTTTGCAAAAACAACTTATGCTTTTGCTGTTCTAAATTTAAGCAAATTTCATCTATAAGCCAAAAGCATCAAAGGAGCAACTTTCACAGCTTAAGTTTTTTTAATAAATATTTAGAAGCTGTTTTTGGATTTTTTTTTGTCTTTAATTTTTTTAAATAATCCTATTATGCCCTTAAAGAAACAAAAACAACATAACATTTCTTTAATTACCCATAAAAGTAAATGTATCAATAAGTGATTTTCCCACAATTTTTTTTAAACACTCAAAACTTAATTCTATTTAACTTTTCTTATACTATTCTCAATCACTTTCAACTTTACTAAAACTAAAACTATGGACTTTCACTATAACTTTTCATTTTTATTAGGTCTAAATTACGACAACTTCCCTGAAATTTGATATAATTGTGAAAACTCCCTTATTATTTGAAAAATTATAAATACCGCCCCTAATATTTCATGAAATTATATAATCCTTGGTTGGAGCCTGGAGGTATGGAATGGTCAACTTTGGCCTTACAGTATTTTTTAATTTTTTAGAATAAACATAACAACTAATAAAAAGAACAAATGTGTGGATGGAAAAAATTTAAAATTATAAGAAAATTATCCACTTAGTTCATTAAAAAAAATAAAAAAATAAAAAATTATAATTTTTAATGCACAAGGGCAATTTGGTAAGTTCGTCACAAAAATGAATGAAAACCTAACGAATTGAGCTAGTCGTTACACGACTGTCAAAATCAAGGGGTATTGGTAATTTTTCAAACAACAATGAGGTATTCGTAATTATACCAAACCTTAGGGGAGGTCGTTGTAATTTATCATTTTTTATAAACAAAATTTTTGCGAACACCCCATTAGTTATCAATTATTCATTCTTTTTATATTTTTAAATAATAATTATTCTAAAAATTAGTTAATTATTAAGGATCAACGTTTTAAGAGTAAAAATTTGGTTGATAAAATATGAATTGATTAAAATATCTTGAATTATACTTATTTGTTTATAAGACATAATCATTTCTATAATTCTATATAAAAAAAATCATTTCTATAATTAATGCTAAACTATTCATTTTATTTTTCTTATTCACATAAAAAAAATTTTTAAAATTTTAAATTATGCGAATGTGCTCCGTCTTTTAAAAATAATAATGATAATGTATAAAACATGAAGGAAAGATAGGAGCTTGGTATTTAATTTAACCAACTATCTCCCCTGGTATTAGTATAATCATGAATATCTACTCATCATTGAAAAATTATCAATACCCCTCAAATAAAAAATAATTATGTAGTCCCTGCACAGTGAAGTAAAAATTACTACTTTACCCTTGTTGATTTTTTAAATATCCAAAAAAATATTAAAAAATTTTGAGAACCGGTGGTAAATTAGACAATCCAGTGGGCATATTAGTCAATAAAAGAACATTTTAACAAATTTTCAAAAATATATATAACTATAATCCATAATTCAAAACAATATTTTTATCAGTTCACTATAGAAATTGAATCAGAATCTAACAGAGGCCAACAAAATAGGCTCGTTGTTAAATAAAAGTAGGGAAAATATTTATAATTATACTAAAAATCTTAAAAAAAGGTGGCTAAATTTTATTCAATCAATTATTTTTTCTTCTGTTCACCACTTGTCAGTTGGCAGCCAGGGTAGAACTTTATTCGGAGTTGTAAAAAATAAGTTATTTTCCTTTAATTACAATTCCTTTTTTATTTTTAAAAATCCATCATTGCCTTTATCTTTGCATCATGTTGGTCAAAGCACCCCATTGTTGAGACAAGTTTCCGTGGAATCCGACAAAGCTTGTTCATATGCCACGTATCTTCTGGATTATTCTTAGAACACCCGCCCGCCCCTCCCAAATCATTGGTTAAATTCATATCAATCCCAAAAAAAAATTACTTGATGCGATGACGCACATTTTTCAATCTCAGTATGATGTTTTTACGTGAGATATTAACCATTCTGATCATAATTTTATAGATTAACATTTGAAAATAATATCTTGTTAAGAAGAAAGAATTTTCGAATGTATATATTATTCAAATATTTTGTCTTTGGGATGATAATACACATTTACTATCATTAAACAACGGGTTGTCTAAGTTAATGGTGCAATGAAATCTACACGACTTTCATTTAACGTTTTAAACATCATACGTTTTTTGTGATGAGTTTTGGGACAGATGATTGTTTCTCGTCTGAAGATTGATTTGTTTTTCACTTGGAATTCAGGTAAAATTTCTCATCTCGATTTTACAGAATTTATATTTTGCCATATATAATACTTTTTCAATCGATTTTTACTACTAAAAAAGGTATCACATGCACTTTGCATATGATATTTTGACCACATATTACCTTTAAATATAAAAAATGCAATGCATGTGATATTTTTACGATAGAAAAGAGAATCGGCATATATGATAAAGTAAAAATTTTACAAAATTGAGATAGTAAATTAGCACAAAAAGAAATCTTAATAACAAAATATAAAAACAGATATAGTTCAAATGATAAAATGTAATTTACCCATATATATATAGCTATGGGGTTAATTACAAAGACTGCTCCGTAACTTAGGGGTAGCATTTTAAGGAATGCAGTTTTATCCCTGGCACAATATGCCCCGTAACTTTAAAAAATGCGGCAATTTCTGACCTCGGCCTAAATTTGAATAAATTATGGACAATTTACCCCTCTACAGCTTTAAAAAAGGTAGTGTAGTCCTGTTTCGCTATTTTCACATCTTGCTGCATCATGCTCGTTTAGAATGATATTAGAGCCCAGGTTTATTGAAAAAAATATTTGTTTATATTGCATTTAGTTACTTTTTTCACTAACAGATGAGACTCTTTAAGATAATGGAATCGAACGAAAGATCGAGTTATACACAGGGAACACTTTCAGATTCTGAAATATCAAAGATGGAATTTCTTTAAGAAAATTCTAAGAAATGGAAAGGATTATCTCCAAACACCACCAAATGATGGTTCGAGTGACAACCAGGAGTATTTCCAAATCTTGAAAAAACAGAGAAAGAATTTTGTCCTAGAAAACCTAGATAAGGCCATGATAAAGTGGGATCCTGAACCTCTTAGTAAGGAGGAACAAGAAGAATGGTGAAGAATTCACAAGATGCAGAAGGTGCTACTAGGGAATGCGGTAAAAAGCCTACAAGCAACTAAAATCCATGGTAGAATACCAGCAACGAGAACCAAACTGGTAATTCCTTTTCCAATACAACTCTAAGAATTATGATTAAGGGAACTGATTGAAAAGAACTCAAGTCGGATACTTCGAAGATCTCTCAAGATCTGAGAGAAATTCAAAAGACTGTTCAAGACTATAGACATAGGTTAATCTATATACTTATGAAAATAGAGACCTTGAGCTAAAAGGTGGACGAGATTCTTAAGATCCTTCAAGATCTACACAAGGATCTTACAGATATGAAGACAGAAGTTTCAGATCTAAAGAGAATCCAAATGAAAAACCTTGAAATATCCAAATCCAAACAGGAGCGGATCAGGGACACCCTTGGATCAATACCTCTTCTACATCAAAAGGGAAAAGACAATAGAGATCCCAAAATCGAAGACCAGAGAAGATCTGATCGTTGCATCCATAAGATCTATAAATAATGGAGGTAACCAGAGCGTATCTATCAGATATACAGGAATTGACTGAATCCTTTTCCCAACTCGGGATTATGGACTTACTCAATATGAAAATCAATGAGATCACTCCAGCACTACCACTGCTGGAGGAAAGTACGAGTTCCAATGATCCTCCACAGGATCATCCAATAAGGAAAAGTACAGATTTCCACACCAAATGACACCGACGTTTGTGGGAACCAGACTTAAAGAAAATCCAGGGACAAATATAAGGAGAGCGCCTGAAAATACACCTTGGTAAGGACCATTCTCGAGCCCTTGCATCTCTATGGCGCCATACTCAACCTGGATGTTATCGACTTTCAAAATATCGAGAAACTGATAGATGAATGGGTTGCAACCATAAAGATAGCGAAAACTACCCTAGAACTAAACAAAGAGAACTTCATAAAACTAGTGAAGTTGAGCTTGGAGGGTTTCTGTGAAGATCGGATGGAACAACACCCAAAAGATACTAAAGCTAGTTCCTTGCCTAAGATTCAAAAAGCGTAATAGCAGATTGGCTAGGAAAGCTTATCAAGATACATTTCATCGGAGATGGATACTTCGAAGGAAGTAGAGCAGAAAAGGCTAGAGAGTATGCACAAACTCTTCTTGGCCTTGAACTAAGGAGCATTTGCGCGGTAGATGAATATATCTATTGGTTTCGAAAGTATTGCTTCCAAAGTGGAGTGGCAACAAAAGTAGCAGCTCTTATATTCTTTGCAAAGATCTGCAATTCATGGAGGGAAATGTTTATCCAATCATACAAAATGCCCAAAAGACAACTGGATTTAGTTACAAGGAGAAAGTATTTTCTTAAAGACAAGCTGAAGGATTGGTTTATTAAGCATCCATCCAGAAAAATATAAAGAGACTGATAGGTAAGATCAAACGAACCCCTCTTTTTTGTGGTAGCAATGATTTTCCAACTATTATAATAATCAAGTGAGCCGAGAAAGAGGAAGAAGCAGAACAGTGACTCCTGCCTGAGGAGTTCCAAAAGAACCTCTTTCAGACGGAGATCAGGGTGGTCCAAATCAAAGGCCAGAACACACAAATCTAGAAAAAATTTGGACAAACAAAAGTTTTATCCAAGGGATCTAGACGAAAAAATGCAAGATCCACATGAATAACCCCTACGAGGAGGACTTTCAGACAGGCCCACACCCGAGCTAATGAAAGTTTCAAAGACTACAACTACTGGACCTGTGGAGCAAGAGGTCATATATGTTCAGACTGCTCGCAGAAATGTGGTGAATTAATAAAGTTTGAAGCTACAGATGTCATTCTGGATCCAGTCTACTACGAGCATTTGTTATCCATATACCAATTCGAAGATCTTCCTTCAAATGAAAGTGTGTATGAGGAAGAGATAGAAACTAATTCAGATGGATTTCAACCGAGTCAGATAACTTCCATGAAGAGGATAGGCTTCAGACATCTGTAAGCCTGTTAGGATTCTTTTTAGGATGACGGTGTCAAACAAAATCATGGAAATAATCATACGACGAGATTTCATCGTCAGCCCCTATGATGGATTTAAGATTGGAGAAATTGGGAGAGTCCTCAACCAGATAAGACTAAACCAAAGAAAACATCACATAATCTACAAAGTAAGTTCAGGTGAGTTTGCTAGTCCCATGGCGCTTACTGGTAATGTGATGAAAATGCAGCTTATTCCTAAAGAAGAAATTCTTGAAGAATTAAGTAAGTTAAGAGAAAAAGAATAGTTGTTACTATGAAATGGATCCATATAGGAACTATTGAAGTAGTAATAAAAGCAATTTTTAAGGAATGAATTGATTCAAAAATATATTTATCAATAATTGGTAGAGAAATCAATAACTTAATATATGGTTGTCTTGGGACATTGATTGTTATTTGTATACAAGAAAATTAATGTTCGATATTCATCCCATGATTGCATACAACCTAGCAGACCCAGATTTTAGTAGAATCTTAACCCTTCATCAAGATTTTAAAAGAAAAGATCTAATGAAAGAAGGTAATAAATCATATTCTATAACTTATAGAATAATTTATGCCCTTTCCAACACACATAATTCTTATTTATTTCTTAGGAAAGAGTATATTGAGATTCCTAGAATTCTCAAGGAATTTGCCAAGGTTATGACACAAGATCTAATTAGAATACCTAGAATAACTGGTGTAGATATTGTTATAAAAGAGCACTCAGTTTAGACCGAACACTTAGCTCTAGAACTAAGTTTAGTAGTAGGATGTCCTTTTGGAAGATAGAATTACAAGCTACAGAGGAAAGGAGAAATAATTGTTAAAAGTTTTAACTCCTTAAGAGATTATGGTAGATAACGTAAAACTTAGATGCCCTAAAGGATGAAAAAAAATACAAGTTATATTTGACATCACTACAAATTTTTTTTTTCTTGTGATGACTTATATCATTTGCAGCAGTTTGTTATTGGTAGATATGAAAGCATATTAGAATAGCAGGCCATGAAATTCTAGTTGCAGGTATTGCTGGAAAAGAAAATGGGAGTATGACTTTGGTGTTAAGTTTCCTCGAAGATAAAAACTATAGGGAAGAAATGGTAACGGGATCGAATTCAGTTTTGAAGGGGTTACCATAAGGATTGAATGACTAGTCCATTTCCTATATACATATATGTTTGTATGTTATATGATCAATATAAAGCATAATGCTTTTTAGCTTATATTGACTCAGGATCAGGGATTTGCACGGAAAAACCTAGAGTTTTCCCTAAAGAAATAAGGGAAACCTTACCTATTATTGCAGGAAGGGATTTTTCGCTGAAAATCTTAATACTCGATATGGAATACGAGAAACCAAGATCATGATTGGAGGAGCATTCAGAACACCCTGATTTAGGGTAAAAATGCCTCCTATTTACTTACATGACACATGTGCTGATATTTTGCTGCGTAACAATTTCATTCAGACATTTGCCAAATATGTACAATATAACCACAAAAATATATTGATTTTTACTACTAACTATGGTAATGAGATATAGGTTTTGCGAAGAGGAAAGGCATTTAACAGAACAATGCCCATTTTTTGTAGCAAACGTGGTGATTTCGATGCCAAATTAACCTATCCAAAGTTGCAGGATGAAATAAAATTTGGTAATGCTCTTTTATCTTTCAAGCAATAGAAACTCATCGATAGCGATAGCTTCTACGATGAATTTGAAGAAGAGATTAAGAACCTTAAGAAAACATTGCAGGAGATAAAATCACTAGACATAAGCGAGGAAAGTTGGCTTTCTCTCGAGAATGTTAAGAGGCTTATCCAGAGTAACATCAGTGAAAACCCTCAAGTATGGTGGGATAGAAACAAGATCGAAGCTACTTTAAAGGTCAAAGAGGAATGCAAATATGAGTATGTTCGGTACAAGTCTATCCAAATGAACATGGAGGATAAGAAGGATATGCAGGGATTATTAAAGAGTAAATCAATCATGGACTTATCGAGCTTGGAGTCTCTACCTACAGTAGCCCTAGTTTTCTGGTAAGTAATCATAGTGAGATAAAAAAGAGGTGAACCCAGATTGGTAATTAACTATCAAGTATTAATAAAATATTAGAATTTGATGGTCATTACATTCCGAGTAGATAACACTTAATTGATTGCATTGAAGGTGCAAAAGTGTTTTCAAATTCGATTGCAAATTTGGTTTTTATCAAATTAAGATGGAGAGTGATTAAAGAAATTTACTGTATTCTCCACACCACAGGGACAATATATCTAGAATGTGCTACCAATGGGATTAGCTAATGCACCCAGATATTTCATAGAACAATAGATAATCTTTTTAGAGATTTTTAGTTTATGTTTGTTTACTATATTAATTGCATTTAAGAATATGAAATATCATATTAACCATCTTGAGATATTTTTCTGATGCATGTCATAGAGAAGGATTAGTGTTCTCTGAAAAGAAAGCTACTATAGCTATCAATAAAATTGAACTTTTAGGAATTCTTATTGAAGAAACATGTATTGAGTTACATGATCACATTACGGAGGAAAAATCGCAATTTTCTAGACGTACCCAAGGATAAGAAATATTTGCAAAGCTTCTTTGGAGTTGTTATATTGCAGGTATCTTTATTAAGGATCTTGCAAGATATACAAAGGATTTTCAACCACTTTTGAAGGAAAGAAAAAGTTAAAGTGGAAATGGGAGAAAATTCACACCTAAAGGGTTCGTGAGTTGAAACAAGTCTACAGTAAGTTGTTTAACCTTGCAATACCACAAGACGAGATGAACTGGTGATTTACACAAACGCCAATGACTATAGATGGGCACCAGTGCTCATGAAAAAGACCATTACAAGGAAAGAACCTTGTAGATACACAGGAGGATTGTTCTCAGAATAACAAGCCCAAGTCTGACACATAAATGAGAAAGAGTTCTTAGCAGTTTGGAAGCCTTTTAAGAAATGAACTTTATTTTTACTTGCTAAAGAATTCACATTAAAATTTGATAATACCAATGTTAAGGTTTTCTTGAAAAATAAATTAGAATCTAAAATTGAGAAAGCCCGTATTATCAGATGGCAAACTGAATCCCGATGATATTGTTATAATATTGTCGTTATAAAATCTCACGAGAATATTCTTGTAGATTTCCTGACAAGAGATGGAGGTATATGAAGCAAACTCCATCATGTTGAGGCTCAAACACCTCAAAGAAAATCTCGAGGAGCTTGACAAGAAATTCGGACAACTAGCGATAAATGTCCAAGTTGCCGGACAAATTCAAAGAGTTGATCTTGACACTGTCTAGGTCGCAAAAAGAAGTTCCTTGTTAGCGTCTACCTCGTTATGGAATGACTTGAGAGAACCAATTTGGAAGCCATCACCCTCGGGGATGACTCACAAGTTGCGGGAGCATGACCCGAAACATGCACTTAGAGTGCAGGACTCTAACCTGTACGTCGGATTCAAGTACCAATTACGTAAGGCCATCACCTAATTCTAGTGAAATGACAACAATTGCGCAATGCCATCGCCAAATTCAAGTTAACCCAGCACCTCTAGGGTTAAAGAGGGAGAGATTTGCCTTAGGCGATGACAGACACCTCTAAGATTAATATTAACGAATTGATATATTCTTCTTCTTCTTCTTCAATTTGGTAGGTTCATCAGAAAATATGAAAAAAAAATAATTTCTCGCAAAGGAGTGAACCTAGGCAAGACCGCGATTGAAACATCCAGAAAATATAATGGACTTTGGATGTTAGAAGGGTCCAAACTAGAAGATGTCAGAGAATGGTATGATTTTGAGGTTTTGGCTTCAGTTCATACTATGTCACCAAGTTTTTTAAAAATTTCAAAGCTTTCGAGTGGATTAGTGGGGTGGTCCATGACTCATGGCAAAACAACCCCCACTTAAAATGAGGCGATATCTGGAGATAAAGTTTGTATCAACAACTCCAGAAATTGCAGGAAAAAGGGTCTCACCCAACATTTCATTTCATGAAGCGGCAGAGGCAAGAGATGGTAGCTTTCAACAAAATCAAAGCTACCTCAAGAGAAGCTCCCCAGATATTAGCTATTATTGAAGACGATATCTCTGCTAGAAGAGTTTGGCAATTATGGGTCTATCTCACTGAAATTGACAAAGTCAAGTATCTATTCAAAATTTTCTCAAACAAAGTGAATAGATCGTTCTTGTTAAACTCCATGATAAGAAATAGTACCGAGTTCACAGAAAGCTTATTTGAAAAGAAAAAGATGTTGATCTGGAAAAATAAGTTACCAGCGACCAAAGCTATGAGGATGAAGACGTGCAACATACTGCATGTTGGGCAATGACATAACCATGTATGCCCTTACTGCGAGAAACAGGAGAAGTCCCTATTCAGGACTAAAATTTGGATCACTTAAAAGAAACCTAAACCAAATAAGGAGAACAGTAAAAGAAAGAATTTTTATAAAATAAAGTAAAAATTGAAGAATGTAAAAATTAAAGAATAACACTGTTGGCAGAAAACAACAAAGGCCATCAGTCAGCAAAATAGGAAAGCCAACTAGCAATCACATGGCCGACAAGCCATCATGACCAACAACTGGAAAGGACGCGGTGATGATGAACGTAATGACGTCATCCCACTACAAAAAAATAATTTATTATAACGGTTTTTTAAGTTTATTGGAATGACTTTTCTATTTTAACGGTTTTCATAACGGCTTTGCCTACCGCGGCTTTTCTGCCGTTAAAAATAAGTTGTAACGGCCTTTCTAATTCCTTCCATTCGGTTGTTAAAAATCCAATCGATTTATAAAGAAAAAGTTCGTAATTGCTTTTGTAACGACTGAATGAAAATTATATTTGTAACTGCCTTTGTAACGGCTTTAAGTATGGTTTTTCTTTTAATTTGGCACGACTTTTGTAATAATTTTTGTAACATTTTGGAATATTATGGTAACTTGTTTTGGCACATTATTTGCAACGGTCTTCGTAACGGACTTTGTAATTACTTTCAGTACTTGTGTTGTAACGATCCTTGTAACTGTTGTTTTAACAGCCATATAGAGCATCGTAACTATTTTTGTCACAGTATTTGTAACGGCTTTTAAAATTTCTCAAATTTTTTGTGTTACAAAAGTCGTTACAAAGACAATTACAAAAAAGTAAAGTTTTTTTATTTTGTAATATAATTTAATATTGAATTTATTTAATTTTATTATTATTATAATTAATTTTAATATTTAATTTTTTTAATTTAAATTTTGTGTTTTTCAACATAATATTTAAAAACAACACATAATATTAAAAAAGTACTAATAAATTAATTATAAAAATAGAATATTTTTTTAAAATTGTATTTTTTAACAAAGTTAGAAAAAGAAAATCCTAATCTAAATCATTGCCATTTGCGGGCGCATGCTCGTAGTCGTCGTCGTTAGATGCGGGGGCATCAGCTGGAGGCTGAGGCACTACACGATCGGGCCAATCTGAATTGTAGCTTTGATGTAGCGCTCGATCATTTGGACCCGATCATGCAGGTCGTCACTCTGCGGTTGTGGTGGTGAGGGTGTAGGAGCAGTGGAGCTGCTGGGCTGTGATGGTCTAGTAATCGTGTGGTGGGCCTCGAAGCCGAAACTGAATACTCGACCCGTTTTCTCGACCGCCAGTTGCTGACATCCATAATTGCTGCTCGTTCGGGATCATGGAAGCTTGAGACGAGGGTGCTGGATCCTCGCTGTTGTTCTCTTCTCCCTAGCGTTCCCTCAACAGCCTAAAGAACGCCTCCTGCAAGCATGTTAAATAATTAGATTAAAAAAAATAATTGTAATTTTAAAAGTTAAAAAGAATTAATACGTGCCACAACCTCCTCCACCCTCGGATCTCTCCCCTGGCCGTCGTCTTTCTTCTTGTACACTTTCTTGAATACCTACATCTGATTAGTTGGCCATCTGAGTAGTGTCTCCTGTTAAAAAATTATTGTTAATTAGAAGTGATTAGAAATAAAAAGAATAAATTTAATTATTAATAAAAATTAATGCACTTACCAGTTTGAGCTTGTGCTCCCCAACGGATGACGACCTGCCACGGTAGACGGTCGCTGTTGCTTTCGAGTTTGCTGCCTAATTGACCTTATTCTTGGTCGAGTGTGCCTGAAATTCTGGGCTCGTCTAGAACTCCAAAAGCTGACACCAGATCTCCTCGGCCAGCCACAGCGGTCTGGCTAACTGGTTGCGGGCGTTCGGCAAACCGCTTTCGTAGGAACTTCCTTGCCTACGACTTGACAAGCTTAAACATGCTCTCGTCATCGCACTCCCTCCAGTAAGAAACCTGAAAATTTGATTAAAAAAAAACTATCCATGTATATGTAAAAAAATAAACATAAATTTTAATTAAAAATAAATAATAATATAAGTATATATTTATAAATGTTAGTATTACGCTGATGTAACTAAGAATCACAGTATTTCACTGCATGGGTTAATCGAGCCCATCAAAATTAAGATCCAAGCGTTAGATACGATCATACTTACAAAATAATCCATTTGGAAAATTTCCAGTCTTATCGGGAATACGTAAACAGACCGATTTTCTCGACAATGTATGTCTCCACAATGGAAGCTTCAACATGTGCTTTTTGTTTTTTTTTTTTATCTTCTTCTTCAACTCATAAAGAAACCTTCCAAATGGGTACATCCACCTGTATTGTACTAGCCCCCCTACGCGTGCTTCATACGGAAGGTGAACAATGAGGTGCTCCATTAAGTCGAAAAAAGCTAGCGGAAATATCTTCTCAAGGCTGCACATGATGATGACAACACTATTTTCTAACTCATGAAGCTTGTGAACATCCAAGGTGGACGAGCATATATTTTGGAATAATAGACTGATCTCGGTTAATACGCTCCATGCTCGGAAAGCATTTTACGAAAGGTAATCGGGATCAATTTCTACATGAATACGTGACAATCTTGACTCTTCATGCCATGCATCCGTAATTCCGTCATATCAATGCAGCATGCAAGCTTAGACGCGTATCCATCAGAAAACTTCAAGCCACGAATCAATTCACATACTCTCTCTTCTGCTCCTTCCCTAGTGTATATACTGCTTTAGGCATAACGTTTGGTCTACGTTTATCCAACTCCAACTCAGGACGATTATAAATAATCTTCAAATCCCTACGTATGTTAATGCTATCATTCGTCTTTTCCTTGATGTCCATGACTATGTTGAACTTATTGTCAAACACGTTCTTATCAATATATGCATGACATCAAGGTTGTGTTGAATCAGAAGCGTTGACCAGTATGGGGGATCCCAAACTATGTTTTTCTTCGTCTACTTGTGATCGCTATCATAGTCATCAGGTAATGACAACGGCATTTCAACTGCAGGACTAATATTTGCAACCCGGTCGAGGATTTGGTCTCCTGTTAGCCTCGGACGTGCGACCTTATTCTCGACACGATTCTTAGTGAAGGTTTTCTTATTCCTTCGGTATGGATGGTGCATATGGAGAAACTATTTGTGGCAGTCAAAGTAGCACGCTTTCCTTCCATGTTGCAAATAAAAGCCCTTGTATCATCCATACAGACCGGACATCCCATAACTCCCGTTGTACTCCATCCACACGCCATTCCATAAGCGGGTAGGTCATTGCAGTCCACATCAATGCCACCTGCATCATGAAAGCCTGATCCGTGGCATGGTCGTACGTTCTAACACCCACATGCCACAACTACAATAACTCTTTGATCAACGGTTCCAAGTACACATCGATCAGACGCTTCGGATTAGAAGGGCTAGGGATTACAATCGTCAAAAATATGTACTCGGAACTCATGCACATACTAGAGGGAAGATTATATGGTGTAATGATAACCGACCAATATGAATAAGTACGACCATACTGGCCGTGCGGTGCAAAACCATCTATGTAAAAGTCCAACCGAATATTACACGACTCTTCTGCAAAATCAGGATACATTCGGTCAAAATGCTTCCATACCTCGGCATCGGATGGATGACACATCGACCCCTCTTCTGTCTGATGTGTGGCATGCCACGTCATGTGCTCGGCAGTCTCCCTCGAATAATACAACCACTGTAGGCGGGGAATCAGCGGCATGCACCTAAGGACAGCATACGAGAACTTCTTCCAGTGTGGGTCTCGCTCTCGAGCAGGCTTGTACCTAGCGTCCCCACAGAATTTTTATGTTGTAGTAATCTCCCGGCAAAGTGTGATCGAAGGGCAATATTCTATTAGCCCATTGGGATATTCTAGCATATATTCGTTCAGAAACATGATCATCTACCTTAATATCCACCAATTCAGCAACAACGTCTATTAAGATTGGTTGAAACCGTCACACAGGTTGGTCTGCAACATGCACTACATTATCAAAATGGTCTGCCAACCCTGACTCATCATAATCGTACGGGTCACTGCTGCCGTAAATGTATGAACTGTACCGGCATCCACAGTGCAAGACTCTTACCATCATCAGGGACACTTCGTGAGAAGAAGCAAAATAACTCAGCCCGGCTGCATCAAAGACCATCCTCTGCGCCCAATCCATATGTTGTTCATCACCCCGCTGTGAATTACCCTCAACATAGCCAGTTGGGGTTGGCTCCTCCGACACTTGAGGGACACTAGGAGCCTCAAAATAATCCTGCACAATATCCTCGCCATGCAAAGTCCAATTATAATATTCAGCCATGAACCCTCGCATACACAAATGATAACTGACTTCGTTAGGTGTTCCAAACTTTGTATTTTTGCACTTTCGGCAAGGGCGCCTAATTTTCTCTCCATCCATATGTCTACTTGACCTTTAGCCCATTCTATGAAAGTTTTAACCCCATCCTCAAACTCTAGTGTAAGACCTGCCCTCCCTAGAAGGTTCTTATTATACATTCATCTCCTCAATTCTCGTAACATGGTGATATTATATATATATATAACTGTAAATTCATATATATATATATATATATATATAGTATATATAACTGTAAATTCACACGTATGCAATATATAATGAAGCTAATTTCTAGCTAATTTGATCACAATTTATAAATTTAAAAATATTAATGACATGCATTACACTACTTAATTAGGTGAATACATGCATATTAACAATATTAACTAACATATATCATTAAAAATTAAAAATCAATCATAAAAACTAATTAAATTAATCATTATATACGTAGCAAATATAATTAATTTAATTAAATACAATACAGTACTAAATTAGTCGTACGTTGTTATCTGGTCGACCATCTCAAAAGACGATCACCACTAGCTAGTTGATCGAAGGTCCAAGAATTCTAGCGATATTATTAATTAAATGTTAATTCAAAGTCACTCAAGTAAATATGCGAGAAAATTCGAGCATTGAGAGTGTTTGTGGTTAGTAAAATTTTCTAAAATATGAATTATATAAAATAAAAATATCTTGCACATATATATAAGATAATTTATACCGACTTTGGTAACGGCCTTTGTAACTCCTAATATAGCCGTTGAAAAGTAGCTATTGAAAATTAGCCGTTAAAATATAGTCGTTGTTTTGTAACGCCTATTGTAGCGGCCAGTTTTTCGTAATGATATTCGGAATGGTCTTTGTAGCATCTTGTATAACGGCCTAAATTTCAGCTTAAAAGTTCATTACAATGCCTAGGCCGTTACAAAAGCCGGTGCAATATTGTAACGGCCGAAATGTTGTAAGGGTTTTATGCACAACACGCGATTTGTAACTGCCCTAAGCACGGTTTCTGGCCGTTACAAAATAAGAAAATAAAATTTTCTCATATGACGTCATCCCTCGCGAACCGTTACAAAACAATTACAACGACCGTTACAATGTAACGGCTTCTGGCCGTTACAAAGAGGCTGTTACAAATTCGTATTTTTCAGTAGTGTCCAAAAAAGACAAAAGATGATGAACGCAATGACGTCATCAAAAAATAAGTTTGAAGTCTGTGAATGACTATAAACAAAGAAGCAATGAAGCAGATGGGGATCATTAGAAATCTACTCCAACTGTTCAAAGCATAAGATTTTAAGTTTTCAAAATCTTTGTAATTTTTTAAAATTTTCAGTTTTATGGGGGTTTCTCCAACAAGTCAAGTCCTTTATTATATGAGAGGCTAAAAATAGTTGTCTCCTCCAATGAATGAAATAATATCTATGTAATATATTTCATATATTTTTTTAATAAAAGTAAGGCTTCTGTCCAAATTGTTGTCCAAAATTCTATTAAGTCCTCATATTGGAGTGTTTTCTACGCCCTAAGGTAGTAAACAAAATAGGATTATATTGTTTATTACTGAAGGAGTCAAGTGCCTACGAACCGTCTGCTGTGATAGTGTGATCGGAGGAAATTCGTAAAACTGAGGACTTAGAATATCCAGAAAGTAGACGATCACAGAAATGTATAAACTTATAAGGGCTTTAATTTATTTTAAAAAATGTTGGGCCAACTAAAAACATGAAATTGGACTATTAAAATTCATCAAAAGAATAAAATGGTTGGAGGACAATAAACGCACAAATTTTAGTATATACAAATCATAAATTGCCACCCCTATTTACACGGTTCTTGGTTTATCATTATCCTATAGGTACGGAGGCAATACATTCAACCCTATAGCTATGTATCACTTTACTTATGCCCAAGGAAAACACATTCTGCCTAATAAAGTGTGCAAGAGACAAAGTGTAGTTTTGAATCTCATTCTTACTCTATAATTAATGAAAAGGTTGCTTACTTTGTCAAATTGCTCCAACATGAATCAAGGTTCTTGTTTCCTCGAACCCCCCAAAACTGACCACTGCTTCATCGAAACCCATCCACATGCACACATAATACTTAAATAAATATTTATATATATGTGTACATTTTATATACGAATAAAAATTTTAAAATCAAATAATTTAGAGTAGAGCCGTTAGTGGCTTAAACTTGTGGAAACTCCCTTCTATATAAACCACATCTCCACTTTCACTCTTACACATCAAACACAAAATCAACAGTCACATTTCAGATCAATCATATTCAGATTTTCGATCAGTAACGGTTGTGTTCGTAGACATGGCACTGAAAATCAGTCTCCCTTTCTTTCTCCTCTCTCTTCTCGTCCTGACTCTGGTTCGGGCGGAGCATCCAGTTGTCCGGCGACGCTCTCGTGCCAGGGCTTTCATTGAGTTACAGTGCCGGACCACGCTCTACCCTGATTTATGCGTCCGATGTCTTTCCTACTACGTTAGCAACTTCACGACAACCCTGAGTCACCAGCAGCTGGCCCAGATCGCACTGAAGGTGAGCCTGGAGAGGGCTGAGTCGACACAAGCCTACGTGACAGAGGTGGCTATGGAGCTTAAGCAGAGAAAGGCCAAGGACTACCGGGCTGTGAAAGAATGTCTGGATCAAATAAACGATGGGGTGGATCAGCTCACGAACTGCATCAAAGAGACACGGATGATCAAGGAAAACGGGACGACCAGCAATTTCCCCTGGCATGCTAGCAACGTGCAGACATGGATGAGCACGGCCCTGACCGACGCGAGCATGTGCATGGACGGGTTCTCGAGCCGGGCCATCGAGGGCAAGAAGAAGGCCATTATCAAAGCTAAGGTGCTTAATCTTGAACAGGCAACTAGCAATGCCCTGGCCTTGTTCAATAGGTTTGCTGCGAGGTATAGGTCCTCCCATGTCAATAAACCCAAAGTATAGGGGCTTTTGGGCAATTTGCATATGGACTTAATGTTACTTGATCTCTCTGTGTGAGGAAAAATCTGTGAATACACAAAGTTTTGGGGGTTTGTGATGTATACGGAAGTTGAGACTAATACTTGTTTCGTTATTTTTTCTTTTTAATTCATTTGAGAGCATGAGTATCTTTTCATTTTTTTATTTCTTTGGTTACTTAATTTGCATTATATAGTTGTTGAAAAAACAGGATAGTATTCATGTAATACTCAGAACCTAAAATACACAGACACTATCAAAAATTTCTTGATGTAGTATTGGACACTGTTGGCATGTCCGACACGTTTTGGAGGCGTGCCCAATTTTCTTTATAATTATAAAAAGTTTGGACTATTTTTTTTTTAAAAAATAAAATTTTAAGCTTAGTAAAAAATAAAAAAAATTAACTCCCTCATCTCAAACTAAAAATTTTGAGAAGAAATTACTAAAAAATTGGAGATGGTAATGATGATTTAATTAACTTGAATATTAGAAAAAATTTCATTACATACTTTTAAAATAAACTAATTATGTATGTTTTTGAAATCATACTTGGTTAAAAATATAGATGTAAAACATGCTTATTTTATATTTTATCTTAATATTATTAATATTGTATACTTTTACTTTATGAGAATTTAAAATATATATAATAAAATATATATTACATGTAGCCGTGTCAATGATGAGTCGTGTCCTAATTCTTCTATGTTCTTCATATCACCATGTCCGAATCGTATCATGTCCGTGTCCATGCATTATAATTCAGAACTTTGAGAGTGCAAGTCCCGTATTTAATATTAAATGTCATGTATCTTTTTTAATAAATTAATTTATGATGACTCATGAGGTTTATTCTTTTTCAATTATTTCAAATTTAAAATTTATTTATGAAAAGTATATTTGAGTTAATTTAAAATACAGAAGAAATTATACAATATTTAATTAGTCAATTTATAAGAATTAAAAAATCTCAAATCAACTAGGAAAAAAATTAATAGAGCATAATTTGAATATATCAAAATTTTAAGAAATTAAATTGAAAGTTTAAAATTTTTTAGAATTAGACTATATGATTTTAAAGATTAAAAGACTAAATTGCATATTTATATAAATTAGTCAAAGGAAAAAATAAATAAATAAATTTGGGTGGAAGCACGTGGACTGCCACCAACCTTGCTAATAATGTTAGGAAGTGTCCATGCATAAATGAAGAAAAAATAAAGAAAAGACATAAGGTAAGGCTTTTTATTTATCTTCTATTTATACTAGTATGTAAGAAAAGATATTTATCACATGTAATATCAATTTTATTTTTATGATAATAATACTCTTAAATTGATTTTTCTTTTACTTTCTTTCTTTCTTTCCTTTTTTTTTTTCTTTTTTTTTTTTGAAATATGATATGTTGATTTATATATATATATATATATATATATATATATATATATATTATTCATAATATATTTTGAAATATAAAATATTATTTATTATACGCAAGCAGGGACGGCGTGCCATAATGGCTAAACTATACTATTATAAAGAAAATAGGAGTTTTAGACTCAAAGTGGCAATTTTGATACTACTACACCAAATATATTATAATTTTAAAAATATTCTTCAACTTCCAGGCCAACTCATATTAAATTAATACTGCTCAATAAATTTCTTTTTTTAAAAAAATAATAATTTCATGCAATTTGTATGTACTTAAAAATTAAATTGAAAGTGAAATAATACATTAATATTTATTTTTGTATGTATATATATTATATATTATGCACAGTGTCAATTTTAATTTAATTTGAGTTAAATGTTTATGATGATTAATGAATTAAAAAAAGTTATCAAATAATTTAATATAACTGAACAAATTACAAGTTCTAATAAAATAAAAGCACTAGTAAGGATTACGCGGGCTGGTACTACATGTCACTATATAGTACTATTTTAAAAAGAAGGGAATTTATAGACACAGAGTTGTAGTTTTGATACCACTACACCAAATTATTTTTACAATATAAAAAATACCCTTCAACTTTCATTTAATTATCTACTCAATTTAGTTCCGTTAAAAACTTAATTGTATGCAATTACATGTACTCAATAATTAAAATACTCCCATTTTATTTAAACTTTATTCTTAATTAAAATTGAAATAATATATTAGTAATTATTTTTGCATGTATATATAATCATCGTTATCAATATAATATATAGTGTACAAAGTGTCAATTTTTAATTTAATTTGAGTAAAATATATAATGACAATTAATGCATTAAAAGAATTACAATAATGCCAAATTTTAATATAAAGAAATAATTATGAGTTTCAATAAGAAAAACATTACTAAGAATTATGCACACAGATTTTGCGTGCCACCATATTTAAATATACTTGAAGAGGGTAATTTTGGTGTCTATTTATTTTTTGGTCTGATATTTTTGTTCTATTTTAAAATTTGTATATTTATTTTATTTTTCTATTTTATATTCAAGTAACCACTTATTATCCTACTCTCAATTTCCTTAAACTACTTGTTATCATTTCTATTTTAAGATAAATGATTATTTAATTATTAACAATATGTTTATGTCGATTAGTTGTGATTAATTAATTGCATTTAATTTTTTTAAAGTTTAATATGTAATTGGAAACTAATTAATTATTCTAGTATAACTTTAATAATTATATTTTATTCGTTAGTGAATAATATTTGTCAATTACTCACTTAATAAAATAATACCACTATTAAGTAAATATAAGAATAATTACTATTTATATTCTTTGAGATTAGAAGTTCATTATATACATTCTCCACTCGGTCTGCGGTTATATAAATACTAATTAATTATTAATTAATTAAGTTTAACTAATTTGAATCATGTTACTACATAAATTACAAATGAAATACAGAATACTAAATTAACTTATGGATTGGCCTAGTTGATTAATTGTATTTATTTTTTAACTAGTTTTGATAATTATGTTTAATTAATTAATCAAAATGCACACAATTTCAACCTTAAATGCTATTCTATTTAGTACAAGAATATAGATACAACTTGTATACAATCGCACTCAGGTTCAAGCTTCTATCATGCTCAAACTATTGAGGAAATCGGTATTATAGGATGGACTTGTAGATTTATCTAAATTTTTTTGTGATCACTCGAGACCAGTTCTATTATATATGTACTGTGAGTGTTATTTAAAATTAGAATTTATATAATTAGAGGAATATTATATGTTTTCGCACGTGGTTATATATACATATAGAAAAAGTGGTCTTTTTCTTACGATGAAATTGAGTATGATGGTTTTGAACTCGTTTGTTGATTTAAAAAAGATGACTATGATGTTATATTACCTATTTGGATTGGAAAAAATGCAAGCATCCCTTTGTGATAGTGCAAATGAGTAAATTATTCTTAGCTATATGAAAGAAAAAATAACAATTTATCTCCCTTTGTTTTCTAAAATACAACAATTTTTTTTTACCTATTTTTTAAAATGAAGCAATTTACCTCCTTAAATAGGGAGGTAAATTGCTATTTTATTTTCATATGAGGTAATTTACTCATTTGCAAGATCAAAGGGGGTAGATTGCTATTCACCCTATTTGAATTTGAATGGGCCTTGGGAACTCTATAAACCAAAGTGCTACAATGTGTGATAATATATATATTAATCATGTGGAATTTTAGTATTCGTTATGAACTTTCATTCATAATCATTTTTAGAGTCCATATGAGTATCCAAATGTTTCATTTGGGCTTTAAATGACCTATGTTCTATATGATTGTTAGATTGACTTCATGAATTTGATCATGCAGTTTTGCTAAGCGGTCAATGAATCTAAGGCTGGACGGTTCGAGTGGCACGTCGAGGTAGCATTGTCAATTGAGGCTTCATGGTTCAGTTTCCACTTTGGGTGTCCCTTTACGGGCAAGGTAGTGCTTGCCTGTGTGTGATTGGCTCGGTCATGTACTTAGGCATGGCCAGTTTTATGTAGTTGTGGGATTGCTCTTTCCATGGAGGATAAGGTAGTAAACAGTCTTTTGAGAGGCACAATGTGGTAATCATATAATTCGGTCTTCACCTGATACGGTCTTCACAGGCTTGATAGTAATTGTTGTCATCCAATATGATGTGTTTAACCTATTTTGATCAATATTTCTATATTGACTATTTTCTATCACGTGCACCAAATTATGGTCTCACTAAGCTTTTACGTACGAATTTTGAATTTTCTCCCCAAATACAAATAACAATATCCTGAACAAATCAAGACCTAGCAAAGACCTAGAAAAGAGATCAAGATGGTGGAGAAAGAGGTTGAATGTGTTTTCTATTATAACTATTTTCTTCAAAAGAGGCTGAATATTTAGGATATGTGATCAGTCTGACCGTTATACTATTACTTTTGTTGAGTTTATGGTTGCTATGATTTATGTTGGGGTCGCACCCTAGGAATAGGCATAAAACGTCAGACCTACTTTTGGCCTATAACCTTAACTTTTTAAAAAGGGGTAATTATATTCATAACTCTAACTTATGGTGTATTTATATAAACCACCTCTATCTTTTAAATAACAACACATACACCCATAAAAAAATATCAACATTATTTACACAATTTATTCATATTTTTAAAAAAAATTAAACATACACCCCTAAAAAATGTCAACATCATTACACAAATTATTTCTACTTTTTAGCTATCAGTAAAGTGTAAATATAATTACTCCTATAAATGTGATATACATATCAATCGTCCATCTATCCAATATATTATAGGTTGGGTATAGTATTTACAACACCAACAGTTAACTTTGGATCAGTTGGTCAACTTTTACTTTGTGACTAGAAGGTCACGTGATTAACTTAATTACATTACCATTAAGGATAATATGTGTAATTAATCACCATTAAGATAATTAGAATTCAAGAAATTCTTGGATCTCGTGATTAGATAATAATGATAATATTGAACCCAGGATGACAGGTGTTTTATAAAATATATATAACGAAATCTAAGTGTATATATATATATATATATATATATATATCACAACATCATGGGTTTAATTTTGATTATGCTTTAATTTGAGCGATCTTCTTCATTAATTCTAAAAATGTTAATATTACATAATTATTTTTATGACAAGTTAAGTTTTCGAATGAAGCATTAGTTCAACAAAATTTTGTAGCGATTTTCATCACAATCAATAAATGACAAGAATTTTTCATCCTCTAAAGTGTAAGATTTAGTACATATATCACCTGCCAGCATTAAAAAAAAATTAAGTTTTTGCTACATTATTAATGATCATGACTTAAAAACTATGATAAATTAATACTATTAACTACGGTTAAATAAAATTAAAGAACTAAAGCTTTTACCATAATTAATCAATATTTGTTATGATTTTTAGCTATAGCAAAAATATTGGCCATGGCTAATGTTTCGGCCACGCCTACAGAAACAACGGTCAAAAGCTGCTGCAAAGTCGTTGTTGATTTATATTTGCCACGATTTTTTTCTTTTGGTTATAGTAATTAATCGTAGCGTAAAATTAATTTTTTCTAGTGCAGCACATTTAGAGGCACTATAAGAAAATATAAATATTAGTGATAAATTATCGAGTGATGATTTTAAAATTATCATTAATAATATATATTAAGTGAAAATAATTTTTATCTTGTCACTATATAATTATTAATGACAAAAAATGTGAATAAAGTTGTCAGTAAATACAATTAGTGACACATTTATAGTGATAATTATTATTTGTTGTCACTAGATCGTCACTATATATGACTCACTAATTGTATTTAGTGACAACTTTGTACATATTTTTTTGTCATTAATTCATGTTAATAACAAATTTTATAAAATAATAGTAACTATTAAAATCATGAAATTTCTTACTGTGACAAATTAATTAATTTTGTCACTAAATATATATAATTAGTGACAATATTAAAATTATCACTTTATTTTTTTTGTCATTAATCTTCTATTTTCTTGTAGTAAGGGCTCTTGGCTACGTTTATTTGAAATATTTTATAAGCTAATATTATGTTTATAAAATGTTTTTTAAAATTTAAGGTAAATTATAATTTTGGTCCCATAAGTGGGCCTGTTTTCAATTTTGGTCACATACTGTAGATGATTAACACATTGCATCCAATGTGCATTTTTTTTCCAATTTCAGGACATAAGAGGGGAAACCATTAAATTGCTAACGGTGGTTGATTTTTCTGTTAGTTTGGTGCAAAATATACCAATAAATGAAAATATAGTGAGAAAGGTTTATTTCTTCTTCTTCTTCCTTATATAAATAGTTGATTTGTTTTCTTCTCTCTTCCATTTGCTAAAGAAAGTGTGTAAAATATTACTGCAAATGGAGAAGTTTTTTGTCACTGTGGAAGGATTGCAAGTTTGAGAACCTCATGGACCGACGACAACCTAGGTAGGAGATTTTTTGGGTGTTAAAAAAAAAGTAGATGTGGTATTTTTGCTTGGGAAGACCTGCCGATGTGTGACAAAAAAAGCACACCACTTTTTTTTTTTTTCTCGAACACCCAAAAGACCTCTTATTTGTATTGTCGTTGGTCCATGAGGTTCTCAAACTTGCAATTCTTCCACAGTGACAAAAAATTTCTCCATTTGCAGCAATGTTTTACACACTTTTCTTACTAAATGGAAGAGAGAAGAAAACAAATCAACTATTTATATGAGGAAAAAGAAGAAATAAATCTTTCTCACCATATTTTCATTTATTGGTATATATTTTCTCCAAATTTGCACCCACCTAACGGAAAAAACAATTACCGTTAGCAATTTAATGGTTTCCCCTCTTGTGTTTTGAAATTGGAAAAAAAAATGCACATATATGATGCAATTTGCAAATCATCTACAGTATGGGACCAAAAATAAAAATAGGTCCACTTATGAAATCAAAATGCAATTTACTCTAAAATTTATAAGACAATAATA
This sequence comes from Sesamum angolense, assembly GCA_034509725.1. Taxonomy (NCBI): domain Eukaryota; kingdom Viridiplantae; phylum Streptophyta; class Magnoliopsida; order Lamiales; family Pedaliaceae; genus Sesamum; species Sesamum angolense. Next base: position 13,286,629 of record JACGWL010000008.1, on the reverse strand, counting down.
ATGACAACTATAAAAAAGTGTGATACCAATACCACATATAGGGTTAACATATTTTGTTGTTGATTGATATGGGCCATTATGTAAAGGCCCAAGTAGCCCAATAAGAGACCATTGACCCATGATTGTTTATCTGATTTTATGGGACCTATCTAAAAGGGGGCCCACCCCACATATTTGATGAAGCACGAATGATCGACAGCGTGGCGGATTTGAGGAGGCATGTCTGACCTATTAATTTGACCAATTAGTTGATTTGACTGTTGGGTTATTCTTGTAGAGATGACATAGTGATGGCAATAGGCGGGTCTGATACGAGTTCGCTCGAATCCGAGACCCACCTCATTAAATTTATGACAGCCCCATAACCCGCCCCTAGTCCGCTCTATCTCGACCGACAATACATTTTTTATACTCAATTTTTTTATTTCTTAAATACAAGGAATTAAAATTTTTCATGATTCCATATAACTGATAAAAATTATATTATAAAAAGAATATGATAAACTAATTTTATATTATACAAGAATATAATTATTTATATATTAATTTTTATATTTATTTCTAAGTTTTATATTTATATCAAGATACATAGTATGTATTATGCAATCTATTTTATTACTTATAAATTTATGTCAAAATTTAGTAATTTCTATAAATTAATTTAAAGATAATGATGATAATAATAATGATGGTGAATGATTTTAATTATTTTTATTTTTATTTTATTATATATATATAATAATTAAGATAAAAAAGCTTAATAAACAATTACGATATTTTAAAATTCGAGCACCCGATTCATACCAAATTTAAAAAAAAATAAAAATATATATATATATATATATAAAAGACTATGTCCATTAGATATATCGGACGGTGTGATTTAAAATCACATGACCTGATTGAACGATACACCATCTTGAATGATTACTCTTATGTTTTGAGTTCGATATCTCGACATCCGAATAATCAATAAGTCTAAAACTTTACCAAATGTATTTTTCTAAAAATCATATCTAACGATTTGGTCTGAATTTTAACGGCCAGATTAACTCATGCTGTTCAACAATATAAGATGATAGTTACATCAATATAATACTAACATTTATGAATATACAAATTTATTAGTTATTACAGATTGTCAACATATGTTCATCTCAACTATAAAATATTTTTATGTATTCCAATTGCATTATTTCAGATAATAGATACTTTTCAACAATATTAAATTATTCACTATGAATTTTTATTTTTGGTATATTTTACTGACTATATTACTACTAAACTATTAATCATCTCATCAAGTAATATTTTATTTTACGATTTACAAATGTCAATGAATTATATTATACAAAGAATACATTAAATTAATATTTTTAAAATAATATCATTTAGATTTAAATACTTTATTATATTTTTTAATTTAAAATGAATTGGATAAGACAAATAAATGTTCATCTAAATTATTAAATTTTTATCAGCTAATTTTTTATTCTTTGGTATATTTTATATACAATTGGGTACATGCAAAATTATTTAGGATTCATATATATATATAATACTAAAATTTTCTATTTACAATAGATTATAGATTAATAATATATAATAAAAAAGAGGCGGGGTCGGCGCGGGTCGGCGCGGGGCCGGGTCCAATGGGGGTCGGGACAGGACCGTACCCGCCCCAGACCCGGTCGGGGCAGGTTTTAACTAGCCCGAACCCGCCCCGAACTCGAGAAATGGCGTTTCAGACCCGCCCCATGCAAGTTTTTCGGGTCCAAATTGAAATTGCCAACCCTAAGACAATATCAATTTATCTCATTTTGTGTTTTCAAGTTATTTCCAAAGGTCAAAGTACAGGAGAAAGGTTAGACTCAAGACATCGACCCTCGACAAGATCAATGATATTTTTCATAATTACATGCCCTCCCTTGAGATTTAGTTTGATTATACGTAGATCTTTGTAATTTGAAAAATTAATCTAGTTTTCCTGATGTTTGCTTTTGTCTAATAAATAAGTCTGTTTATAAGTTAAATTTATCGAATTTGTTGATATTAATAAAAATATGAAGAAAAATCATATTTTCTCTCATTTGACTTATTTCTGACTTATTGCAAGTCAAATAAATATTTTTATGATCAAACTACCTTTATATATTTTGCGCATTAATGTATGTGAGGTATTATATTTTCACTCAAGGGTAGTTTAGTTAGAAAATATTTGTTTGATCTGCAATAAATCGATAATAAGCACAAACTTATGGTGGTATTGTAAATTGGGTCGACTGGAGTAGAATGTGTCGATCAACGAAGGCGGGTGTTGGGATTCCGGAACTTAAAAGCCTTTAATCTTGCACTTTTGAGAGCAGGGGTGGCGCTTAATAGCTACACCGGATCCGTTGCTTAGCAAAGTTCTAAAGGGCCGTTATTTTCCTAATACCTCATTTTGGGAAGCTTCCATTGCTCTAGCCCATCTTTGACTTGGAGAAGCATTTTAGCATCCAGAGAGGTCTTACGAGTAGGGTGTGAGGAGCATCGTGAGTAGGGTGTCCACTAGAATCCGACTACTGTGGAAACCAAGCAGGAAAGGTATGTTTTCTGTACACAGTGCATATATATTAGTGATTGATTTGGATCAGAGAGGGACGATGTCATTTTCCAGTTCGTTTCCTTACATATTTGAGCAGTGTAGTGGATTTTGCTGGAGATTGTGGGGTCTTCATGCACCACCAAGAGTTCATGTGCAAGCGTGATGATTTTATTTTGGGGCGGTGCCAACTCTCGATAACTTGGCTCGATGGCATCTCGGTGGATACATATTGTGCTCTTTGCGAGGCTAAAGTAGAATCACTATGCATATTTTGCTGGACTTTTCTTGGTGTGCGCAATTTCTAATTTGTCGTGGTGGATATTGGTTGAATAGGGCGAAAGTGCAGCGAGGTGGATATCTATAAGACCCTCAAAGATGAGTTCGGTCTAATGCGGCAGGCATGCGCATTGGACTCGACAGCCAATGACAACGGGCGTTGGCACGAGGCGTATGCGAGAGTTGGCAGGTGGACTGTTGGCTTGTGCTGGTGCCATGATAGGGGGCTGGTGAACGACACATGGTACATTGCTACTAAGTTGAGGAACAGTCGGGTGACGATGTGGAGACAGGCTGCACAGATGGTGGATATGCAGGCTTGGTGTTTGTAGTCAGTGTCGGCAGATGACGGGCGAAGTCAGGCGCGCACATGGGCAAACATGCGCCTATTGCGGGGATGCTCGGCAGGCAGTGCGCACAGATACGCAAGGATGCGAGCGGTTTTTGGCAGGCTGGCACATGGTTGGCATAGAACGTGCCTAATGTGCGGTAATCCTTGGCAGACAGACAGGCAGTGCTCGTAGACGGGCCTAACGTCGGGAGCACACGATCGGCAAGGCGGACGACTATCGACAGCGGCCAAGGCTTGGTGGTTGGTTGTGTGGGCTAAGGCATAAAGTATGTGCGGGGCATGTGATGAGGCGGTTAAGAGTTGATAACCGCTCATCTACATGGCAATTGGGGGGTGATGTTGTGCAAGATGGTTGTGGGCATTTTCCATGGCGGTTGACAGCAGTTTTATTTAGTTTACCCTAGTAGTTGGGGGTGTCAACTGTATTGCTATGTATTTATTTTCTTTAGTTGATTTTTACACATGGTCTCGAAATTGAGAGTGAGTTGGGGTAGACGAGTTCTCCTAGTGTGCAAGCTAGATTCCTTGTATTTTGATTGATGGGCAATAAAATATAAGATTGGCTTAGGCCATAAATTATTGTGTTGCTTGATTGTTTGATTGCTGCAACTTTTGCATGCTTGGTTGAACTTCGTCCCTACTCAAAATACTTCATACACGAGAGTGAGTTTGTGAGGGAGAAGGCTGACTAGCGTTGGGGCACTTGTGCCGCACAGGTGTTTGTGTAAGACTTCCGCTGCGTGAGCAAACCCCTATGACAATTGGTATCAGAGCCACTGGGTTTAGAAACCTCTGGCTCTGGCTTGAGATCGGAATTGCGGGACTTCAAGGTATTCGTGTGGGTCAAATTTATGAAGGCTCAGACGGTAAGTTTTGGTTATGGTAGACTAAAGCGAGATCAGTAATTCATTGGACGCCATGGACGAGAAATTATGATGGGTTGAGGAACTAGTAGGGAAGTCGGAACAACCTCCTACTACGGGCCTAATTTAACATATTTCGATTGTGAATGAGATGGTCGAAAATCTGAAGATGGAGGTGAAGGAGGAGTTGCCACAATTCATTCAAAAAGGGTTGGTATCACTGTCGGAGGAGATAGATTGTCTTACAGATGTTGTGGACATCAAGTTGGAGGCCCTAAAGACAGACTTAATGTTGGTAAAGAAGGTTGTTGCGAGCGGTGGTACTGAGGTTAGTTTCGTTGCACCAAAAGTTCGAGTACCGGATCTTAAACCTTTTGGCAGTGAGCGGAGCGCCAAAGAACTTGAGAACTTCTTATTGGACATGGAGATATATTTTCAGGCTACATAGGTACCGAATAAGGAGAAGGTGTCCATTACAAGTATGTATCTCACCAGGGACGCTAAGTTGTGGTGGTGTTCTCGTTTGTCGAATGACGCCAGCGCTAACTGGGAACATATTGAGACGTGGGAAGTGCTGGAAAAGGAGTTTAAAGATCAATTCCTTTCTTTCAATACGAGTTGAGTTGCAAGGGAATCCCTGCGTAATTTAAGGCACATAGGGATGGTTCGCGAGTTTGTGAAAGAGTTCAGCTCTCTCATATTAGACGTGAGGGATATGTTGGAGGAAGACAAATTGTTATAGCAGGTTTGCAACCTTGGGCACAGACCGAGTTAAGGTGGCAGGGTATCAAGGACTTACCATCAGCCATTGCTGCAGCTGATCATTTGATAGATTTTAAAGTTGTGAATGACCCTAAATAGAGAAAGAATGATTCGGGGGAAAGCAAGGCAAAGTTCGGTAAGAAGTTCAAGTAGAAAGAGAAAGCTAAAGAAGTTGTGATGGAAACTTTTTAGCCTCGTGCGGTAGAGAAACCGATGGGTGGCTATTTCATCTGTGGGAATCTTGAACATCGAGCAAGGGATTGCCCGAAATGCAACAGGTTGAACGCTATAGTTGCTGAACAGAAGACGACGAAGGTGAGACTGAGCAGACTCGGGTGGGAGCACTGCAGCTGGGGACGTTACAGGCATAGTTTCATGCAAGTGGGGAGTCACACCACAAAGTAAATGAAGGCACTGGTGGACACGAGGGCACGAATAACTTTATTTCTGACCAAGTCGTCCAAGAGTTGGAGCTGAACGTTAAACCTTATGACAGTCAAGTGAAAGCTGTGAATTCTAAAGCCGTGCCAGTAAGCGGGATTGCCAACACAGAATTGAGTGTGGGTTCGTAGAGTGGGCAATGTAATTTTATGGCCATAGGACTGGACAATTTTGATATAATTCTTAGAAATGATTTATTTATTACTGCTAACGTGATAATACTTTCTAGGTTGGGTGGAATATTTATTTCAGGTGGAAATAAACCAACGTTTGTGAGAGGGGAGTATGATGGAGGCACTACAACAGCAAAGAAGTCTGAGATAGCTGAGGCAAGGCCGTTGAATGCTAGTTCATAGATGGAAGGGGCGCATTCTCCTCGACTAGCCGACTTTAGCTGCATTGGAAAGATTTCGGAGGAGAAGGACAAAAGATGGACTAAGGCGCAACAGATCTGTGGAGTTGAGCCTGAAATGTTCATGTGTGGTGATTTTTTCAACGTGAGGGGGAGTGCAAGGTTGAGTATTCCAATAGAGTTCGTGATTGGAAGCGGGCATTAATGCAAAGTACTTCGAGGTGAAGAAACGCAAAGCAGTTGCGTTGACGAGGACATCGACATCAATTGGTAGGGGTTGTTTGTAAGACCCTCAAAGATGCGTTCGATCTAATGCGGCAGGCATGCGCATTGGACTAGGCAGCCAATGACGACGGGCATCGGCATGAGGCATATGCAGGAGTCAGTAGATAGACTTTGGCTTGTGTTGGTGCTATGGTATGGGGCTGGTGAACGACACATGGTACATTGCTGCTAAGTTAAGGAACGATCGGATGATAGTGCGGGTAGGCTGCACGGATAGTGGATGTGCAGGCTTGGCGTCGGTAGTCAATGTCGCAGATGACGGGCGAAGTCAAGCACATGTATGGGCGAGCAGGCGCCCATATGCGGGGATGCTCGGTAGGCAGTGTTCATTAATGCACAAGGATGCAGGCGGCTTTTGGTAGGCTGACAGACGGTTGGCACATAACGTCCCTGATGTGCGGTAATCCTCGGTAGGCAGGTAGGCAGTGTGCGCAGACGGGCCTAACGACGTGCGCGCACGATCGGCAAGGCGGACGACTGTCGGTTATAGCATGGAGCATGGAGCATTGGCTAAGGCATGTGATGAGGTGGTTAAGAGCTGATAATCGCCCATCTACATGGCAATTGAGGGATGATGTTGTGCAAGGCGGTTGTGGGCATTTTCCATGGCGGTTGGCAGCAGTTTTATTCAATTTTTCCTAGCAGTTGAGGGTGTCAACTGTATTGCTATGTATTTATGTGATTATTTTTATTTGTACACATGGTCTCGAAATTGAGAGTGAGTTAGGGTAGACGAGTTCCCCTAGCGTGCAAGCTAGATTCCTTGTATTTTGATTGATGGGCAATAAAATATAAGTTTGGTTTCGTCCATAAATTATTGTGTTGTTTGATTGTGTGGTTGCTGCAACTCTTGCATGCTTGGTTGAACTTCGTCCGTACTCAAAATACTTCATACACGAGGGTGAGCGTGTGAGGGAGAAGACTGACTAACATTGTGGGGATAGTGTCGCACAGGTGATTGTGCAAGACTTCCGTTGGGTGAGCAAACCCCTGTGACAATATCTCACGCTGTTCAGAACCTAGATAAAGATGCGGCAGCCAACTTCCTTATACTCTGTTGGGCGCTATGGCAAAATCGTAATAGAAAGGTAATGGAAGGTGGGGAGCAAGACCTAATGAGTGCGGTTGAAAATTGGAATACTAATATAATAATTGCAACTCCATTAGTTCTATTTAGGCTGCTAGTTAGCTTCAACTTTGTCGTTAGTGTAACCAATTTAATTTTGGTTGTGCTCCGTGTTGGAGTAAGTTGAACTCAATTTCTGTGACTTTGTTACTTCTTATAATATTCATTGCATTTTTCTAAAAAAGAAAGGGTAATAAGTTAATTGGGGTAAATATCTATTTTCATTAAGTAATTTTGTTAATATCAATAAATTCAATTAATTTTTAATTAATGGATGAACCTATTTGTTAAACAGAAATAAATATTAGGGGTACTAAATATAATTTTTTAAATCATATGAGTTTATATATAATTATATCAAATCTCATAGGAGGACGATGTGATTATTTGAAAATAAAAGGGAAAAATACAAGAAAACCCCTTGTGACAATAGAAATATTAAAAAAAAAAAAACACCTGTAAAAAATAAAGTATAAAAAACTCCGTTTGTGATATCGAAAAAATTAAAAAAAAAACCCTTGAGGCCAGAGTTTGTGTTATACGAACGTTGACTGCGAATATAAATTTGGAAAGTGCATTGTTTTGATAATTTTTCCTTTTTCCCAATCTAATATATATAATATTATATACATTATATAATATATAATAAATATAGTTTAATAAATCTTAAAATAATTAAATTAATTACAAAAATCTAAAAAAATATGGAAGAGTAGCTTCATCGCTATGACTGCAGAGGAGGGCCGAGCCCTCCTCACCTCTAGGCAACAACGATCGCGCAACAGTCGTCGCCCCTTGCTGCTGGGCAGTTATCGTCGCCCCTCACAAGAGTTTCGATGATTCTAAGATCTTTGTGACGAGTTGATGAAATTGGATGGAAAGGGATTCATTTGACTCACAAGAAGGTGGTGGTTCGAATGTTGATGGTCCGCGATAGTGGGTCACGCCAGTGATGGCGAATCGAAGGCAGAAGGTCGCGGTGGTCAAGATGAGAGCCCAATCACTATGGTTGATGAAACTGAAAATTGTTTGGGGGGGGGTGATCGTGCTGAGCTGGGGAGTTGAATGGTATAGTGGCGGCCGACAATTCGTCAAAACGGCGACTGGTGTCGCCACGGACGGAGTGGGGTGGAAGGCGGGGGGGGGGCCTGTTGTGGCGGGGGTTTTGATTATTATTTTTTTAAAATAATAATTTTATTTTTATATTATAATAATACATATAATATAATTGTATACGACATATCATCCCAGTCATTTTATAAAGCCACGTAGGGCTAAAAAATCCCTAAAATATTCAATTGGCATGTTATCTTATTTTCAGGTAAAGAATCAAAATTCCGATCACTGAAGAACTAAATTTCATCAATTTTGAAATTTAATGGACTTACAAAAAAAGAGCATAATTATCGAACTAAAATTGATATATAGCATATTTTAATGCAGTAAAATCTAATTTTTGAAATTTTTTATTTTATATATTATAGGTATATTGTAATTAAAGTTTATATAATATATTATACAAATATACAATTTCTACTCATATATATATGGAGGGGCATTTTAGTTATTGTTTCTAAAAAAATTGGTCCAAGTTGACCTGGGGGCAGTGTAAGATATTATTCCTAACAGAGGGATGATTTTTTATATTTAATTTTTACAGGGTGTTGTTTTTATTTTTTCTCATATCACAAGGAGTCAAACCCATAAATAAAATAGTAATTTCTTAATATGATAAATTTTCATTTAAAATACTTAAAAATAAAAATTTGTTAGACACCAATTTTTAATTCTAGTCAACAGTTAAAAATTTTAAGTTTGATTTATAATTAATTTGAGTTCAAGATAAAATTATATTTAGGATTAAAAAGCAATTTTGATTCTCTAATTATTGCCATTTCTCATTTTAATCTTTTAATTTTCTAAAATCATAAAATGGTTCTCTAACTTTTAAATTGCTCAATTTTGAGAAAGTATTCATCAAAAAATACCAGCTGAACCTGAAGTGGCATTTTAAATTGGGAGAATTACTTTATTGATTAATTATATAAGATATGATAATTACATGAATTTAATTGACAAAAATAAAATATGACAAGGCATTAATTGCCACATCATATTAGGGGAATTAATATACATAATTATATATATAATTACATATATAAAACACATTACATATATATATATATAATTACATATAAGGCGGCGATGGCCAACCGCCGCCTCAGTAGCGACGATGATCATCGTCACCCAACCTTTAGGCGAGGGCTAGGTCGCCCAAAATCTCCGAGCACAAAAAGGGACGACAAGTTGCCCAAAAAAAATGGGCGTTGTCCTCGCCCAGCAGCAAAGGCAACGCCCCTTTCTTCTCTGGACGATGATGAGGTTGGCAGCAACGGTCGTTATTGTCATTGAGACAGCTTCTTGCCGTTGCTGCCATAGTAATATATATTTATACTATATGCAATATGTATATATGTAATTATGTATACATATACACAGTAAAAAATGAAAAGAGGAAAAAATGCACTAATTTTTATTTTTTTAAAAATAAAATAAAAGTATTTTAATTTTTAAAAATCTAAAATAAATAAAAATATTTTTATCTTAAATATATATAATGATAAATATTATTTCGGATTAAATACATTTTACACCCTTAAACTATACCATCCTCATCAATTATCCTCCTAAACTAAATAAATCTTCACTTACCCCTCTCTTTGTTATGATTCTTTAACTTAAATAAAAATGGACAAAATTACTCTTGAATATTAATGATATATTCACCTTAATGCCCTATATAATAAAATATATCAATCAATTTTACTTAAAATTCTATGAAACTATGTTGTTTATAAATTAATACTAAATTAGTACAAATTAATTAAGTACAAAATAATTATTTCAAATTTGAGTAGATATTTATATTGATTTAGCACAAGTTTATAAGTTCAATAAAAATTTAAATTAATGAATAAAAATAAATTTTAAATATTAAAAATTTGCTCATATCGATATTCGAACTCAAAAGTATAGTGTATAGACTCAATCCATTCCCAAAAGAATTAGTTCAATAGGTATGTGGCCGAGTTTGGATCCAATGTAAAAATATTAGGTAAGCGTCTGGTTACTAACTATCAAAATGGTCTAGATCTAGGTATTGTCCATCAATTGACAAGTCTAACATACTAGACCTATAGCTAGGTTAAGTGATTAAATAGAATTATTATTTGAGAACAAAAATTATCGTATCAACCCTCAAATTACATCATTTGATATTTGGGCACCAAAACAATAGGCTTGATAGTTACTTGCAATATTTTTGTTATATTAAAATAGCATTTAGTACATAAAATGCACAAACAAAAGCTTATAAATTTATCTACTAGATAGTAATTTATAAACATCGTAAATGAATAATTTTGAAATCAAATTGAGTGATATATTGTAATATAAAGGGTATCAAAATGAATATGTAATATTATTAATAGTTAATGGTATTTTATTCCATTTTTTATTTAAAGAATTATAACTAAAAGAGGGGGGGGGGGGGAGTCAAGGTTTATTTAGTTTAGGGAGACAATTGATGAGGGTGACATAGAAGTGTAAAATGTATTTAACACTATTATTTATATTAAATACTATAATTTTAAAACTTTGATACACGGTTTTTTATATTTGATATTTAATTAATATATTTATAATAAATATAATTTATCAAAATAGATTTAATTAAACAATATTTGAATTATTTGAAAAAAATGTTATTTTTAAATTTTCAAAAAATGAAGTAAAAAATAATTTAATTATTAAAAATGAAAAAAATATTAAAATTTTATTTTAAATATAAATAATATAATTTAATACTACATCGCAAATAATGTCACTTTGGGTTTTTTTTTTTTTTAAGAAAAATTGAAAGGATTTGCCAAGTTAGCCAAATAGCCAATAATATTTCAGCCTTTAATTTGAAAGCACACATGGGCTCCACGTGCAATTTTCCAACAAGTTAGGTAAATTTTTGGCAAATACTGTCCTAAAATTAAACAATTAAAAAAAATAGAGGATCATTTTACAATTTTAAAAAATTAAAGTGTAAGGTATCAACTACAAGAAGTTTCAGATCTTGAATGAAACCCTAGCCAACTATTACAAAGTATGAATGGGTTTATGAAAAAACCCCTAATACAATAAGAATACAACAAATACAACACAAAGAAAAGTTACTTATCTTTATCTAAAAATGAAGATATGAATGCAATATATATAAATAAATACTAAAACCAAAAAGTAAGATCTAGTATAAGGCTCAGAAAGTTAGATCCGATTACAGGATTCCCAAACCCTCACAGGCCAAAGGCCAGCAACCAGTCTCAAGATTGCTTGAACTCAAAATAGAGCCACAAAGGCTAGCCATTCAAGCTTTAATAGAACAGAGCCACTAAGGCGAGTCACAGAGGTTATTAGTTAGCTTAGGGCCACAAAAAGGCAAATTCCACGAAGGAAAAAAAAAAAATCACAAATGTTTGTTCACGGAGAACTTTTAGAGAGAAGATGATAGAAGTAGATTTACTTATCATCTAAAAGAGAACTAGAAGACTTGAGGCTCCGCCATTAAATGGTCAGAGGTGATGATCAAAGAAGAAGACGGTGGAAGAGAGAGAACCAAGAAAAAATGGCTGTGGAGAAGAGAGAATCGAAGAAGCGATTTGGAAACGAGATTAGGGTTATGACTAAAAGAGATGAAAACGAATATAAATAAGGGTAAATAACAAATTGGGTTTGGTCTCATTGGCCGAGTAGATATATTGGGCCAACCATATTATAAGTGGGATTTGAATTATTCAGTCATCAATTGAGATTGGTGAGCCTGGAGGATTTGAGCGATAGGTATTAACATAAAAGACTAAAATAAAAAATAGATATAATTAGCATACTAAAATTATCTTTAATTCCTTACATATTTTATTTATATCATGTAATGATTCTAATTATTAGAGGGAGAGAAGAAAAAAAAAAAAAGAAGAAAAAACCTAAAAACTCAGATTTAACCTTTTCCACGCGGGAAATGTAAATCAGTTGCCCTGAAGACAGTGTAGAAAGCTCGAAGGCAGCAGAAGGGGAAATCTATGGAGGAGAAGATGGAAATGGAGGAATCATCATCATCGCTATCGACATTGCGCGAAGGAGAAGAAGACGACGAGCACGATTCCAAGGAGAGGGTTTTGCAGCGGTACTTCCTACAGGAATGGAAGCTTGTGAAATCCCTGCTCGATGGCATCGTTTCCGCTCGCCGCGTCTCCGATCTCTCCGCCGTCCACAAGATCCGGTCCATTGTACGCGCCCCGGGTTTCCCTTCTATTTTTCACATACACGCACATAAGCGCTTTGTTAGAAGTGGAGTTCTGGTAGAACCGTGCCGATTGTTAGTTGTGATTTTGTATATTGGGATTAAGCAATTGAACTCCTCCTGATTGAAATTTGGGAGGGATTATTTTATTTTTTATTACTTTTCTTTTTCTTTGTTGATTGAGCTGTTGATATATTCAATCACTTGAAGTATGGTGTGAGGTTATGTGTTTGATGGCTTTTTTTACTTTTGGAGGTTGTGAAATCAACTGAAGTTGTTTTGTGATGATTTTATTTGTTTGTTATGCTTCAAAGCTTGTGTTTTTCCTATTCCTGATGCTGAACTGTGGGAGGATTGTGTCCTTTTTTCGGCAAAGTTGGGAACTTATAGTGTCTAATTTGATAAGCGTGGAAGAAAACTTAAGCGAGATGAATGATATATTTGTTAAATATATCTTTACTAGTCACTTATTTTGTTGCATCTGAGTATGATGCTTGGTTGCTGTGGTCTATTTTTATTAATATGGCATTTTTAATTGGGGAGGAAGTAGAGAATATTGAGAAAAATGAGAGTTCTGTGGTTACATTATCTTATATTCTTTGAAGATTGGTAGTATGGTGGTGCAACTTTTTAATTCATTCAGTCTAATGTGATACTAAAAATTTGTATTATTATTCTGATATATTGCTATAAAGGCTCTACTGTTGTTAGAAATAAGCCTTTCTAGAAGAGATAGAAGTTTTGTAATCAGGTTGTAATGTATTTATTATAGATTTGAAAATGCAATACTAGCTTTCCTGGATTAGGTTTGTTTTCGTGTTTTACAATTAACGTACTTTGTGGAAGGATGCATTGACATTTAAAGGGCTTATGCCCTGCAGATGGACAAGTATCAGGAGCAAGGTCAACTGATAGAGCCTTATCTCGAGAGTATAGTTTCTCCACTGATGGATATTGTCCGCTCGAGAACCATGGAGTTAGGGGCAACCTCTGATGAAATTCTTGAAGTGATCAAGCCTATATCCATCATCATTTATTCCCTGGTTACTGTTTGTGGATACAAATCTGTCATCAAGTTCTTCCCCCATCAGGTTTCTGATTTAGAACTTGCAGTATCTCTTTTGGAGAAATGCCATAACACGAATGCTGCAACATCATTGAGGCAAGAGAGTACTGGAGAGATGGAAACAAAATGCATCATACTTCTTTGGCTTTCTATTCTAGTGTTGATTCCTTTTGATATATCCTCTGTGGATACTAGTATAGCCAATAGTAACTATGCCGGGAGAGATGAGCCTCCGCCATTGGTGGTGAGGATTTTAGAATTCTGTAAGGACTATTTATCAAATGCAGGTCCTATGCGTACCATATCTGGATTGCTGCTGTCAAGGCTCTTAACACGCCCGGATATGTCGAAGGCATTTACCAGGTGTTTTATTCCCCTTCATTCTTGTAGGGTAAAACCATAGACCATGCTAACTACATCTTGAAAGTGATAAGTATGTATTTTACATAGTCCTCAGCCATTTAATCTACTAATGCTATAGAAGAACTCTTGTATGTATATTGCATAAAAAACTTGGAAGTCTGTATCAAGATTAAGATCTGGCAATATTTCTTGTGTCCTTGAACTGTGTTTTAGGGCCAGCTAAAACCTTGATCTTAGTTTGCAGCTTCTGGATGATTGCCTGCAGGTCCAAAAATAGATAAACTAATATTACATTACTTCCCAATATCAAAGCCTAGAGCCAGAATATGGTTTATGCCATTTTATACTAAGTGAATATTATCTGTATATTCATGTGACGCAGGTTATCCTTGTAAAATCAAACCTATCTTCAATAACAAAGTCCAAAGTGAACTATGAACAGATAATGAAGTTTATTATGGGTTTTTTACTCTCTTTATTTCCTAATGATAATCCTCAAATCTTTTGTTATGAACTCTCAAAGCAAAGCAGAGCCTTTCAAGATATTCCAAACTTGTGTTCTCCAATCCAAATATTGAAATAATTTAGTCAACGGAGATTCTTATATTAACATATTTAGGGATTAAGAAGTGATAATAATTTCAGCCACATGATTTGCTTTGCAGGTTATTGACATCCAAACTGGATGCTTGAACTTACGTGCTTTGGTTGTTTGTTATCCTTCAGCTTTATCGATTGGACGCATAAAATTCTCTCTTCTGCTGAGGACAATATTATAGATCACTTCAGATTGTTGGGTGCAGTTGAAGCTCTGGCTGCCATTTTTAAGGTTAGGTTTTATTTCTCAGCATATCATTCATTGCTAATCATGTTATGAACTTTTGTTTTGGCTAATTATTTGTGAAGCTGGATAACTTGATTTTGGGTTTTGGGGATCTACATTTAAGTTATATTTTGACCTTAAAAAGGTTTCTGCCCCTCAGTTCTTGCTTCTCACTTCTTTGTTTATGAAGCATGTAAAATACCAATGCCTTTCATGATACACATTTTTCTTTCATTAGTCAAAATCATATTGATGACTGGAGCTATCTTTTGCTGTGTTTGAGCTAAGTTAATTGCAATTTATATTAGTTGGTTAAGACCAGTTTGCCTGGCGTTTGTGGAGGTGAACTAACTCTTGCTTTCTTTCTGTTTTTGGTTTTTCACGTGCGAAAATTGATTTCTGTTAGCCATACAAAATGATGCTCTGCGGGGTTTGCATTTCACTTGGGGATGAAAGCCCTTTTCAATGTCATTTCATCCTACTTTTTGTTTGGAAAAGTTACAGCTGTGATCTAGAGAGCTACTTAGTTCTCAGAATTAGTTAAAAACTTATTGATGAAGAAGAATTATACTTCACTTTTCCAGAAAAGGAAAATGAACAATTAAGTACTTTTATCTATTCTTTTGCTTGCTATAGAAGACCTGTATTTACTGTCAAACAATCATTTTTCAGAACATAAGTTTGCAAACTGAGCACACGACTATCTCCAGTGGTATGCCAGTTTGGCGTGCTATTTTTACTTTGGAATTGATATTGTCGAATTCCATTTCTCATCTTGATATCAAGTGAACTATCGTTAGACTCAACCACTCTTTTCACTGGGCAAATTTTCCCCAAATGCAGTCTGGTAGCACTTATGTTCTGTTGAATGTGGTCCCAGTTCTATGGAATGACGCATCAGTTTTGATAAAGTCTCGTACTGCTGCTCGAAGTTCTTTACTTCGCAAGTATCTTGTGAAGCTAACCCAGCGGATTGCGCTTACTTGCCTACCTCATCGTTCGGCGACGTGGCGTTACATGGTCAGTTAAGTTGAATTTTGTATTTACCTGACCTGATGTGCATGTGCTATTTACTGCTCAAATGACAAGTAACTGCTCTCCAAGTTAGCCTTTAGAGGTGTGGAGGACTGGAGGATATTCATTTTTAATGAAAATGAATAGTGTGTACACTAAGGGCCCATTTACTTAGACTTATTAGGTTTGATATCCTAAACTATCCTTAACAATCTTGTTTACTTTTATACAACCCGTTATTATATACCTAAGCCCGGTACAAATTAGGATTTGGGAGTGATTATAATCAAAGTCTACTAGGTGGTATTAACCAATCCCATTGGCTCATTTAATCCTTAATAAAATTTTCTCTCCATATGACCCTCCACTTCTAGTCTTATTTTCCAAAAAACCTCTCATATTTAAATTTAATTCCCCAATCAATTTGTTATTGAACAAAATCAATTGTATATTGAAAATATTTTGGTCTGTCATATCATTGGTCCATCAAATAATTTATTTCGTGGGTATATATATATTGCGATCAATTAAAATATTTTATTCTGGAATGACATAGGACTTACAATATATATGATTGACTGTAGACAATCATGTTATCTAATGATTTATTTTAATGCCAATGACATCTTAGGAATTTTTTCTAAAAAAAAAAAAGACAATTATGTTGACTGATTTTTTAAAATAATAGTGATATTGACGGGTGGGGGGGTATTATTGTTATTTATTTATTTTACCATGAATAGAAAATGTGTTAGTAAATATAAGACCAAACAATAAACACATTAGGATAATTTTAATTAAACATTGTAAACACAATATTATATAATAAGCACATCGCTAATCCTCATTTCAATCACAATTTTATCTATCCTAAAGTAATCCTATCCAAGTAAGTAAAGGGGCCCTAAAAGTCTGAGATTCAGATTGTGCCCTTGAATAAAGTTTCTGTCCTCTCAAAAGAAAATTGAAAGTTGATTTCTTGGAAGAGAAACGTACCTGTTGCTTTATGGTGCTGCATGTGGCACTCTATCTATCTAGACACATGTTGGAAAGCAATATTATTGGAACATATATTAGAATGCACTTTTATGGGTTCACTGTATGAAGAAAAACAATGGAGAGGAACCTGATGAAAGACAAGTTGGTGAATTTCTTGACAATAGTTCCAACTTGTTGAAAGGATTTAGTGACAAACGAGATAATGATGTCTTAATGCTAAGTCGCTGATTGTCATTTTACTTTTTCTTTATCCATAAGAGAAGAAAATTAGAATTTATCTGTTACCCTCTGCTATTAATTGGAAATAACTGCATGTTCATACACAGATCAAGCCTTTATGTGCTTTAGCTAATATATAAAATAACTTGGAAAGATGCAGATATTTCCTGTTGTGGTGTCTAACATTTTTTCTGCAGAAGTTTAACTCAGTTCTTCCTCACTAGTATGCCATTTGCGTAGCATATATATTGCCTTTTATTTGCTTCATTTTGTCCTCAGAATTACTAAATATTTGCTGGTGCACAAGAAAAATTTCATTTTGTAGGTATTTGGATTACGCTGTTTCATTTGCTTCTGATTCTAAGTGTGTACTACATACATAGTTTTGCTTTATGCATATCTCAAGTTTGATACCATGTGAAGAGCTCTTTAGGTTACAAAGCTTGTACTGTAGTTCTAAATGCTACTACTATTTCTTCTTTGTTGATTTCCTGTAGGGTAGAAGTAAAACTCTTGAATCTTTACATGTGACAAGAGAGTGTAACCAATTAAATGACTCGGTGAACATAAACTCCTGTGGTGACTCTGAAGAGACAAGCTGCCTTGAAGAGGAAGATATGGATGTTCCGGATATCATAGAAGATATCATAGAGCTTTTGCTGTCAGGATTGAGAGATACGGTATGTATAGAGGGTTATGGTCCACTGATCTGAAAGCTTTACGATACATACTAAGTAGTTTACTGATGATTAACACATCAGTTTTAGTAGGCTTGCGTTTCTATCAATTTTTTTATCTGAAGCGATAATTTTTCCTTCAGAAATATTTCTGCAGAATCACGAAGTCATTTGAAAACTTTCTTCGTTTAGCTTTCATTTCTCTAACTGTGTTCTTGATGCATTTGACTTATGCTCCATTTACTCATGTAGGACACTGTTGTGCGATGGTCTGCCGCAAAAGGTATTGGCCGCGTTACCTCACGTCTAACTTATTCTCTTTCAGATGAAGTTCTGTCATCTGTATTGGAGCTCTTTTCTCCCGGTGAGGTATGTTGGAAAAATTATTCTTCGTGCCTCTGTTATTCACAGTTGGACCTATGTTGTCCCCTTCTCCTTTTGGGCTACTAGAGTTTGGTTTGGATGTCTGCCAATTCCCAAAAATAAAAAGGTCTGCAATTCTAGAATAATATGGAGAATTCTAAGCTCCAACCTAATTCAGGAACATCCTCCTATTAAATTGTATCTCGTGCACAAACTTGACTGCTTAATTTAGCTATATGCTAATTATTTTCTCTCAAGTCTCAATCAAGTTATTGGCCTTTATTTTCCACTTGTACAGATCTATAGTTTCAAAACATATGTATATAAATAAATCCTCCATTATTGTGGCTAATTTCTTTTTAACATCAGCCATGGTATCTTCACTGAAAATGAGCTTTCACCGGAAGAACTCTCAAGAAAAGTTAAAGAATCCGAAAACCCATACTTTTCTGGATATGCATAAAACAATTCAGAGTCATAGTCTTGTTAGATGACATAGAATGTGCCGGCAAGGTAGGCACATCTAGCTAGGAAGACGTTCCTTTTAGTCTTGAGCTAAGTGGAAAGCAGTCTTTAGAATCAGTGATGACAAGATTCTGCCTTTTTCTCTCAATCTGACATTGCTAATCTATTATTGTCCCAGGGAGACGGCTCATGGCATGGTGGGTGCTTGGCATTGGCCGAATTGGCACGCAGAGGATTGCTCCTACCAATCAGTTTACCTAAAGTTGTTCCTGTTATCATAAAGGTATGCATTTTCTTTCTTTGTGATAAAGTATTGAAATTGCTGCGGGTTCTTGCCTTCTTGGATGTTTTTATCTATTTGCCTATGTCCTCAATTAACTGTTCAAGTTGGTGTTTTAAAGCGTGTAGCTACCCATGGTCTCACGAGTTTGATTTTAGCAGTGTGCCACACGCAAACCCTCTATCCCAGTCCCCAACTCTTTATTCCTCTCCGGTGCATGCATTTGTACTCAAGTCTGTTTTATGGGGTTCAGGATGTTAATTCTCATATTTGTTTGTAGCTTGCCAGTGCTTGATCTGATGTTAGAGTCTGTTTCATATTTGTGAAAGCAATCCTCTAGGGATGCTGCTTCCTTTGCCAGCCAAGATTAGCATAAATTTGTGTTCTACGGTGAATACCATACAACTGCTCCCAATTGCAGTCTCGATTTTTTCCATATATATCTTCTTTTAGTGTCCTCAGATTTTTGTTCTTTCCTTATACATACTACTATAAAAAATTGAGCCTTTGGAACCAAAAATAAAGAACAAATAACTCTTATTTGTGTTGTTATGCTGCTGGGGGTTTCAATCTGAACTACCAAATTGACAGGCTTTACACTATGATATTCGAAGAGGACCTCATAGTGTTGGATCGCACGTACGTGATGCTGCTGCTTATGTTTGCTGGGCTTTTGGTCGTGCATATTACTATGGAGACATGAAAACTGTGCTGGAACAGATGGCACCACATCTTCTGACTGTGGCCTGCTACGACCGTGAGGTGCTTATCTGCATCGCAAATTCTCTGTTTGCCTAGAAAGAGTGATTCTTGTGATTTCTTATTCTGCTCTTGTAGATGCAATTCTAAGTCTATTAGCTTAATGGTCAGGTTAACTGCAGAAGAGCAGCAGCTGCTGCTTTCCAGGAGAATGTTGGGAGACAAGGAAATTTTCCCCATGGCATTGATATAATAAATACAGCTGATTATTTTGCACTGTCCTCTCGAGCAAACTCATATCTTCATGTTGCTGTTTCAATAGCTCAGTATGATGGCTACCTTTATCAATTTGTGGATGAACTATTAAATAGTAAGATCTGCCATTGGGTATGTGTCTGGCTTCTATTCTATTTTTAGTTTTATAGTTTGAATTTGTAATGATGCCAGATCTCTCATCCTAAACGAACCTTATTTCTTGGCCTCTACCTTTCTTTTAGGAAATTTGAAGCATAGTACTAACTTAATAATAAATCTTTGTTGTAAAGGTGGGAAGTGGAGGTAGAGAAATTGGTTTGTGGCTTTGCTGGTCCTTTCAGTACACCACTTTATTGATTAAAATTACAAATTTCTGAAACTTGCATAAAAACTTGATGTGATTGATTTATTATCTTCTATCTAAAGTTATTTGATAGATCTAGGCTTTTTTGCTAGAAAAGCCAATTGACTGTAAATTCTGGATTTCTGATCATGCATGAACTTTCAATATTTTATAGTTGAATTCACCGCCAATTGTTATCTGGTTTCTGATTTCGTCTTTCAATTGCTTCTTACTACCTCCATCTGATATCCAGATTGTATTTTGGACACCACCCCTGTGGTTGTTCTTCAAGATCTGTCATCGAGCCTCAATGATTATAGCACTATCTTGTACACTGATGCAAAGTTTTCTACATAGTTTGCTAGTAGCTGCTTTTATTATGATGATGTATTTATTTCTGATAAATGATCTAGGCATGTGCTTCTCTTCTCATTATTGTTTTCACTACCTATTGGTTTATCTAATTTGCAAAAAATTTGTTGGATGCAGGACAAGGGTTTGAGGGAACTTGCTGCCACTGCCCTCTCTTCTCTTGTTAAATTTGAGCCTGAATATTTTGCTAATGTAGTTTTGGAGAAATTAGTTCCTTGCACCCTATCATCTGATTTGTGTATGCGGCATGGTGCAACCTTGGCCATTGGGGAAGTGGTTTTGGCTCTGCATAGGCACAACTATGTTATTTCCACAGGTTAATACCCAGCATGCCCTTTACACGTTGTCGTAAGTTGTTTTTGCCCTGGTAAAAATTTACCTAGATACACTAAATCCTATATGCTATATAAGTACTTTACACAAATCTCAAGGTCCACGTAATTCACCCTAGTTTACTAACTTTGGGATATCATCATATTTAGTATAATTGGTTCTCTTTCGGTTTGTTCTTGCAGATAAGCAGAAAGTGACTGCTGGTGTAGTTCCTGCCATTGAGAAAGCACGGCTTTATCGCGGTAAAGGAGGAGAAATAATGCGTTCTGCTGTTTCCCGCTTCATAGAATGCATTTCACAAGCTCAAGTATCTCTGACTGAAAAGATAAAACGAAGTTTGCTTGACACCCTCAATGAGAATCTGAAACATCCTAATTGTCACATACAGGTCTTTCCCTTCACTAGATTAAATCTACTTCAGGTGCCTTCCATACGTCTCTATCCTGAATAATGCTTTGTTCATGCTTTCAGAATGCCGCTGTTGAAGCCCTTAGGCACTATGTTCGGCTTACCTTTTATCCACAGAAAACAAGGGAGCCACTGATATTGTATCAAGATACCTTGAACAGTTGACAGATCCAAATGTGGCTGCCAGACGAGGATCAGCTCTCGCACTAGGTGTTCTGCCCTTCGAGTTTCTGGCTAAAGAGTGGAAATCTCTATTAACAAAACTCTGTAGTTCATGTGAAATTGAGGTATGTATGGCTGCATCAGCCTTTAGTTAGAGAAATGTAAAGTTCTGAACTCCTCTAGAAGAACCCTCGGTTATGCTAGAGTTGGAAGATAATGAAGGCGCACCTTTTGCTTTTCTGACTGAAGAATTTTGTATATGTAGGATAATCCCGAAGATAGGGATGCCGAAGCACGAAAGAATGCTGTCAAAGGATTAGTATCTGTTTGTGAAACTTTAACTGAGGCAGGAGAATCTTCTGCTTTCTTGTGTGGAGAAGATGGGCATGCGCTGTTTCTTTTCATCAGGACTGAAGTGATGTCTAGTCTTTTTAAAGCTCTGGATGATTACTCCACTGATAACAGGGGTGATGTAGGTTCTTGGGTTCGTGAAGCTGCAATGGATGGCCTTGAGAGATGTACATATATTCTGTGCAAGAGATATTCCATAAATCAAGAGCAAGGATCTGATTTAGAACTTAAAAGAAGTGATAGCTCCAATAGTGATCAGATCAGTTCATACTTTGATGCAGATTTAGCAAATAATTTAGTTGGAGGCATTGTCAAACAAGCTGTGGAGAAGATGGATAAAATAAGGAATCAGCAGCAAGGATTCTCCAAAGAATCCTGCATAATAAAGCAACTTTTGTACCACATATCCCGCACAGGGAAATTCTTGAACAAATAGTTCCAGATGAGGTTGATCTCAAGTGGGGGGTAAGTAGAGTAGGAACTAATCCTGTGAATGCTGACTATTCAGTTTACTGAGAATATATCATTCTGATTATGTGCAGGAGCCAACATTCTCATATCCTCGTTTTGTTGAGCTTCTTCAAGTTACTTGTTATAGTAAATATGTTGTGTCTGGGCTGGTCATCTCTATTGGCGGGCTACAAGATTCTTTAAGAAAAGCATCAGTAAGTGCATTGTTTGATTATCTTCAGAGGACGGTGACTGAAGGACATAGTGACTCTCGAGTGTTCAGTCTATCCGTGGACATTCTATGGGTTCTTCAAAAATATAGAAGATGTGACAGAGTCATCATACCCACTTTGAAGGTAATTCACCAACTTTAGAATGTATATATCTATAAATACATATACATATAAATATGTTTACAGTTTACACAGACATATAGGTGCTATATAAATATCTATTTGCATATTTTGAAAATGAAATATGATTGACATGTCCAAACTTTGAAGAATTATCTGTTAAGACAGTTGAAGTACATTTTGCCTCATTTTTCCCACTTTGAAGGTAACTCTGCCAAAGAATTGCTCATTTCTTAGCGTGCATGTATTTGCTTTTATGAAGATAAAGCTGCCATCAGTAGAGAGATAGATAAATGTATATTTTTTTGTGGATTGTTGTTTGTGGGAAATCTCGCACAAGCTGGATAGTAGACTAGTTGAAGTCTTTTGATCTATCAGATCATAGTGCACATAGCCATTAATCTTATATTCATCATTTTCAAGAAAAGCAGCCTGTAAAAAGTTATAGCAAGTTCCCGCAAGATTGAGCTCTCATTCAAATATAAATTTGGTTAAAAGATAGAGCACATGTTCCATTTATCTATTCAGTCGAACAAGTATTCATCTTCCTCTTGTTGTATTCATTAGTTATCACAGGATTTGAATATGAAAATATGTAAAAGGTGAAAAGTGCAGCAGGAAAGTTCAGCATCTTTAAGGGAAGAAGCACCTTAATTTTGAAGATAGCCCAGGGGCACTTGCCAAAAAAGCCAAATCTATGCTAAGATATGCCTCCACTCTCCAAAGAGGACAAGCAAAAAAGGAAAAACACAAAAACGATATGAATCGTAGAAAGTATAATATATGATAATATGCAAGGAAGAAGAACTGAAAGAATAGCAATCTTGTTAATGAGGTTCATCCTAATAACATGAAGATATTTTTCCCTTTTTGTGTGTTCTCTGGAACTTTACTACCATTTTCATGCTTTTTATTTCAGACTATCGAGATTCTTTTCAGCCGAAAGATATTGTTGAACATGGAGGTCAGTATGTTATTCTCTTCTTTTTTGTAATGATTACTTTGCCTTTCACTTGTTCAAAACTGCTCATTTTTGGCCTTCCCCATTATCCTGTTGGTTACTTGGTACGTGCAACTTAAGGATACCGTTACACTCTTAAGCATTAAGTTCATATGCAGATGTCCTTGTTGATGAATATATAAAAGCTTACAATTGTGTGTTTACTTATTCATGCACAAGGAATGCAATATTCCAGTCAATTTCTGCACATGGTTGACGTATGGTATTGATCAGTATATTTCTGTGTAGTTCAGCTTATTCTTACTTGTTTTGGTCTCTTGTCACATTAAGATTGGGCATTCTGTGTGTGCTTAATTTGCACAAGCAACTCTACAAGAATTAACATTTCTTTGTATGCCTTATATAATTGGCAAAAGAAATCAGAATTGGTTTCATTTCATCTCTTGAACTTATGTATCAATAGACAGTAACTAGCCAACATATTTTCCAATATAGTTCCTGGTGGTAGTATATGCTTGAAGCCAAACAAAAAAAAATTCCACATTTCCTATCCTGTCAGTGAACCGATCCATTGTGTTCAATTTGATTATTCGAAAGAGGTTCCAGTTCAGATGGATAAATGAGAATCCAATTTTCTTAATGATGAATCTTGGTGATTTTTCAGGTTCAGACTCCCGTATTTTGTGCTGGTGTTTTGGATTCTCTCTCTATAGAGTTGAGAGGAACAAAGGACTTCTCAAAGTTATATTGTGGAATTGCAATACTTGGATATATTGCTTCACTTTCAGACCGTGTCAACCAAAGGGCATTCTCTCACCTCCTGACTTTTCTGGGACACCGATATCCAAGGTTTGTAGTGCAAAAATCTTACAAATATTTTTATGGTTTATTATAATGATATACCAGTTAGTGTAATTATTGATTACACCATCCTTTGAAATTACTAACACTTCCCTTCTAATTTCGTCAGTTAAAAAAAAAATATTATTACCACTGTTTGTATTGGACGCCAAATAATTACACTATGTTTCTGGGAACCAATTACATCCCATCAATTTTATAAATTTACCATGTAAGCATTGTGCACTTTGGGGCATATTTTGGTAATTTCCCAAAAAAGGGATTGCTACGGTGGGTAATTACACTAATTCTCAGGGATGTCATTGAATTAATTCGTTATTTTTATTTTGCTCAACTGAGTAAATTATATGCTATAACATGATACAATGATATTTCTTCTGATGATTGCTAGTCAAAGCACTAAAATGAGTTGTATATATTTGCTTCAACTCAAACAGACATCTGCTTGTCAAACTTAATGATTCTTCTTCCAGATCCGGAAGTCAGCTGCTGAACAAGTGTACCTTGTCCTTCTAGAAAATGGAGATCTAATAGATGAGGACAAGCTCAACGAAGCCACAGAAATCATCACAGAAACCTGCTGGGAAGCAGACATTGAAGAAGCAAAGCAAAGAAGGTTACAGCTCTGTGAAATGGCCAATCTCGGAACTGCACAAATATCAAAAGCTACTGAGAAAGAATCCAAAAAGGTCGTTGAAAAGCGGCTGGAATCTGCCGATGAAAATGCGTCATACTCATCATTAGTGGGGTCAGCTGGATTCTAGGACTATACTGTTGATTTCATCCGACATCCGCATGTTTTCTTCAAAGGAAAGGGAAGTAGATTGTGAACAAGCTCGTTCTTGAGGCGTTTGCCCTCCATATCTCCAAGATCAACTGGTTTTTGCAGCAGAAGATTGCAGAATCCACATATTCAATATGGAAGGGCAATCACGTACACGAGAACCACGATGGATAAGTCAGGTGCCTCTTATGCAACTCTTATCCTTACATGTAACATTTGTTTTCAAATTTTAAAAATCGGTTTTTAGAAACTTTAAATAGCAAATGTAACTCTGTGTGCTGTTAATCTATCCATATAGATTGTAGTACTGTGTGCTTTACTTCTAATCTTTTTACAATCCCATTTGTCAATGCTCAACCAGACAGTATTTTCCTTCTTTCAAGTTATCTATCTATCTACAACCCTGGGTTGTGGGAAAACATTTGATGATTTGAACCTAAAACATCTCCTAGAAAAAGAGTGAGCTGACGTGACGTCAATACAACTAATTGGTTGTTGATATCGTTCTCTCTATCCTGTACAGTCATCATATTGACCATGACAACCTAATTAGATTTTATCATTTTCATAGTAAACTTTCCTATATGTCATGTTTGGATGGTGGATTTTATTTAAAGAACTTGGACCCAATAGTTAAGGTCAAGTCACAACCAATAATAAGACGTATGGGACAGAGGGGGATTCCTAAGAAATAGTGCACATATTATGTGCTAAATAGAAGTTAGGATTGAGACCTATTTTTCTCTCCAATTCCAATTTGATACTATCTATTGTGGTCCAAAATGCATTATTGTGAATGGTCCTCCTATTCTTGCCTTTCTTCAAGGACACACACCCCCAAATAATAAATGATCCTACGAGTATATATATAATCTCCCTCGCGAAAGAGGGACGAACGAACGAGATAATATAAGAAAGAATAGAGTGATTGAATTTTGTTTTTGATTGCATCATCATAAATCGATGTAATATCTCGTGTTTTATTGCATACATGCATACCATATGTATAAAACATTTCTTTGGATATATGAGTAATGTAAATTTTATACATATGATGCGTGTATTCAAAGAGCAGTAATATTTTATGATAAAAAGTTTTTAAGTTAGAAGTTCTTATTTTTCAATATTTTCATCTCACTTTAGGAGACTTATCTCAAGAAAAAGAATGAAAAAAAAAAAACAAACACTACACCTAAATCCAAAAATTTTCAACCATTTATACAACTTTTATTTATGTTATTATTACACTACAATATCAACCGAACTTAAAAGAGAAAATATTAAACTACAACAGAAAATAGGAAAGCTGAGGGACTTAAATAGAATATTCTAAAAATAGAAGATGCTAAATATAACTATCTATCACCAATATGAAAACATGGCCCTATCGTCATCATCACACTCCCCATGCAGAAGCGAACCCATCAGGCGTCTACTCGGGTCGGGTCCACTTCAGTAACTTCCGGGTACACCGAACCGCCTTGATCCGGGTCTGGACACGCTCAAACTCCGAGATCCGACAGGGGATAGTAATCCCACCCGGATGATCAAACCCATATTCGTTTTCGGACTCTTTCAGCAAATCCCCAAACAAAGGGTGGTTGAAGTACACCACCGGCACCAAAACCCTCTGATGAACACCATCTTTCTGACCCACATAAACCCCCATGTACCCTTTCGGGACGGGCACGGGTTTCTCAATAACCGGTTCTTGCCCTACCCGGACGTAACCTCGACCCGTATCATGATTGTTTGCTACTATTGCCTTTGCTTTTGTCCTCAGGCGGCGGGTCCAGCTGATCAGCCAGAGAAAGGTTTGATCCGGATGGTTTGAGGTGGATTTATCCGGCGGTACGACTCCAGCGCGAACCTCTGCCGGAAAACCTGCCGGAGAAATAGGGTGACTCGGTGTTTTAGCAAGAAACCTCGTATCCTACCCATGTGTTTTTTTTTTTTTTTTTTCGGGGTTTTCCACTTCTTCGAAAGTGCAAAACGATCAACTAAAGTAGGCCTTTTATTTTGGAGATTTCAAGGAAAGGATTGTTCATGGAGACGGCTGGATGGGAGAGAACAAAGCTGATTTCAGAAGTTTGATTAATAGACATGGTTTGTTTTTCTGTTTTTTCATGAAGAATAAATCATCAGAAATGTCAGTTTCTTTTCTGAGCTCTGAAAGATAAGCGGAGGCGGAGGAGGTTGCGGAGGTCTGAGCTTAAGAAGACAAGCGGCGGCGGAGGTGGAGGGATGAGGAAATGAGTAACGGAATTGAATATCTGTAAAGATTTGAATGTGTGAATGAGGAGTTTATATGAGAGGGGTGGGGAAATGTCAAACTGAAAAGAAGAGGGTGGTCATGATTAAGAGATTTCATCTTATTTAATTATTTGTTATAATTACAAATATTTATTAATATTTACAATGTAGCTCATAAATGAATAGTTGGACATTAATATTTTATTTTTGCTGAATTTATTTTAAAATTAAAACAATATCTAAAAAATATAAAAGAATCAAAAGTGGATAAAATAAATAGTCCATAGGGAATATTAGTCCATAAAAATATTTTAGAAGATTACAAAAAAAAAATATAAAATTATAATAATACATGACAAAAAAGATATTTTGGTCAGTTCATAATAAAAATTAGATGAAAACATAATACAGGCTAATCGAACGGGCTCATTGCTAGATAAATGTTAATATAGAATTATTAATTATAGTTTATAATTCAAAATGATATTTTGGTCAGTTCACCACAAAATTTGGAAGTAAAAATAATGAAGGCTAACTGAACGGACTCGTTGCTAGACGATTTTTAAATCAATGAAGTATTTGTAATTTCTCAAATAACGAGAAGATATTTATAATCGATATGCCCCCTCAAAATATTGGATAAAGCCCACAAAGAAAACAGATCAACCCGGCTTGACCCACCAGTAGAGAAACAAAGCCTTCAAGCTTGTATCGGTTCCGCTGGCCCATCATCAGGAGGAAAAGCCTATAGACTTACCTCTTTGAAAATGTCCATGTGGTTCTAAGCAAATCGATGGCGAATGAGATGGGAATCAACAACTAACCAATTCTCAAATTTTTAAGCAAACATGACAAGACTCAGTCCACTTAATGTATCTTAGTTAATATTTATCCAAATCACAAACAATTTATTCTAGATGATAGCCAACTCGAAGGGCTTTCCAACACCGTACGACACTCCATAACAACTATATCCTGCTCTGTACACACCTATAAATAGAGGTCTTGTGCAGTCATTTAGGAACATCATTCTTCACTCTGATACTCTCACCCTCTCTCGTTATCATAATTACAATGGGCTCCCATGGAATTTATCATATTTACAAATATCTTCTTTGTTATTTGAAAATTTATAAATATTTTTTTCTAAAATTAATATTCTCGTTATCATAATTACAATGGGCTCCCATGGAATTTATCATATTTACAAATATCTTCTTTGTTATTTGAAAATTTATAAATATTTTTTTTCTAAAATTAATATTCATCTAACAAATACTCCATCCTGACAACTCATTATAGGAGTTTTGTTAGACTACTGTTAATTTTAAAAAGTTATTTGTATTTTTTCAAACAACGAGTGAATATTTATAATTATGACATACCCCAATGAAGCTCATTGTAATTTACACAAAAATAATAATTATAAGGAGTAATTATATTTACACCCCCTGACCTATGGTCTATTTACGCAAATCACCCTTGTCTTTAATTAGAGAAACTATCATTGACAGTAAAAAAAATAGGGGTAGTTTGTATAATGATGCTAAAATTTTTAGGAATGTGTGTAATTTAAAAAAAAAAAAAGGAGGAGTTTGTGTAAGCAATACTAATATTTTGATGAGTGTATGTGTAATTATATAAAAGAAAGAGGCTTTTATATATAACAGATCGTAGGTTGATAGTGTAAATATAATTATCCGTAATGATAAATGTGATGACGGGCTCATCTTTTAAATAATACATGAGACTTAGATTCAACATTTATAATATCGAAATTCATCGAGATAAGGTTGATGCTCTAAACCTCTTCTCTTGATATAAATTTTGAGTTCGACTCTCGTGTGTGTATATATATATATATATATATGAATGTCTGTCCGTTTATATAATAATTTGTAGTATTATCATTATGGATTTATTATGAAATTTTTAGTAAAAATTTTAATTATTTTAAGAATAAATTATATTAATACTCTACTATGTTACATTTAATTACATAAATAATTACTGTCTTTTGTAAATTACAAGTATATCTGAGGGGTTGACGTATTGCAATTTCCCCCCCTAGAGACGTGTCATTACAGTATAAAGGGGTGTGTTTGCAATGTTACAAAGAATATAAAGTATTTGTGTAATTAGACAGAATTTTAGAAGATGTCGATGTAATGTACTCTGATCTTAATGCATTACATTATCAAATTGATTGTTTCTACATACATGTGAACATCGACCACACACACACATATATAGATGTATGTATGTATTAGTAGTACAAGCACACACGATGCAAGCCCAAATAAAAATTATAATAAAATATTAATATACATTAATCAATATGTTTAAATTACGTATTTTGATCAATTTTAATTACATAATATCAAGTAAACAAAGCAAAGATCTATATTTACATATATATCATCCAAATAAATATGTAATTTGAGATATATAGATATAAATATTTAAAAAATACAACTATAAACATTGTTAACAGAATTATACAAATTTGATTTGCTTGCATGCTTGTATTCATGGACACTCGCACACCATCATTTTTGGTAACAATAATCTTAATGCTATAATTGTGTTAAAAAAAAAATAAAATATATAAATATATTTCCAAAGGAACAATGTGTTTTTTTAACTTGATTCTATACCACTTTAATATGAGTGAATCGGTTACAATCACATTGTAAATTTCAATCAATAATCAATATATACTAATTATTAATCTCAAATATATATGTTGATTAATCAATAAATACTACAATAGTAGACCAATAACTACTATTACAATATATCAATATCCATATATTAACGGGATCTGAATTCATAATTCATGACAAAAAAGCTTCAATTTTACCAATTAAATTATGTCTCGTTAGCCTGTCAAGCTTATATAAGAAGTGGGGAAGTGTCAACTAGAAATAAGAGGATCATAATTAGGGGAGTTGTTGACTAGGGAAGATTTGGAAGTTTCCCATTTGAAATAATGGAATATATTTGGACCACAAAAATGGAAAATGCAGAATTAGGAAAAATAAAAAAAGAAATGAAAAAGGTAAAATAACATACCTTTTTAAAATTTATTATAATTATAAATATTTTGTTGTTGTTTGAAAGATTATAAATACTCCGTAAAATTAATGGTTGTCTAACAAATATTCTCTCGTGACAACTCTTTATAGGAAGTATTTGTTAGATAACCGTTAATTTCAAAAAATATATGTAATTTTTTAGATAACGAGCGAGTATTTATAATTAGGGTCAAGCATATTTTGTCATCCGAACTATGATCGATTTTATACTTTGGCATCTAAATTCTTTTTTTTTTTTTTTTTTTTTTGTCAACTTACCTTCTCAACTTTACGAAATTTTGTATTTTGCCATTTATAACTATTTTTCAATCAATTTTTTATCGAAAAAATATCACATGCAATACATATATGATATTTAAGAATTATGTAATACGATATTTTTCACATATGCACATGTGATGTTTTTTTTCACAAAAACGTCAATAAAAAAGGGTCATAATCGGTAAAGTGCAATTTTTACAAAATTAAAATAATAAATTAACATAAAAAAATATTTAATTATAAAATATAAAAATGGGTATAATTTGAATCACAAAATATAAGTAACCTTTATAATTATGGCAAATATGTTGGAGCCTTTGTAATTCACCTAAATGGAAATTCAACATTAAATGTGAAAGGTGCCAAGTACTTGTAACTATGGAAGAATGGGATTCCAACTTCCAAGAATGACACTTTTCTTCCATAAGGGGAAGAGCAAAAAAGATTTTCAAGAAAAGTCGCATTTTAGTTAATTTCTTTTAGAATCATCCTTAATTAGTAACCTATTAAGAAAATATATATTGTAAGGATTTTTGGTCCCTTTACATTTTAGAAATGTCCATAACTAGTTAGTGAAAATCTCAAATTTATAGAAAAAAAAAAGTGAAATTGATATAAATAAATGAAAAATATAAACATTAAATGCTATTTGCTGATTAAATAAAGAATGAATTTATAAAAACCATATGATTATCTCTCTATTTATGAAAAATATGTTGCAAAAAAAGAAAAAAAAGATTCTCTTTTAGTCTAAATTATATCGACACTTCTTGATATTAGACCGAAACACGCAAATACTCTTTATTTTTTTATAAAATTATAAATACACCCCTTAAGGGGTATTAGTGTAATGTACTTCAATCGGTGTTTGTATAAACTTTTGCATCCGAATAGAGATTATACTTATAATTACAGTCGAATGTTTATATATTAATACTCAATAAATTATTAACTTCTCTAAAATAATAATTTTTTTCGGTCCCGACTTGGGCACAAGATCTAAATTAATAATTTCAATAAACTAATTAGATAATAATTTTTTTGGGAAGACCCTTGTATAAATTTATGGTTCTTTCAATATTATAAATAATAATTTTATAAAATTACAAATATATAACTTGGAGAACTTAGTAAAATATGATTATATTGTTGTTTGCTTTTTCATAAAATTTAAATCTAACTGTATTATATTTAATTAGTCACATTGTACATGAATATTATCCAATTATTCAATACAATGTATATGTTTTATTCATGATAAATAATGTTGATTCCTTGAATCGAATAAAAAAACTTTTTAAGTTAATAAATTATGAATTTATTGATTAATTAATATCTCTTTAAATTAATAAAATTACGTGGTCCGGATATTATTAATTTATGAAGATTTTACTGTACAGCTACAACCTTCGGAGGCATATTTCAAATTTAAAATTATAATTTATTTTAGATGTGTATTTATAATTTTGCAAAGACAATAGGTGTTTGTGTTTTGAACCTGATTTTAAGTTATATCAATATAACTGACACTTATTAAAAATATCATTATTTAATACTCAATGACTTACTTGACTGTTTGAATTCGTTAAAACATCATCAACAACATAAAAATAGAGTACGTAAACATATGAAAGCCCATAAAAATAATTTTCTAATTTTGTTAAATGATTAAGGAAGCATGCTCTACAACTTACATATATATATATATATAATATATATATATATATATATATATATATATATTTTGATTTAATTGAAACTACGTAGTTATGTTAATAAGTTGTTGTTGTTATTATCACCTTTATTATGGAAAAAATGCAAGTAACTTCTTTGTTATATTGTAAATGAGCAAATTATCTTTTTATGAAAGAAAAAACATCAATTTATCTTCTCGTAATTTTTAAAATACAATAATTTACCTTTCTATGTTTTTTTTTTTTTTAAAGCAATTTACCTTCTTAGATAGGGAGATAAATTATTTATAAGGGGGAACCTTGATATTTTATTTTTGTAGGGGCGTAGTTTGCTCATTTTTTTCAAAATCACTGGGGATATGCTATTCATCTTTATTATAATCTATACTAATATAAAAGGAAACCTATTTGGAGTATCGACTTTAGAATGCCCAATTTTACCTCTCATTTCATTTTTTCTCTTTAAATTTTTTTGATTAATTTAGTAATTCTAATATTTTTTAATAATTATTTATTTTACTTAACTACCCACTACTCCATATTTCTCTCTCACCTTAATTCTTCACATTTATTATAATTTATTTGTTTATTATTTCTTATAATGATTTTTTTAATACTCGCGAGAACCACATGCAACGAAAATTAATTATTAAAAAAAGGAGGAGCAAGAACCCGTGGACGTGCCCAAAGTGCAGATTGCATAAATATCCGTACACATTAAATCCTAATCTAATTTTTTCTGAAAATGAGGTGGGCCCTATTTGGCCCAACCTGACAGCCGTAAGATGTCTAATTTTTCAAACTTTCTGGGTCGGATGGTTTAGTGGGATGTGGACCTAATGGGCCCACATTCGCCCCTTTCTTGCTTTTTTTCTTTTTGGTATGATTAGTTATTGTGGCACGTCTTTTCTGCATATATATATATATATAATAAATATAATTTTTATTTTTTAAAATATATTATAATAAAAAATTAAAATATATAATTAATATACTATATTAAAAAAACTAAAAAAATAAAGAAAAAAGCTAATTAATCAGTTAATGTAAAATTTTTAAAAAATTGAATAAATTAATTATTTTTTTAAGGGCATTTTCGGTTTAATAAAAAA
This sequence comes from Sesamum angolense, assembly GCA_034509725.1. Classification (NCBI taxonomy): domain Eukaryota; kingdom Viridiplantae; phylum Streptophyta; class Magnoliopsida; order Lamiales; family Pedaliaceae; genus Sesamum; species Sesamum angolense. Next base: position 13,253,216 of record JACGWL010000008.1, on the reverse strand, counting down.
TTGGCGTAATGGTGTCATTAATCCCTATTTGTGAGTTTGGAAGCCCCCCATTTGTATCAGTATAGATTATCGATAACCCCTAATTTATGCTATGTTTATACAAATCACTCGTGTCTTTTAAAAAATTGCACATACAAAAAAATCAATACAATTTACACAAATCACCCATTTTTTTACAAATAATTACACAAACAACTCCCAGAAATATCTACAATATTACATAAATTGTCCATACTTTTTATTGTCATGATGATATTTTATAATTCTTCAAAATATAAAAATAATTTGTGTTAATAAATAATAAGTCAGAAGGTGTAGATGTAACTATCCTCGGTTTTTTTTTTAATGTACATGCAGTCCCTCTCAAAGTTCAATAAAAACAAATTTCGTTTTATTAAAAATAAAAAAGGAAAAATAAGATAGAGAAGAATCTCTCTCTCTCTCTCAAATTATAATAACTAATGAAGGTAATATATTCAATTCGGGTGTATAATTAAAATTTTTATTGTATTTATTTAATCAAACAAAATATAAGAAACATAAAATTAAATATCTTACGATAGAATCAAGTGATTAGAAAGAAGATTATTTTATGTAAAACATAAATATATCTAAAAGTAATAATTTTAATCAATGTACATTTCGCCACAAAATTAATTATTCAAAAAGCTCCCACATTTAATAAATAGTATAAAAATAAACTCATTTTTTTGGCTTGTTAAAAATGTTAACAATCTCTTTTCTCATTAGGTACAAGTGAATTTTTGGAGGGTTATTTCAAATTGTATCAATTTTCATTTTAATCAAGATTTATTACGCTCCTATATAAAAAAAAGAGTCGTTTATATAATTTTCTGTGTAAAGTTATTATATATTTTTAAAATTTTCAATGTACAGGGTTTTGCATTAGGTTACGAAACCGCTTTTGAATCTCGATTATAAAGTATTTCAGTTTAAATTTATTCTGTCAATATAACGATAAAAACATATATATATATATATAATATATATATAATAATAATAAATTATAGCTAAATTTAGGTCATAAAGTGCAAAAACCATCTATTTGTCTTGTTTGAATAACCAAATTGCAGAAAATTGACTTGTGCTAAAAGTACCACTTGAATAGTCTTTTTTTAAGTTGGCTGCAATATGACTACTATAGTTGCTACTTGTTCCTATTTAATGGGATTTATTTATTTTTTTAATGAAATTTGGAGCTTTTTTTCATATTCAATATTTAAATGAAACAATCATATCAATATGCTTTTTAGCTTTTTATAAAAGTAGCTTTAATTGATTAGTTACATCAAAGGTTATTTTTCCCACATCAACTTTTGTTATCCTAATCTCTTCAAGATTATGTTAATAGTTCATTGATTGCTGATTTTATGGGGTTGGATGTGGAATCATGACAATTGAAATTAAAGTATGATATTTATTTATATTCAGGGTAAATTACAGTTATCTTTCTTGAAGTTTAATACAATTATGGATACTTTTTCGTTGTCTGGGAAATGACAAATATGTACTCTTTTGAAATGAAAAATAATTATGTAGTGTGAGATGAAAATTACTACTTTACCTTGTTTTTTTTTTTCTTTTGAAAAAATATAAAAGAATGAATAAAATAAATAGTTCATATGGCATATTGGTTCACAAGAATATTTTGGAAAGTTAAAAAAATATACAAAATTATAATTTATAATAAAAAAATGTATTTTGGTCCTTTATCATAAAAATTGGATGGAAATCTAATGTAGGTGAGATTAATGGAATATACTTGTTGTTAGGGAGACGGCAAGATGAGGAGGGTATTTACAATTTTTCAAATAACGGTAATTTTAGGAGAGATGGTTGTAATTTACCCTAATAATATCTATACTATATATGCTATTGTAAAGGGAAGATGATTTATAGACTTAAACTGGTAGTTTTCATACCACTACACTAATTTATTATAATACCAAAAATAGCCTTCAATATTTTGACTCATGTTAAATTAACTACTCAATCAAGTTCCTTTAAAATATCAATCCCATGCAATTTACATGGACTCAAAAAATAAATTTACTCCCATTTTATTTAAACTTATTATTAACTGAAATTCAAATAACGTATTAGTATTTATTTTTGCATGTATATATAATCATTGTCATCAATATAATTAATATATATCATACAAAGTGTTAGTTTTTAATTTAATTTGAGTAAAATATGTATTGATAATTAGTGCATTGCAAAAAGTTATAAGACATGTTTTGTATATGAGGTTGTAAGACAATAATAAATTTTAATATAAAGGAACAAATTATGAGTTTTAATAAAATAAAGTATTACTAAAAGTTATGCGCGTAGATACTATGTGCCACCGCATCTTCTATACTTTATTATAATTGAAGAGCACCTAATTGATGTATTAATTTTTTTGGTCTGTTAATTTTTTTTATTTTATTTACAGTTTTTTTTTTCATTCCTCAACTTCCAAATCTGTCTCTCTCTTCCCCCACTACTTTCTCAATTTCCTACAATTTTTATTATTTTATTATTTTTTATTTATTTAATTAATATATATATTTAAAAATACCAATTATATTATTTCAATTTTAAATGAATTACACACATGTAGGGTGTGTACAAATTACTAGTACTATATTAAGAGAGAGCACCTCTTTGGTGTCTTCCTTATTTCTGGTATGCTATTTTCTTTTTTAGCACTAACTTCCATCTTTTCCCCAACTATCTATAAGTAGTAAAACCTATTCTTTAAGTAGTTATTTATTTTTAGTTAATATTTTTTTCTTTTTTCCTACTTAAGATATTCTCTTTCAAAATTATTTGCTTTTTTTTAATCATAATTATTTTCATATTATCATTTACAACAAAAATATTAGAAAATAATATTTAATTTTTTAATTTTTTTTGGCACATATATTGAATGTGCCACATACAACTAGTCTAGTATTCTATCCCTTCTATGTTTGTCTGTTTAGTGGTATATTAGGTTCATGTTTATTTTGCTGCTTAACGTGCTTAGGAGGTGTCCTCCATTGCACTGCATATCTTGAACATTCTTTTGTCTGGGAGTTGTACTTCTTAGTCTCTACTTGGACTTTATTGTTGTTGACAGATGTTAGGGGATTGTACCCCCTCGCTTTTGATCTCTTTTGTCGAGACATGAAATGGAGGTGCCCTCCTTTTCTGGCCGTCTAATTTGTTTGATTTTATGTTGCAAGTACCCCAATAAACAATCTGAAGGCTTCAAGTTGAGATATATTTTTTTGCTAATTGGCGATGTGACATAAACTTTTTGACACACCAAACTTTTGGCTTAACATGACAATAATCTACATTTCTTTACATTCTCTATTTTTTGTTGTTTGTTGTTATTGGGGAAGTTTTTTGCCGGTGATAAGTTGGGCTGATGGTCCAAGCAAATTGACAGAATCTTTTTGACATGCTAAATTATCGCCTCCAACTCATTGCCTTTTTTGACAGTACACCTTGAAAACTATTTGTAAGAGAGTGACACTCCTTGTTTATGCTTTATTTCTTATCTATTGTAAGGGAATAATACGCTTATTTATGCTTTTTGATGATTGTAAGGTATCATAGTACTCCTTCTTTTGATTTTTTAGGTGATACTAGGGAGTTAGTACTCCCCATTGTAAATTTGTCTATTTTCTATTTTTGAATAAAAAAGGGACGGGGACCCCGAAAAGCTCCCCCACCTCCAAGTGATTTAACTTTAAAAAAAAAAGAAAGTAGTCTAGTATAATTTTTCTTTTTCTTTTTTGAGAGAAACTAGTCTAGTATAATTGAAGAGGGGCGAATTGGTATTTCTGGTATGTCAAGTTTAATATTTAATTTAATTTATTAATTTATTTAATAACTTCCCACCCTCCCATTTAGGGGTGTTCAACAAAATTGTTGGACCGCCCCAACCGATTGACCTAATCCAAATCGCTCTGCAATTAGCGGGCTAAGGGTGAGTTTGATTTTATGTTTATATGGACCGCGCTCGACCGCGATAAAAATAATAATAGTAATAATAATAATGATGATGACGATGATGATGATGATAATAACTAGTAATTTATGGCACACTCTTTGTGTATGCAATTAAAATTTAAATAATATAATAATTATTTTTTAAAAATATACATGTTAATTAAGTAAATAAAAATAGTAGATTGTGGGAAGTTATTGAGTGTATAGTGGGGAAGAGGAAAGAGAGTTGGAGGTAGAGAAAAGAAAAAAAAAACTCAAATAATTAAAAAAAAAAGTAAATATGACAAACCAAAAAAGGAGAGACACCAATTAGGTGCTCTCCCTTAATATAAAGCTATAGATAATATACTAGAATTCTTCATATATTTATATAAAGTTTTGATTATACATAAACTAATATTCAAGACAAAAATAACTACAATATTTTTTGTTGGTATTGCATAATATATATATATATATATATATTTTATATAAATAAAATCAATTAGTTCATTAATTCTTGGATATTGGCAATCTTCTATATTTTTTATGTTGTTAATAAATGCAAGAACTTGAAATAGATGATCTCATGATTTTGTTCCACTTGATTTTCATAATCATCTTATTTAATTTTAAATATTATTGTTTAAGATTTATATATTATAATTTTGATCAGTTTCTTATGTAATTGATTCAAAATAAAACTTTTTTCTCAATTTTATTTACAAAACATTAGTAAGTTTTTTATATATTAATTTGTATTCTTTTAAAATAAACATATAAGCATGTATAAGTATTTGGTTTTTTTATCATATTTTTTTTATAAATAGAAATATAGAAAAATGCATTTCTTATGACAAAATAATTGTAACAAAAGTATAAATTGTCACAAAATACTAATATGATTGTACATGTAATTGACTTTATACTGAAACTGCAAAAACTGCCCTACCCGCCCCAACCTAATTAGACCACAAAGTGCGGCTTTGATTATTATCGAGTTGGATTTGGGCAGAACTTTCTAAGACGGTAAATTGGATTGGGGCAAAAAATTACTAACATCCCTTAAATTTTCTTTTTTTTGTTTCATTCTTATATATATATATATATATATATATATATATATATGTATATATTTTTATAAGATGTAACAGATTTATTTAGTGTTACTAGATACGTATTTCATTTAATATTTATTTGTATATACTATGTATAAAAATATACAAAAGAATAAATATCCAAAAACTAAAAATTAAATTAAATAGAATCATATAAATAAATATTGAAACAAAATATATACCATTAACACTAAATAAATCTATTCATTCTTTACAAAATCAAAAAATCACCATATACATTTGAAAAACTAACACCATAAGAAAAATAAATTAATATTTAATAAAGAAAACATAACAAAGGATAGCGATTATTCGTTCAATAACTTTTAAGTATTATAAAAAATAAAATATAAAATGCTATCACCATAAAGAATAAAAAGCATCTCTACCCATAAAGATGAGTGTAAAAGATGAATAAATATTAAAAATTAATATACAAAATTTTAAAGTTCATGAGAGAAAAGAAAGAATATAAGAAAAATATGTAGAAATCGCTCCAGCCATAGAAGAATAATAAAAGAAGCATACGAAGTCCTAAATTTTGAGATCGTTTAATGAAAAACATATGATTGACAAAAATAAAATATAAAATGCTATCACCATAAAGAATAAAAACGTCTATACCCATAAAGATGAGTGTAAAAGACGAATAAATATTAAAAATTAATATACAAAATTTCAAAGATCATGAAAAAAGAATGAATATAATGAAAATATGTAGAAATAACTCCAGCCATAGAAGAACAATAAAAAGAAGCATATGAAGTGCTAAATTTTTGAGATCGTTTAATCAAAAACATACGATTGATAGATTTGAGCCTATTTAATAAATGAAGAGATGCAAGATAAATTTTGTTCTATTTATATACAAATATGATGGAGACCATAATCATTAGGTAAGTTTAAGATAAATTCAAATTAAATTGATATTATAATCTTGGAGATAAGATTTCAGATAAATACAAAATAAATATACAATATATTTAAAATAGATGATGTCTCTAACCAATAAGATTTTTTCTTGATAATTAAATAATTCAATTATAATCTTAGATATAAGATTTCATGTAAATACAAAATAAAAATTTAATATATACTTATCAAAATCTTAACTTCAAGATATAGATCCTAACTAATTTCTATTTATCTTAAACGAATACATATTTTAGGATTATATTTTTTGTTTTTTTCATTATTAAAAAAATATTTTATTGGTTAAAAACCTTATCAACTATAATTAATTAAAGTTTCTCTGTATTTATTTATATAAATTTAGTTATAGCTATGATGAAATTAAAAATCAAACTGAAGAAAAAATAATATATTATATATATATATATATATATATATATATATATATATACACAATATGATTAAAAGAATTGCATGATAAGAAAATAATTAATAAGTGACAATTTATATATAGAAAATAACAAATGTATAGGAATAACAAATTAACAAAAATATAAAATTTATAGGAAAAATCATTAATCATGGAATAAACAAAAGATATAATTTGGTTGGTTTTGGATAAATATAAAATAAATACTTAAATATATTTAAGATTAATGGAATTTATAACCAATGAATTTTTTTATTTGATAAAAAATGCAAAACTATCAAACTTTAAAATTCGAAAAGAAATTTATAACCAAATATATTATATTTATTAATATCTATATCTATATATATATATATGTGCATGTATCCTAATTTTTCAAATGGGATTTTAGATATATATAAAGAAAATTTTCATATTAATTAAAAGTAAATATTATCCTAAAATGTGGATTTACTTAAGATAAATATAAATTAACTTAGTACCTAAATCTTGAAGATAAGATTTTGAATAGGTGAATTTATTTAGATAAGTACAAAATTAATTGTTAATATATTTAAATTAAACAAAATCTCTAACCAATGAGATTTTTTCTTATGAATAAAAAAATTCAAAATCATCAAAAATTAGTATTCAGTCAAAATTAGCTCAATTTTGATCAACCATCGTTCTGCTATATATATATATATATATATATATATATATATATATATATATAATATATATATATATATATATAGATGTATTTACGCCAAAGAGAGAAAAAACATCAAAATAGAGTATTTTTAAATGAGAGCAAACATTAAATATATTTTGACCTATTAAAAAAATAAGTTGAAAATAAAACCAAACAAAGCTTCGACCTGTGTAAGTTCTTGAGGCAGGGTTGGTTCAGCGGGACCCACATTGCATGCATGTGGTACCCACACCACGTGGCAATGTGCAATGAATTTGGTAGGGACGTTTGTAAAGAGTAGAATCTGTGTAATAATTTTTCAAATTTTTATCTATACTAATATAAAAAAAAAGTTTTTTTATACTCATAAATGAAAGTTTTTTACATTATTACACCAATTTTTTAAATTATAAAAATACCCCCAATACTCCAAAACCCTACTTACACACTTCCCACCATCCCTCCCCTTTTCTCTCCCTCTCTGCATAATCAAAAATACAATTTAATTACTCTATTCAGCCATTAAAAATTCACCATCGAGATCGTCTTCTTCATCAATTTACAGGATTTGGGTAGCATTCTTTAATTATTGAATTTATGCAATTTGGGTGGACGAGGAGAATGAAGACATGATGTTATATATGCATTAAAAATTATCAAAGTACATATGTTAAACACATTGATTAATTAATATTAATATTTTTATCGTAATTTTTTTATTTGTTCATGCATTGCTTGTGGGTAGATTGTTAATTAATTGAACAACATTGATTAGTGTATAATAATATTTTATCATAAATTTTTTATTGGTTCACGCATCGCATATGTGTTATTTAAACACATTGATTAATGTAAATGAATACTTTAATTATAAATTATGCGTGCTACAAGAAAAAATGTATAATTTTATATTATTTTTGCTTAAATGGTACATTTGTTTACAATTAAAAATATTATATTTTTTTATTTGTTTATTTTTTTTGTGAGAGCGACTATTTTATACAAATTATTCTCTTCTAACATTAACGATGTGTTAGATTTTGTAATCAATTTCAATATTGAGAGAATTCTAGCATCGCATTCCATAATATTATATGTGTGGAAACCGCGTGCCATCGTTGCTAGTATTATATAATAAAAAATAGTTTAAAAGCATTTTATCTCTCTGTATTATTTTTTACTGTTCAAAAAAATTCTTTGTGATAAGAAAAATAGCAAAAATTCCCCTTGTGCAAAAATAAATATTGGTCACTTTTGGTCCCTCAATTATACCATTTATCCAAATTTGGTCCCTCATGTTTCCCTCTCATCAGACTTAGTCCCTTAAGTTTATATATTTCATCATTTTTTATCCCTTCCATTAACTAACCGTTAAAACTAATGGATTGTTTGGCCAAACAAAAAAAAAAAATCTACTTTTGCTATCAAGAGGGTTTGAAACCGAGACTTTATGACAAAATATAATATTTTTACCACTCTACCAAGAGCATCACTTGATTAAATTTTTAAATGAAATATTACTTAACTAATATATAACTAAGAATTATCTTGTTAAACCCCAAATATTTAGCCACAATTACAGTGAAATATTTGGGTTTTAACAAATAAAATATTATAATTGTTTTTTCTTTTTGTTAGCCACAATTACAGTGAAATATTTGGATTTTAACAAATAATATTTGGATTTTAACAAATGAAATATTACAAAAAAATTTATCTTTTTGTTTAGCAATAATTACAGTGAAATATTTGGGTTTAATATATGAAATATTATAATTATTTTTATCTTTTGTTGCTTAGAATATTTGGGGTTTAACACGGCAATTCTTAATTAAATGTTACTTAAGTAATATTTCATTTTAAAAAATAAGTAATTAGTGTCCTTGGTGGTAATGATATAGAATTTTGTCACAAAGTCTTGGTTTTGAACCCCCCTGGTGGCAAATTTTTTTTTGTCTTTTTCAAAAAATCCATTAGTTTTAACGATTAGTTAATGAACGGGATAAAAAATGATGAAATATATAAAATTGAGGGACTAAGTCAGATAAGAGGAAAACATGAAGGACCAAATGAATAAGTAGTATAGTTGAGGGAACAAAAATGATGTTTACCCTAAATATGGCAAAAAAATCCCTCGAAGCTCGATTTGTTGTATACGAGCCTATTACGCGCGGATTTTTCATTTTTAGCATATAAAATGATAAAAAATACCCT